>JAHWFO010016433.1:13062-84935 GCA_023313115.1 Rhysida immarginata
ACGAATTAGTCTTGCCACAGTTCAGTCCGAATACTGTTGGCACCCCCGTGCATGCAACAACCAGGGGGTATATATGTCTCTAGGGCGCGTGAGCGCTCTCGGAAACAGTGATTACCGCCCACAGTGATTTACCGCCCATGGTGATTTATCGCTCACAGTGATTTATCGCCAAGAGTAATTTGCCACTGACAGTGATTTACCCCCTGCAAATAGTAGAAAAACGCAAAACGAACAACTTGCGGTTTTGGTCAGATGATGTGATTTCTCTCCGATGCTTATGCTAGCCATGGTATAATTGTGTTCCATGATGCAAAAATGTCGGGTAGTCTCACTTGTATTTTCTCTGGCAAAGGTGTTGGGTGAAGTGGCATGCCAAGCACTGCTCCCTCTTCCTTGGGTTGGATGTGTGTGTGTGTGGGTGCTTTGCAGGCTGCGTTTCACCTGCCGCCACGTGCTCTCGGTTTTTGCAAAATTGATACTATTTTAGGGGTGATTTAGTGCTTTTGTTCTAAACCGCTTTTGCAGTGGTGTCATGGGTTTCAGAAGTGTTTTTCAATGGGTTTTGACATTTGAGCAGTTCATTCAAATAAATGGTTTTGCCAAAAACAAATTCTTAGGTTGATTGTAATTTGAATTTTTTTTATTTGCAAAATATTTAAAAATGATTTTCCAATTTTTCCAAAATTGAATGAGCAGTTTTGCTCGTGGGATTTTGGTTTAAAATTTAAATGGCACGTCAATCGCAGTGTTTAAAATAAAAATAGAATGTAAATGTAAAAATAAAGTAATCATATACAAAAATCGCTATATTTTAAAATTCAAATGGGAAGAATGTTAATATAAAAATTTTTTAGTCACACACAAAAATTGCTGTATTTTAAAATTCGAATAGGAAGAATATGCAAGTGAATGTAAAAATAAAATAAATTAAAATTAATGGTTTTAGCCAAAAAATCAAGTGGTATTTTTTTGGCGTTGAAGGAAATAGAAGTTGCTTGGTTTGATATTGCGGTTGTTCCGGGGTGGAATGTTTTTCTCAGGTCATCATGTGCTGTGTTTTGAACCTCGGACTGTGTTTTATTCTTTGAGATTGAGCTTGAAGCCGAAATGAAGGTGTTTCGGGGTGGTGGACTTAGTCTTTTTGGTGATTCTTGGTGTTGTGGGTGTGTTGCTGCGGTCACCAATGCCCATGTTCTTTGGCCAGGAAGGAACATGGCTGGGGGGTACGACGGTGTCTTGCTGTTGACTTTGCCGTCGACGACACAACCTTCCGGTGTGGGTGGGTGTTGTTTCTACTGAGAGAGGGCAGGTTGGAGTGACGGAAGAATAGTCGTGGTTGGGTGGTCCGACAGGAGTTCGGAACGTTGCGTCGGGTGCTGGAAGGGCTCCGATGGTTGCTGGGAGCTTGTGCTCGTGTGGTGGCAAGGCAGGAAAATTTAAGAGAGCTAAAAAGAAAAAAAAAATATATAATCGAAACGAAATGTATTTCTTTAGATGCAAGAATTTATAATTAATTAAAAATGTGAACTCCGTTTTTATTAAAAGAAATAGAAATAATTTTCGGTGGTAGAAACAATTGATAAATGAAGGTCACCCGATGTGATTTTCTTCCATACTTACACTAGCCCTGGTATAATTCTGCTGCATGTCGCAAGAATGTCAGGTAGTGTCTCTTGAATTTTCTCTGCCAAAGGTATTGGGCGAAGTGGCCTGCCAAGCACTGCCCCCTGTTTTCAGGGTCGGATGTATGTGTGTGGATGCTTGGCAGGCTGCGTTTCACCTGCCACCACGTGCTCTCGATGTGCTGGGTGTGAGCACCAGACTCAGGATCTTTATTGGGGGGGAAAAGAAAAGATGGTTTTTAAAAACTTGTTGGATTGCATGTCGAAACTTAGCATCTGGCATGTTTTTAAAGGTAGTGAAATTTTGTGTTACTTACCGACGAAGTACTGTGAATGGTTAACAGTCTTATGCTCCCAGCCTGCGTTTGTTAGTCCGTCGTAGCCGTTCCAGCAGTCGGTGGTGATGATTGATCCCGGCGCGACGTGCTGTTGGATTAGTTGATGTAAATTGGCAAAACTCCTGTCGTTGTTGGGGATTGCCACGAGGAAAATGTCCCCTGTCTCTCGGCAAAAACCACCGAGGACCCAGGTTCCTGGGACAAGCCTCCCACGATTATTCTTTCGTCGGCCAAATAGTGATTCGTCGATTTCGACGTTTAGACCTGGCCCTCCAATCTGTCCTCCTTGTGTGCGTAAGATGGCGTCTGCGCACACTTCTCTGCAGAAACTGTACCAATCCACAACCGTCTTAGAGCTGAACTTGGATTCGTCAGCTCTAAGCAGCGTGCCATCGATGGCATCCTGGATGTCACGTTTTTTTTTACAAAAAAATAAGTCAGTGCCAAGACATCGCCGTACGTTAAGTTGGTGTTTTCGAACCATGTTCCTTTCCGGATGGACACTTCTTTTAAACAACACGGGCATTGGCGAGCGTAGCAACGGAAACACAAATTTTTGTGATGGAGCACCAAATTTAGAGTATGTCCACCACCTTCGGGGCATCGTTTTTCTTTTGGCAACAAGCCCAACTCCATTGAAAAAAAAATAGCCCGAGCTTCAGAACACAACACATGATGGCCCAGAGTGAAGTCATTCCACACAGGGATGGTAGCAATTTCAAAGCGAGCTTCTTCTATTTCTTCACGCTTTCAAGTTTTTTTGAAACAATTGCCATGTTGTTTGTTCGATTCTCATAAACAGAATGAATCCCAGCATTGTAGCACAGATTTTGTTTACTTACGTAATTACGCAATAGACGTAAGGGACGTAATCTGTGCATTGTACAGGCAACAACGGAGCAGACGACAGAAAATTCAACAACAGGCGGCGCCAGCATACTGGCAAGATAATCGCTTAGATGTTTCTGGCTTCCGGTGTAGGGAAGATGGTAAAGTTTCCCCTCTTCACAAGTCGAGTTTTCATTTCCATCCCTGGAACACCTTTTTGCTTGCTTATCCCCTCGTTCCAAAAACTATTCTACCCTCTTACTCCTTCGTTTTTTCCAATTTCTCTTCTTATTCCCGTTCACTTCTCGAATCTCGCGCGTGTTTTCCCATAACACCTTGGCGCCATCTCTTGACGACTTTCTCCACTTTTTACTCCAATAAACTTTCGTATTTTGATTTAATGCACGTAACAGAAACCCTTCCTGATGGCTTCCACAAGTACACAGATGGGTCCAAATCAGATGACGAGTTGGCTGTCCCTTCCATATAGATAACATTGTATTTTCTTTTCATTTGCCAAACGAATTTTCCATCTCAGCGGAATTGGTAGCGATAGCCAAAGCGTTAGAATTCGCTTTTAATTATCCAGATTCCAACATCTGGATATTATCTGATTCTCTGAGCGCTTTGCAATCGTTGGAATCATTTAATTCTGAAAATCCTTTTGTTCAAAGAATCCAGGAATATCTTCATTACCTGGATTCACAAGGTACCAGAATTCATTTTGTGTGGATCCCTAGTCATATGGGTATCCAGCAAAATGAACAAGTCGATAAGGCGGCAAAACACGCTATTAATTAGTTACTGATCTCTGAATTGCTTTCAATCCCAGAGCATTTGTACCCGGTGATTTCCAAGAAACCCAGATGTTCTTGGCAGGAGTCTTGGCCTCTTAACCCAGCTAATAAACTATTTGAAATAGAGCCTTTAATCACAACGTGGTCATTACCCGGTCTAACAAACAGGCGAGAAGTTGTCGTTTTTACTCGGCTGAGGATTAGTCACAGCCGTCTTACTCACTTCCATTTATTAAAAAAAAGAACCAGCTCCATTGTGTTTTTGTGGAGCACTTCTAACTATTAAGCATATTTTCATCCAGTTCCCTTTACACACTAATTTACGAAGCTCATTAGGGCTGAATCATTCATTAGATTTTTTTTTGGGGGGGGGGGGGGCAACAACCCTATTATTTTTAAAAAAGTATTTGTATTTTTAAAAATAATTCATGTTTTTAAATTCATATAGTCATCTTCTTTTGCTTTTGCATTGTATATATATCTGACGATTGAGTATATGTTTTATTTAGTGCCCTGTACACACTAATAATTTACATTGCCCTACACTAATTATTTTTCTTATTAGGGGAGAACCCTGGGGAAAAAATGTCCGTTTTTAAATTTATTAGTGATTTTAAAATCCTCATAGTCATATTTTTTTATTGTTTTTTCATCTTGGTAATTCAGATTTTTATGAATTCTTTTTCATCTGATTTTTTAAACTTTTGTCCCGTAAGATGTGGGTTTATTAAACCTTTTGTCGGGCGAAGCCCTAACCATCCAAGACAACACGCGTCCTCACACCTCGGAAGCAACGGTAGACCTCATCAAAAAGTTCAACTGGGAAGCAATACAGCATCCACCTTACAGCCCTGACTTATCCCCATGTGACTTTCACGTGTTTGGGGATCTCAAGAAACATATGAAAGTCCGCAGGTTTCAGTCGGACGATGAAATGAAAGAAAAGGTTTTGGAATGTTTCAACACGCAACCAAAAGACTTCTTCCATAAATGAATTACTCCCATTGTTAAACAGTGGGATAAATGCCTTAAACGCGTTTGGAGAGTATTTTTAAATTCTTTGTATACACTTTGGATAAAATAAATAATTTTCGTTTTCATTTGTACCGCTTATAGCTCGTTGTTATGATTTGTTTGATATATTACTTACTATGTCTTAGCATTGAAAATTGCTAGGTGGGGTCATAAAGGTACCATTTGTGCACGTGTAATTGAATCGATTGACTTCGAAAAGCTTTTATAGCCTTCGAGTGTCACGTGGTAAATGGTAGCGCTCAAGTCCGCCTACATATGTAAAGAAAGAGAGCGAGATCAACTCGGGAAGATCACGTGGAACGGACGGGAGATGGAATTACGACAGCGAAGCGTCGTGGTCGAGAAGATTGTCGCACGAACAAAATCTATCACGTTAAAATTCCCCGGAAAGAATGTGTGAAAAAGGGAATAGAAGCGTTTCACAGAGACGATGATTTTTTTTCTTGGAACGGCGAGAACTCGCTAATTTTTAAAGTAGCCTGCCACGGACGAGAGCAACAAGGAACGAACCATTCGGCGAGAAGGAAACGAAGGTATACGACAGTCTACAGAGAACGGGGTGGAAAATTGCCTCTTAAGGAAGACAGCAGAATTTCCCGGACGACGGACTCAGTGAAGGATTCCCCGAGCGAGAGGGGTACAGCAGAATACCGTTCAAGCGCCGAGGCACCGGCAGGAGAACCGAAAAACGGAGCGCAAGCCTTCTCCCCGAGGATTACGAATGCGAGCTGCCAAGCAGAGGCTGCAACCATTATCGTCCATGCGGTCGATGGGAGAAAGTGCCGGAAAATTCGTGTCAGTGAACTGAATATATCTACCCAGGTAGGAAACCTGAATTTTTGTTACATGTCTGTAATTAACTGTGAATTGGGCGAGAGCAATGGCGTTTTCATAGAAAAAGATACTTGCAAGATGAACGATTCTTACGACGACAGGCAACGTATTGTAGGAATATTTCCCTTCTCCATGCAGTCGTATTTCGCTGGAGAGACAGGAGGAATTATTCCCGAGCCCGACCAATTCATGCTCCCCGATTCGACTACATTTTAAGATTCCGAACTTTACAATTGAACTGTATTTTTGCTATTTCCGCCTACGGCTCCCATCGCCATGGTTTTGCCTTTCTTTTTAACATTGTCTTCACCGATTTCGACTTATTGACTATATTGATAGTTAACTTCACTTTAGAGACTTACATGTGATTCGTCATTGATTTGCTCTCCTGATTAGAATAATTCTCCCAACGAGAGGCAACTCAACATCTGGTGGTCCTATTTCGTTCCTCTTTAAAGTGCATATCCAGCCGTCACCGGGCAACAGAAGTTGTCGCATACGGCAGTGTCTTCTTCCATAGCTACGGCAGAGTAGGATATTTAAATTAAACCACCCAAGGGGGGAGTTGTTCATCTGGCTGAGTGTTTTCCATTGAATTATCCCCATTTTTGTGTAAAGCGCCAGAGGCTCTGCCAGTGGTATTTAGTGTGCCTATAGTTACAGTGCTTGTGCTACGATATATGTAAGATTTGTTGAGCCCAGCGCTTAAAGTGCAATATCCGTGTTCAATGTGGTGTTTTTGCGACGGCAATTAAGTGTGTTCGATTGTGCCTTTATCGGCTCATAAATCTAATTCATGAAAGCTTCTTGTGTTTGCTTTGACCAGTATTTATTGTGTACTACATATGTGTGCTCTTATTTGTGTTTCTTAATTAAGAGTATTAAATTCTCGCCTCGAGCGAAGTATTTGTTTTCCGCCTACCAGCCCTTCTGTCAACGGTGCTTCCTGAATCTTCTTAACGTGGCGTCCAGTTCGTCGCCCGTTACGCAATTTCGTTTCTTCTACTTCGTCCAGTCGACGATCATTTACCGCTGCTTCGGTTAGACAACCGTCTTTCTGCGTCCCATCGACGACGGCTTGATCTCCTGTCCTACCTGCGACGTCGAAGTCAAAGGTCCCGTCTTCCCCGATAGTGCAGCCAAGACGAGACACCTTCGCGCATCAACAAGAGACTTTCTATGGACTGAGGCTCCGCCATTATACGTATCTAATTTGGCAAATTCAAGCTTCCACTGTAATTTACAGTTAATAAATTATTATTCTTATTTATTTTCGTTAAGTTCCGAATCTGCTCCATTTACCACGTGACATCGAGGAGTTAGAGTTACGAACAGAGACAGACAGACAGACACGTTTCCCCACACGGATAGCATAAAGCACCTTTCGGTACTTAATAAAACGAAAGCATTGTCACAGTAGACTGAAGTACTTGGATAAGTACTGAAAGTAAACGAAATTTAGTGGGATACATTCAGCGTTCCTGGCTAAAAACTTGTAGAGTGCCCCTGGTATGTCTCCTGTTACGAATATTATCGCCTCCGTTATTCTCGCCCGTAACGTCATTGTTGTAGAAAACATTTTATCTTTAAAACATCCCCACAGGATAATGCGTAAGGGAGTAATATCCGGAGAACTTGACTGTCTGTGCAAAGTCTTGGAAAGGATGGTCTCTGTCCGACTTATGCGGTACCTGGAAAAAAACCACCTGTTGTCTAGGTTTCAGTGCAGTTTCCGCAAATCTCGCTCAACTGTCGATCACCTTCTTCGGTTGGAGCATGAGATTCATTTCGCACAGAGACATAGACAACATGTCGTAGGGGTTTTCTTCGATCTGGTAAAAGCCAACGATACAACTTGGAAGCATGGAATAGCAATACTTTTGCGGAAATACGGCCTTACTGGACATCTTCCCTATTTACTATGTAATTTCATGGCGAATGGAACCTTCCGAGTTCGCGTTGGGTCAACGATCTCAGACCGTTTTACTTTTCCAACCCTCTACCACGTTGGAAATTGTATAAAGCAGACTGGCAGGTCTTCCAATCCCATCTGCAGTTTGAGAATAAAACACCCTTTCCGTCTGTAGATGAGGCTGTAGAGGATTTCACTTCCCGCATCCTCCATGCGGCAGAACAATCCGTTCCAAAATGTCGATCCTCTTCCACGAAAATACCAGTGCCATGGTGGAATGAAGAATGTGCCCTAGCGGTTCGAGAACGTAAGAGAGCTCTCCGCATTTTCTCCGCACAACCAACTCTCGAGAATCTTATCACTTATAAACAGAAAAGGGCCAGTTGTAAACTAATCATCTCCACAAATAAAAAACTCTGTTGGAGGGATTATATTTCCTCCATAAATAGGAACACCCCTCTTCAAACTGTATGGAACATGATTAGGAAAATAAACAGAAAAAGACTCCCGGATAAACTCCCTTCTCTCACTGTAAATGGGCATACGCACTTTCACCCGAAGGAGGTAGCTAATATCCTCGGAAGGACATTTGCTGAGGTTTCACAAATAAAACATGACTCAGCCTCCTTTCAAAGACAAAAACGTATTGAAGAATCGCAAGTTATAAACTTTAAATCTCGAAACCTCGAGAAATACAATCTCCCGTTTACTTCGCGGGAACTACATTTTGCCCTTCGTTGTTCCAGAGATTCTGCACCAGGCCCAGATGGAATCGTATACGCTTTCCTGAAACATCTCACGAGAGAAGCTTATGCTCATCTGCTCGCTTTATATAACTACATTTGGTCGTTAGGAGAGATTCCAACTTTGTGGAGAGAAGCAATTGTTATTGCTATTCTAAAACCAAATAAAGATCACTCTTGTCCTTCAAACTATCGACCAATTGCGCTAACCAGTTGTCTATGCAAAGTCTTGGAAAGGATGGTCTCTGTCCGATTTATGTGGTACCTGGAAAAAAACCACCTGCTGTCTAGGTTTCAGTGCGGTTTCCGCAAATCCCGCTCAACTGTTGATCACCTTCTTCGGTTGGAGCATGAGATTCATCTAGCGCAGAGACATAGACAACATGTCGTAGGGGTTTTCTTCGATCTGGAAAAAGCCTACGATACAACTTGGAGGCATGGAATAGCAATACTTTTGCATAAATACGGCCTTACAGGACACCTTCCCTCTTTCCTGTGTAATTTCATGGCGAATAGAACATTCCGAGTTCGCGTTGGGTCAACACACTCAGACCCTTTTACACAGGATAATGGTGTCCCACAGGGATGTGTGCTGAGTCCTTTCCTTTTCCTCATTGCTATTAATGAGGCTTGTTTACAACTTCCATCTACTGTGAACTATTCCCTGTACGTTGACGATATTGCCATCTACTGTCGAGGGTCCTCAATGTTCTTTATTGAGCGTCAACTGCAACTGGCCATCAACAAGCTTGTAACCTGGAGCAACGAAGTAGGATTTAAATTTTCACCCCAAAAAACAAGGGCCGTTCACTTTTGTTTTTTGAGAGGTCTCCATCCAGACCCGGACCTTACACTTTATGGATCCCCTATTTCAGTGGTGGACTCACATAAATTCTTGGGTCTAACATTTGATAGAAAATTATCATGGCTCCCACATATTCGTAATTTAAAAGCGAGATGCTTACAAGCCATGAATGTTTTGCGTTCCATTTCCGCTACCAAATGGGGTGCGGATAGAAAGATGCTTCTTTTTTTATACGGCTCTCTAGTTAGATCTAAATTGGACTACGGAAGTATTGTGTATGCATCTGCTTCAAAAAGTACTTTGAAGCTGTTAGACCCCGTTCACAATCTAGGCATAAGAATTGCCATAGGAGCGTTCCGAACAAGTCCGGTAGAGAGCCTTTATGTAGATGCTTCTGAACCCCCGTTATGGTTAAGAAGAGCCAAACTCCTCCTGAAATATGCTCTTCGCATATATGGTGAAAGTCAGCACCCAGCTTTTGCCTGTCTATTTGGCAAACCTAGAATCCCTCCCCATCACACTTATAGAAGCATCAACAATTGGTTCCAGAATCTTTTGGTGAGCCTGAACCTCTCATTTCCAGCCATGCATAGCCGAGAGGTCAGAGATGTCCCTCAGTGGATTCTTCCCCAACCAGATGTAAATTACAATTTATTCGGGGGGAAAAAATCAAATTTTTTGGAAGTCGAAATTAACGCACTTTTTAAGGTTTTTTTAGAAACCCTTCCTGATGGCTTCCACATATATACAGATGGGTCCAAATCAGAGGACGGGGTTGGCTGTGCTTTCCTTATAGATAACACTATATTCTCCTATCATTTGCCAAACGAGTTTTCCATCTTCTCAGCGGAATTGGTTGCGTTAGCCAAAGCGTTAGAGTTCTGTTTTCAATATCCAAATTCCAACATCTGGATATTCTCTGATTCTCTGAGCGCTTTGCAATCGTTGGAATCTTTCAACTCTGAAAATCCTTTTGTCAAAAGAATCCAAGAATACCTTCATTTCCTAGATTCCCAAGGTACCAAAATTCATTTTGTCTGGATCCCTAGTCACATGGGTATCCAGCAAAATGAACGAGTCGATAAGGCGGCAAAACACGCTATTACACAGTTACCGATCTCTGAATTGCTGTCAATCCCCGAGCATTTATACCCGGTGATTTCCAAGAAACTCAAATCTTCTTGGCAGGAGTCTTGGCCTCTTAACCCAGCTAATAAACTTTTTGAAATCAAGCGTTCCATCACACCGTGGTCATTACCTTGTCTAACAAACAGGCGAGAAGATGTCGTTCTTACTCGGCTTAGGATTGGTCACAGCCGTCTTACTCACATCCATTTACTAAAAAAAGAACCAGCTCCATTGTGTTCTTGTGGAGCAATGCTAACTATTAAGCATATTCTTATTCAGTGCCCTTTACACACTAAATTACGACGCTCATTAGGGCTGAATTATTCACTTGAGTTTTTGTTGGGGAATAACCCTATGATTGTTAAAAAAGTATTTTTGTTTTTAAAAATTATTCATGTTTTTAAATTCATATAGTCATCTTTTTATTGCTTTTGCATTATATATATTTGACCATCAAATATAAGTTTCATTTAGTGCCATTTACACGCTAATCATATTCATCAGTTTTTATTAGGGGACATCTTATAAGAAAATAGATTTTAATCATATATTTTATAGTCAGTTAGTGCCATTTACACACTAATGATTTACTCAGAACCTATACAAATATTTCTTATTACGGGAAAACCCTGGAGGAAAATGTCGGTTTTTTAAATTTATTATGGTTTTTAAAATCTCAGTCATAATTTTTATTGTTTTTCCATCTTTGTCATTCACGTTTTTATGTTTCTTGTTTTCTCCATCTGAATTTTTAAACTTTTGGCCCATAAACTGTGGGTTTTTAATCTTTCTGTCGGGCGCAAAATGGCCATAGTAGCCGACGCCCTAAAATTTCAACCAACCAACCAACCATCAGACCGTTTTACGCAGGATAATGGTGTCCCACAGGGAAGTGTGCTGAGTGCCTTCCTTTTCCTCATTGCTATTAATGAGGCTTGTTTACAACTTCCAACTACTGTGAACTATTCTCTGTACGTTGACGATATCGCCATTTACTGTCGAGGGTCCTCAATGTTCTTTATTGAGAGTCAACTGCAACTGGCCATCAACAAGTTTGTTACCTTGAGAGCAACGGAGTAGGCTTCAAATTTTCACCCCAAAAAACAAGTGCCGTCCACTTTTTTTTCTGAGAGGCCTCCATCCAGACCCGGACCTTACTCTTTATGGATCCCCGATCTCAGTGGTGGACCCCCACAAATTCTTGGGTCTACCTTTGATAAAAAATTATTATGGCTCCCACATCTTCGCAATCTAAAATCGAGATGCTTACAAGCCATGAATGTTTTGCGCTTCATTTTCCGCTAACAAATGGGGCGTTGATAGGAAGATGCTCCTTTTTTATATGGCTCCCTAGCTAGGTCTAAATTAGACTATGGAAGTATTGTTTTTTGTCAGCTTCAAAAAGTACTTTACAGCTGTTAGATCCCGTCCATAACCTATGGATAAGAATTGCCACAGGAGCTTTCCGAACAAGTCCGGTAGAGAGCCTTTATGTGGATGCTTCTGAACCCCCGTTATGGTATAGAAGAGCCAAACTCCTCCTCAAGTATGCTCTTCGCATATATGGTGAAAGTCTGCCTCCAGATTTCGCCTGTTTATTCGATAAACCCAGGATCCCTCCCCATCATACTTTTAGAAGCATAAACAATTTATTCCAAAACCTTCTGGGGAGCTTGAACATCTCATTTCCAGCCATGCGTAGCCGAAAGGTCAGTGATGTTCCTCATTGGAATCTCCCCCAACCGGATATAAATTATAATCTATTGGCTGGAAAGAAACCGAATTTTATAAGCCGAAATTAGGTCACTTTTTAAGAATTTTTTAGAAGCCCTTCCAGACGGATATCACATATACACAGATGGGTCCAGATTAGATGATGGAGTCGGCTGTGCATTTCTCATAGACAATTCGGTTTCTTCTTATCATTTGCCAAACGAGTTTTCCATCTTCTCAGCGGAATTGGTAGCGATAGCCAAAGCGTTAGATTTTTTTTTCAATATCCAAATTCCAACTTCTGGATATTCTCTGATTCTCTGAGCGCTTTGCAATCGTTGGAATCATTCAATTCTGAAAACCCTTTTGTCAAAAGAATCCAGGAATACCTGCATTTCCAGGATTCCCAAGGTACTGGAATTTATTTTGTCTGGATCCCTAGTCACATGGGTATCCAGCAAAATGAACGGGTTGATATGGCGGCAAAACACGCTATTACTCAGTTACCGATCTCTGAATTGCTTTCAATCCCCGAGCATTTATACCCGGTGATTTCCAAGAAACTCAGATCTTCCTAGCAGGATTCTTGGCCTCTGAATCCTGCTAATAAATTATTTGAAATAAAGCGTGCCATCACACCATGGTCATTACCTTGTCTAACAAACAGGCGAGAAGATGTCGTTCTTACTCTGCTTAGGATTGATCACAGCCGTCTTACTCACATCCATTTAGTAAAAAAATAACCAGCTCCATTGTGTTCTTGTGGAGCAATGCTGATTAAGCATATTTTAATCCAGTGCCCTTTACACACTAACTTGCGACGCTCATTAGGGCTGAATCATTCACTGAATATTATGCGGACCTTGCCTGTGGAATCCGAATAACGATGGACACCTCACTTTGACCCTTTTTGCATGCTACCAGTTTATGTTAATTAATTACAATTGTTTTGAATGTTTGATTTGAACTGGTTGTATTGCGGAATTAACAACATTTGATATTTTGTTTTTAGTGAGCTCTGAATACACCAGATAAGGTACCCGCTACCGTCACCCGGTCGTTTACTAGTTTTATTTTGGGATTTAAAGCAGTTTGATGATTACTTGATGCTCTTATTCATCTATATCTGGCCTCAAGGTAAGAAGAGTATTTACTTACCGTATTCCCTTCAACAGTAGGAGGACGTACAAATTAAGAGTTGGGTTAATGAAACGTGGCACTGCATTGCCAAACATGAATCTAATTGAACTGATAAACATGGATTTGAATGACAAGATTAGAGTCCTTTGGGACCCCGTCTTCCCAGTGATAGCTCGTAGGATTGTGGAAGTGTAGAATTCAGTCCACCTTGCATTGCAACGGGTCATCAAACCGACAGTTGCAGTATGTATGTATGTATGTATGTATGTATGTATGTATGTATGTATGTATGTATGTGAACACTTTTGTGCAGCTTCTTCTAAAATGGCAAAAAGCAGCACCAAAAAAAAATTATTCAATCTAAGAGGTTTCCTAAAATTGTGCCTTAGCGCATTTTTTTGTCAGTTGGGTAAGTATCAGATCGTCGAATTCGATCGGAGAGATAAGCAAAAAAATCCGATGATCCGACTCTTCCCACAAAGGAGAAGGGGGAGGAAGAAGGAAACAGAAAAAGCAAGCGAAAGAGGAGAAAAACAGCTACCCGCCTTCCATTAAAAAGAGTAGAACGAACAGAAAGATCAAGAAAGACGAACCGAGCCGTTCATTGGATGAAGAGAGGAACATGCAAGAAGGGCTCATTAAAAACTCAAATAAAAGGTGGGAGCGAGGAAGGAAGAGAGAGAGAGAGAGAGAGAGAGAGAGATAGAAAAAGCATTTGGATCAGATGGCGAGCAAAGGAAAGGAAAACACCACGACGGGATTCGTTTGGAGAAAGGTATTTTGAAGATCGTCAAGTGTAGGAAATTTCCACGACTGTGAGTAATGGAAATAAGCACAGATTTTCCCGTCGACCCGGTGCCGAAGTGAGTGATACTGCAATAGGCTGATAAAGGTGCATCGATTACCTTCGGCATTAAGAAAAATGATGATTACCGAGGAGCGTGGAGGTTATCGTGCTTGCCCTGATATTCAGGCAATTGTTCTTCACAAACCTTTATTAATAGAAGCTTTGCTAATTCATGCTCTAGTGCTCCGTCGAGCACGAGAAGGTGAACAAAATTTCGGACGTTCCCACATCAGCCAAGAATCTCGTCGAATTCCTCGCCAGAATCTGGTACCATTGAAGCACCTCAAGAGGGTACAAACTGCAGTGAACGCATCGGATATTTGAGTAACAAACGGAGGAATAAACAGTGTTGACGTCAGATACTCTGGCCCAGCCGCTCATTAGTGACAGCTCCGACGACCAGCAAGGTCTAGAGGACGTCGCTTCGGAATTAAGCTCCTCAGCTTCACCATACGAAATGATGGAGGAGGTCCACGTCAGCTCGTTCAATTCAAGTTCCACTTCCAGGATGTTGGAAGACAACGCCTTTAAAAGTTTGAGCGCCACGCCCATCCAGCGATCGGACGACCATGGCGTTGCAGGCGCGAGCCGCGCTTGGCTGCCCCGTCTCCGTCAAAGGGTACTGGCTTAAATCATTAACTTAAATTTAAATTAATTTTAAGAACTTTAGAGCGATAAGTTCTTGATTAAAGTCTCTTCGATTTTGCAAGCATGTTATTAAGAACGGACATTGTTCTTCCATAAGTTTAGCATAAACTGCCGATGGATTAAAGGTAATAAACTTTTACGTTTCTTACCGCAGTGGTGGACATCACATGACTAAATCCGAGAGGGTCGCCGCTCACGGTGTCAGGGATGACCAGGAGTCAAGGACCATGCCCATTGTTTGTCTCCCATCAACTGAGCATTGAAGCTCGTCTCCCTCTTTGTGTGTTTTCCGCATGGGGACAGCAATGAATAATGGACTCCCATTGAACTTTTGATTATTTACATTTCTGATTACCTTGTGTAATTATACTCAGTTATTTAAAGAAAAATTAAATCCTTTGAACATTAAAATTGTGCCTCCTGCTTTCTGTATCTACGACTAAAAATTAAGCAATTCGTTAATTTTTCTAAGAAAAGTCGTGATAGAGAGGGGGAGATCCTTGGTAAGCAAACAGTGCAACGCCACGAACCAGTATTATATCATTTCCACTAGATCTTTGCTAAGAGTACTAATTTGTATTTCTTCACGGATTTCTTTTTCTACACAGCGTGAATTCGCCTCAATGATGATCGTCGCGGAAAAAAGAAGAGTGTGAAGTGCTAGTGGGAGCTATGCTGGAAAGAAAAATAAAGAAGCAGAAAATCGTCAGGGGTGGTGAGAGTAACAGTAAATCATAATGGATCTTAATGCATTAGAAAACATGGCTTTCCCGATATTTGAAGGGAAAAAGGAAGAGGACCCCGAGAGCTTTTTAAAACGTTTAAAGTTGTTGTGGGGTGCAAAAAGCTAGCCTTAGATAATTGCGTAAGACTACTACCCGGGGCGATGAATAGATATGCTCTAGAATGGCTGTCATATTTAATGACACAGCAGCCAGTGCTAATTTGGAAACAGTTCGAAGACCAATTTTTGTTAACTAATGCGAGGGGGCAGACGCGAGTAACCCTAAGAAGAGACATTTTGAAGAAGGGGGGACTTGCCGGAATATCTATTGCAATTTAAAAATTATTGAGCAGCATACAGCCGGCATTTGAATTCGATAAGTTATTGTGGCTTATCGAATGCCTTCCTCCTGCTTTAAGAGTCACTTTAAGAATGAAGAAGTTCTCAGCGGTCTTCAAAGCCATTAATTACATAGAACATTGGCACCAAGCCCAAGACGCAAAGATAAAAATAATGGAAGAAGAAACACCTATGGAACTGGATGCAGTTGCCACCAAGCGCAATATAATTAAGAAGAAAAAAAATGCAAAAGGGCACATTAGAAAAAAATGCAAAAGTAAAAAGGCAACTTATAAGAAGAGATCCCCTCAACCTAATTTTGAATTTAAAGCCTTACCAAAGTAGATGTTGATATTTTATTGTTTCTAATTTTTATTTCTTTTAGAAAGTATAGATCACAGTGAAATTGTTTAAGTAATTAGGCTTAAATTCAATGTGAGTAATTAGAGGTTTAAAACATCTAATTACTCGCATTAAATTTAGGCCTAATTACTCAAACAATTTCACTGTGATCGTAACTTGATTATTATAAAAGGAAAAATTGCGAATGCAGAAGCCAAGATATTAATCAATACTGGAGCAGAGAAAAATTTCTTGGATGATAAATTCGTAACTAACAATAAAATCATTACGTCACCTCTGGCTCAGAAGAGACATGCTGCTCTAATTAAGGGACAGAAAGGGGATATCATCGGAGAGACCGAAATCCTGCATTTAACAAGTGGCAAATACCATATCGACGTAGGATTCAATGTATTGCCTATAAGAAACTACGATCCAGTCCTCGACATGCCCTGGTACAGAAAGAACAGGCCACATTACATTGTTCGGTAAACCGAAAGGGGAAACAATTCATTTAATTAAATGGACTAATGCAGAAGATGAAATTGAAGAAATATCAGCGGTGGAGTTCATGAATAAAGTGTTGAAACAGCCAGATGCACTGCTTATAATAATTTTAATAAACTATGCAAGAAATACACCCGCAATTCAAACAGTTAATTTCTAATGATAATTCTAGTAAATCAAAATTATACAAAAAAGTATAACTGGGGCAATTGTCCGAGAAAGTAAAACAAGGGCAAATGTCCACAATTGAAACCAAGAATAAAGAGGTATGTGGATAATCGTAATTAAGTATAAACAAGGGCTCTTTTACCACAACAAAAGTAATAAAGAATATAAAAAAAAATAACGGAAAAATACAACCTGGAAGCGCTTTTCGAGAGCAAAGCTCTCATCATTCGGCAGGAACCAAGGAGAGCACGTGGAAAACCCAAAGTGAACTGATTAGAAACCGAAGAAAGCGGTTTATATAGCGAGAGAAATACAAGGCAGACCAATAATAGAAAAGAAATAAAAACAATATTATTGGTTGGCTAATTGAGACCACCACTGAATTAGAGGGGAATCACCAATAGGGCCTAAGTCGGAGTTTAATAACGTGTTGTTCTTGGATTTATGGATAGCCATGCTCTCGAAAGCATCTAGCAAGTGTTTTTTATTGACAGATTGTAACAGTTTTAAGTTGTCGATGGAAAAATCGTGACCCGTCTCTATTGAATGTTTGGCTATGGCTGATTGACTGCATCTACCGAATCTTCTGTGGTCGAGGTGTTCCTTAAATCTGGTGGATAAACTGCGTTTGGTGTGACCTTTGTAAAGCTTAGGACATTGCGAACAATGGATGACGTAGATGCCTGACTTTTGTATATCCGGTACCTTATCTTTGGGGTTGCCCAGCAAGTTTCGTATTTGGTTGGGGTTGCTGAAAGAAAGAGAAATGTTATATTGTTTGAAAATTGAATTTAAATTTTTAATAAGTAATTTATTGTAAGGAACGAATATGGTTCTATACTTATCTTTGATGGGATGTAGAGTGGTTATGTCTGACAGAAATTTTTTGAACTTCCTCAAAAGATCGTCAATCATTTTCGAGTTGTACCCGTTTTTCTCGGCTATTTTTTTAATCAAATCAGTCTCTTGTTTGAATGAAGTATTGTTTAATGGGATATTGAGTGCCCTATCCAAAATGAAAATAAAAGCTGAAACTTTTTGGGTCCAAGGATGGCTTCAAAACTTCTTAGGAAAACTTCTCCTTGTGGTCTCCTAGTGCCCAACGAGTGATATTGCAATAGCCTGCGTAAAGGTGCATCGATTGCCTTCGACATCACGAAGAAGGATGACTAGCGAGGAGCGTGGAGGCTATCGTGCTCGCCCAGATCTTCAAGCAATTGTTCGTTCACAAACCTTTATTAATAGGCTAATTCATGCTCTAGTGCCCCGTCGAGCATGAGAAGGTGAACAAAATTTCGGACGTTCCCACATCAGCCAAGAATTTAGTCGAATCCCTCGCCGGAGCCTGGTACCATTGAAGCAGCTCCAGAGGGTACAAGCAGCAGTGACTGCATCGGATATTTGAGTAACAAACGGAGGAATAAACAGTGTTGACGTCAGATACTCTGGCCCAGCCGCTCATTAGTGACAGCTCCGACGACCAACAAGGTCTAGAGGACGTCGCTTCGGAATTAAGCTCCTCAGCTTCACCATACGAAATGATGGAGGAGGTCCACGTCAGCTCGTTCAATTCAAGTTCCACTTCCAGGATGTTGGAAGACAACGCCTTTAAAAGTTTGAGCGCCACGCCCATCCAGCGATCGGACGACCATGGCGTTGCAGGCGCGAGCCGCGCTTGGCTGCCCCGTCTCCGTCAAAGGGTACTGGCTTAGATCATTAACTTAAATTTAAATTAATTTTTAATAACTTTAGAGTGATAAGTACTTTGATTAAAGTCTCTTCGATTTTGCAAGCATCTTATTAAGAACGGACATTGTTCTTCCATAAGTTTAACATAAACTCCAGATCGATTAAAACTAATGAATTTTTACGTTTCTTACCGCAGTGTGGACATAGCTCGATTAAACCCGAGAGGGTCGCCACTCACCGAGTCAGTGGTGATCAGGAGTCAAGGACCACGCCCATTGTTTCTCTCCCATCAACTGAGCATTGAAGCTCGTCTCCCTCTCAGTGTGTTTTCCGCATGGATGGCAGCAATGAATAATGGACACCCATTGAACTTTTGATTATTCACTTTTCTGATTACCTTGTGTAATTATACTCGGTTATTTGAAGAAAAATTAAATTCTTTGGACATTAAAATTTTGCGTCCTTCTCCTTTCTCTATCCACGATTGCAAATTAAGCAATTCGTTAATTTTTCTAAGAAACGTAGTGATAATAAGCCTTTTACAGATATTAATTTTTTTTCTAAAAATTAAAAAAAATGGCTGTAGCGTTCAAACCATCGAACTCAATAGACTCGACATGTACCGACTCCTCTCAGTAAGGCGGATTTTTTTGTAATTCCTCCGACAATTTCTTTTCTTTTAAAATTAATTAGTACTTACAGGGATCCATGAGCTATGCATTGAAGTATTTTTCATTGAAAAGGACTAAGCCTTTTTAGAGAACTTAATTTTGCTTGTGTGAAGAAATGTCAGAATAATTCATTTGCTCGTGTGAAGAAATGGCAGAATAATTCATTTGCTCGTGTTTCCATGTTTGAATGGATTCACCCATCTCCTAACACTGCTATCACCTATAGACAACACGTCCTATATGCACGCTAAAGTAAAAACGATATGAACGGCCTCCTCTCATTGAGACGAAGCATTTTTGAAAAGAAACTGTTTGGCTGTGAAGAGCCATTTTGGAGTAACAAAGGTTTTAAGGATCCCCCCCCCCCCCCAACAGAAAAAAATGCTTTTTTGAATCCGTATCATGACTTCTTGGTAGGCCAGTGCGTGTGTACCATTCCGCCATACAAATTTATTTTTTATTCGATTTTTGTAATGGCAACGAAAAACTTGTCTCCTGCCTCAGCTGTTCAGCCAAGCCATCCTATCTTTTCTATGTCCCAATCTTTTATTCTCTTGAATTCCGACTAGGTTGTCATTATTATCGGATTTCGCATTACTGGTAATTCCGAAAAAGGTGTGACGATTGGATTCGTTAATTTGTTTATTTAGAATATTTAAATTTTTCTTAATATTTTTTTCATTTTTGCAGAGGTAGGCCATCAGACTTAGACATTGTAGTAAATGGGTGATTGGCTAAGTCTGATGGCCTACCTCTGCAAAAATGGCTCCCACCTTACCTTCTCCAATTTTCTTGAAATTTTACACACTTATTCCTACAGGGTAGATATTAAAATATACCAAGCAAGAACATTCTATTTAGCTTGGTTGGTGTGCTATAGCCCTCCAAAAAATGGCTCGAAAGAACAGCGGCCGACCAAATGTGATTGAGTGACTGGTTTTGAGTTGAGGCTATGTTTTAACTATTAATGCTGTAAATAAAATTCTTTGAAGCCATATACAGTTTTTTGGTGCAAATCCAAAAATTGAATTTTTGAGGCTTGTACTAAAATATTGAGTGCCTAACTGTAGCCCAAAGTTGACAAAAAACCCATTGTTATTTGTTGCATCAAATTTATGCCCAATTTTCAGCTTCCATGAAAATGAACTAAAGTAGATGCTATTTTGAGATTTAACTGACACTATTGATGCTAAAAAGCCTGCAAAGTTTGAAGATCTATAAGCTTACTTTTTTTGAGATCTGACCGCATAAAGTTGGATGAAAAAATAAGCTTCCAGAAAATATGGTATGTTTGGGAGATAATATTTCAAATGTCATAACCTCAAATGCCAAAATTTTATACTGTTTGAAAGAGCAGATTTTTCTCTATCAGAATCATATTTGATCAGTCTGGGATGTTTAAAAGTAAAGGAGTAAAAATTACTTGAAAAGTTGGGAAAATGCATTTATACCACGTAGATGACCATATTGTGTTTGTGTTTTTTCTATGATGATTAAGTTTTTAAATGTTTGCTGACTCATAACTACGAGGGTTGTACCAAAAGTAAGGTTCCCAATGAGCTACAGCCTCGAGGGGAGGTGCTAGGCTAAATCCGACAACAGTGCCGTGCGCAGTGGTTCCCGCACTCTCGAGTCCCACTCTCGAGCGATTCGCTACTGCGCTCAGTGTTCGCTTGGCAGCCGTCAGAGATGGAAGTGTTGATCGTCGCTCCCGCCAAGTGCGAGGTTCGAGCAGTAATCCGGTTTCTCCACGCAAGGAAGTTACCGCCCGTGGAGATTCATCGGCAACTGACTGAGGTTTATGGTGAAAAGTGCATGTCCGTTCAGCACGTCCGAAAATGGTGCAGGGCTTTTGCTGAGGGTCGCACGGAAGTTCACGATGAAGAACGGAGTGGAAGACCGCCGGTTTCGGATTCGATTGCCCAGAAGATCAACAGTGAGCTGCTGAAAGATCGGAGGGTCACTGTCCGTGAACTTGTTGAACGCATTCCTGAAGCTTCCCACGGCACAATTGAAAGAACTTTAACAGAAACGTTGGGTTATCGCAAGGTGTGTGCTCGCTGGGTCCCCCGGATGCTGACTGACGGACACAAGGAGCAACGCCTTGACTGTGCTCGCAAGTTTCTTCAACAATGTGAGGGGGGAGGCAACAAGGAGAAGTTGTTGGACTCTATCGTCACGGGAGATGAAACGTGGGTGTTTCATTACACCCCCGAAACAAAACAACAATCTCGGGTTCACCGCCACCAAAGAAATTCAAACAAACGCAGTCGGCAGGAAAGGTTATGGCGACTGTGTTTTGGGATCGGAAGGGGGTACGCCTCATCGATTTCATGCAACCTGGGACGACAATAAACTCAGACAGATATTGTGAAACATTGACCAAACTCCGGCGAGCAATCCAGAATCGCCGGAGAGGACGACTGACGGAGGGAGTAGTGCTTCTTCACGACAACGCTCGACCCCACGTCGCTCGTCAAACACAGGAGCTTTTGAAGAAATTTGGGTGGACTGTTATGCCCCATCCCCCGTACAGCCCGGACTTAGCCCCCAGCGATTATCACCTCTTCCCCAAGCTAAAGGAACACTTAGGTGGCAAACGCTTCAAGAGCGACGATGAAGTCCGAGCAGAGGTCACACGCTTCCTCAACGGATTGGCGGGAGACTTCTTCGACTTAGGAATACAAAAGCTGGAGCACCGTCTTCAAAAGTGTGTCGAAAAAAATGGAGACTATGTTGAAAAATAGACAACAGTGTAAGCTTCTCAACGATGTATAAATTAATAACAATAAACAATGTTTTCTACTTGTAAAAAATATGGGAACCTTACTTTTGGTACAACCCTCGTAAATAACTATTTTAGAACCTTTGTCTATATAACTGATAATTTTTGAAATTTATTTCTTTATCAAAGGTTACCAATTCTTAATATGTCATATCCAATGTTTTCAATACTCTTTTAGTCATCTTGATAAGGTCTTAAAGTTTAGTTGTGTCTTCTCTTAAAGTTGAACCAACCATATTATTCTTGAAACAAAAGTTGACAAACAAAGCAAAAATTTAAAAAAAATCAACATTCAAACAATCTTCATTTCCTTCAAATAGAGGCTAAACTTTCTGAGGTGCCATTTAAATTAGTTGAGAAAGGATTGAAACATTTGTGAAACCTTCTCCAAGACTGCCTCTGGATAGTAGTAAAATCTGCTGTGCCTTGAGGTTGGGCTAGGTGGAAGTAAAATGGAAATAATATGCTGCTCAGGAATCCAACGCTTGTCCTTCCTCATTGGCCGATGAAATGAACGTGCTGGTGCTTCAGGATGCATGAAATCCATGAGAATATAATTTTCTTCCGTGCTGACTTCAATTATTCTACCAATCCACCACTGTTGGTCATACATGCAAGCTAAATATTGGCCAGGTTGGAGTGTAGAAACTTGAATAGCAATGAAAGATGATACACAATAGAATACTCATTCATGTAGTTTTCTGGCAGTGCAATGGGCTATAATGCCATTAAGGCAACTACTGTAGCTTCAAACAAAAAGTACAACATAAGAGAACTAACTGTTTCCTTAATTTGGCCAACAGCGTGTTAAAGACAGTAAAAGTATAAGGAAAAAAACATACAATAACAAATAGTTTACATTAAAATAAAATGGCAAATAACTAAAATTTGTCACTTTTCAAATAATTTTTACTCCTTCATATTTAAACATCCCAGGCTGATCAAATATGATTCTGATAGAGAAAAGTCTGCTCTATCACACAGAATAAAAATTTTTGAAATTTGAGGTTATGACATTTGAAATATTTTCTCCCAAACATACCCTATTTTCTGGAAGCTTATTTTTTCATCTAACTTTATGCGGCCAGATCTCAAAAAGTGTAAGCTTAAAGAGCTTCAAACTTTGCAGGCTTTATAGCATCAATAGTGTCAGTTATATCTCAAAGTAGCATCTAATTTAGTTCATTTCCATGGAAGCTGTGTGCATTGAAAGTTGGGCATATATTTGACGCGACAAATAACCATGGGTTTTTTTTTTGTCAACTTTGGGCTACAGTTGGGCACTCAATATTTTTGTACAAGCCTCAAAACTTCAATTTTTGGATTTGCACCAAAAAACTGTATATGGCATCAAAGAATTTTATTTACAGCATTAATAGTTAAAATATAGCCTCAACTTAAAACTAGTCACTCAATCACATTTTGTCGGCCGCTGTTCTTTGAGCCATTTTTTGGAGGGCTATAGCACACCAACCAAGCTAAATAGAATGTTCTTGCTAGGTATATTTTCATATCTACCCTGTAGGAATATGTGTGTAAAATTTCAAGAAAATTGGGGAAGGTAAACTGGGAACATTTTCTTATTTTGGTCCACTTGACATGGAATCACCCAAATGATAATATAACCATATGCAGCACATGCCAGGATACTTAGCTACGGAGCTTGGTTATTACAGGTTTTCTTTAGTTAGTTGCCACGAGACGATAAAACAATACACAACTGAAAAAGTAAACAGACGGGAAAGGGGAGTTTTACCAGACTGAATTCCTGGGTCTATGAGTTATATACATCTTTTTCTCGAAAACTATGTATAGCATAAAGTCGGACTTGAAATTTTATGTCTTCATGCGTAAAAGGAGTTCGAATACGAGCAGTTATCAGCGCCGTAATTTAAAATCAGGGAAGGCCTACATATGAACGGTCCTAACCATATCGGAACTTTAGAAATTGTCAAGCTGCATATTTTTGCAGAGGAGAGGAACCAACGGCATCTGTGAAGACAAGGAGGGAAACTAAAATCTGAGAGTGAAAGTGAAATTCTTGTTAAAATACTAATCATTTAATTTAGTGTTAATTATTTAATGTGTTTTGATGTGTTAATTGTATTGATCACATAATCTTAATCAGGAAAAGAAATGATACATGTATAAATTTTGGTCTTTATTGTTGACAATAATTTAGCGCTACTTGTTGGTGCTAAAAGAAGAGAGAATAAAAAGAGTAGTATGGCGGAACAAATAAAACATGTCTCAAGCTCATGATTGACTCCCCACAGCATCAAATTTTGATTTATTGCTAAACCTTTTATTGAACACTGATGATAAGTGTTGGAAGAGGCAACCGTGATTAACCGATCTGCTAAGCATTGACAGAAGCTTATCTTGTTCCAGAGATTGGACAGTCTGGTAGATGATACGAGGTATATATGGACTATTGGGCTGCTACTGCTAAACTTGTATGAGATTAACTGTCTTAATTAAAAAGTTAAGGAAAACTTCCCTGTATGTCACCTTCTAATATTGCATCGCAACTAAAGGCATGGGCTGTTTATTGTCGAATCAGAAAGTTAATCAGTGAAGCAACCTTAAGAGAACAGTGTAATTCGTAGTCTTATTTGGAGCATTCATAAGATAGTGGCATTAAATTCCAATATACAGGGTGTCTTAGAATTCATTGTACAAACTTCTAGAAGAGTTAGTATGGGTGATTCTAAGCAAAAAAGTTCATATGAACATGGGTCCGAATTTCAACGATAACGGAGGTATGAACAGAAATAAAAATGCCGCCACCAAGATCAACAAGTTAATAACTCAGGTTCTGTAAAGCCTAGATTAATGAAATTTGGGGTAATAACAGGGTACATAAGACTGTGTATACCGTTAAAATTTGATCGAATTCCAACATGTAGTTTCCGAGTTACTCATTCAACATCATAACACATGCTCACTTGTGAGTACTAACTAGCACTTGTTACAATTTTGACTGTGTAACTCGAAAACTTCTTGTTGGAATT
Source organism: Rhysida immarginata (assembly GCA_023313115.1). Taxonomy (NCBI): domain Eukaryota; kingdom Metazoa; phylum Arthropoda; class Chilopoda; order Scolopendromorpha; family Scolopendridae; genus Rhysida; species Rhysida immarginata. Next base: position 37,692 of record JAHWFO010016433.1, read on the forward strand.
CGATCAAATTTTAACAGTATACACAGTCTTATGCATACATGTTACTGAAGATATCTGATGTACCTTCTGCAAAATAAATCCTCAGTAGTTATGGTTGCTGTTGTTGTCATTACTAAATTTAAAGAAACGGACCTACAATAAGTACCGTTTATTACGACGAACTAGGGAATCGTCACATTTGGTTACGCGACCTGGATTGTAATGAAAACTGTAAAGAGTGATATTCAAGAGAAAGTAACTTTGTGGTGTTACATGCTGTGGGACTGAGATATTTAAAGGGATTCTTATTTACGATACCACATTTCCACAATAAATGGTTTAACTACGGATGCGCATTTCGAGCGTCCAAGTCGTCTTCATCAGTGTAATACAATAAGGGTAAGTAACAGTTATTGAACATGTACATAAACTTCTATGGCAATATATCTTTAATTTACAGAAATGCTAATTTATAAATATTAGATATCCTCGTAGGGCGCAATGTTTTAAATAAATAAATAACAATTGAACGACTTGGTCGTTCGAAATGCGCATCCGTAGTTAAAACATTTATTGTGGAAAGTGGTATCGTTTCTTTTTACTTTCTTATATATACAGTATAAGGAAGTATTGTAATCTTGATCTTCACGTTTTAGGGTACCTAGATTACGAAAAAGTGGTTTTTGGAAAATGTGTGTGTGTCCACGATAAGGCTAAAGCTATCGAGATCAACTTTAAAATTAAGATTATAATCTTCCTCGGGAGATCTGATTAGTTTTCCAGTGGAATCGGTGAACCGGAAGTATTAGTATACTCCAGCGCCAAAATATAAATTTTGAAATATCTCGTTAACCATTGCGTTTATGAAAATTTTGAAGGGATTGAAAAGTGTCACAATTACAATTTTAAACAACTTTTGTTAAGAAAATTTTTCAAAATTCCAACCGGAAGTACCAATTCTACTGTCAAAATCCAGTTTTTTGCTAATACAGGTGAAATAAGACGGAATAGGAAAATTTATAAAATATATAAAAGTATTTAGAAGCTAATTTTAAACAACCTTTGTTAACAAAATTTTTCAAAATTCCAACTGGATGTACCAGTTTTACTCTTATCAAAATCCAGTTTTTCAGTGGATGAAGAGTTCGTAATGCTGCTTCTATCAATAATATTGGTAGTAATCTTACAGCATAACAGAGGGACAACAGAGTTTCCAACTAGTTTCGCCATTTATTCCTGGCTTTATCAAGGATCAATTCGCTAATACAGGCGATATAAGACGGTATAGGAAAATTTGTAAAGTATACAAAGTATTTAGAAGCTATTGATTGCATCTATTTCGACATACAAAAGGCCTTCGATTCAGTTGATCATAAAATCCTTGTTGAGAAACTGGCTGCCTAAGGAATAAGAGGATCCCTTCTTCGTTGGGTAGCTAGCTATTTAAATAAGAGAAATGGTTTTATTAAGGTTAGAGGTAGAGTTATGACATCCTCCTTTTTTATTACTTGAGGTGTCCTTTGGGCCCTCTTCTTTTCCTTCTTTTTATTAATGATTTATCCTTTACCCTACTTGTGACCACTTTTTATTGGCTGATGACCTTAAAATTGCTCGCGAAATTTTCTCAATTAGAGACTGTCAGATTCTGAGTGCAGCAGTGACTTTCTGCAAATGGGTTAACCTTGCATGTTGATAAAATGAAAACAATTACTTTCACTAGGCAACATCACCCTATTATCTGACTATATTCTTGATCATGGTATTATTATGAGAGTTCCCTTTATTTGTGATTTGGAAGCGATTCTCGATGCTAAATTGTCTTTTGAAATCATATTTTGGATAGAGTCAGGAAGGGCTTTGCCTGTTTGGGACAGATTTGTCGAATTTGTTCTTCCTTTTTTTAAAACCGGAAGTACCAGTTTTACTCTTATCAGAATCCAGTTTTTTGCTAATATAGGCGATAGAAGATTGTATAGGAAAATTTGGAATGTATACCAAAGTGGTTAGAAGCTAATTTGAAGTAATTTTTGTTCACAAACTTTTTCAAAATTTCTATCGGAAGTAGCCATTTTAAAGAGTTGTTTAATTTTTTTCTGTATTTGGACCAGGACATTTACGTATAAAAAAGTCGGTTGGTGACCATACCTCATTTATTTTTACTATTGTTTATCCACAGTTTCTGTGACATTTTATATTTCCTTAAGACTGTATGTACATTTATGTGCTATTGGTAGTCCCTAATGAAAATTATGGCTCCACCAAACCCAAAAGAAGTCGCCACAAGTTATTGGAACAGTTACGAGCTTCGCCTCCCGTTCTATCTCTTCCCTGGTTTTACATTTGAAAAGTAAAAACACGTACAGAACTTAAAATTACGAGGGATGATTAAAAAGTAATGTCGCATATATTTTTTCTCTAAAAACGTGACCGGGAAAAAAATAAACACATGTACATTCGATAGAACAATTCAATTTTTATTTTTCCACATAATCTCCAAGCCGATTGAGGCAACGGAAAGTTGATAAAAGTCGATAAAAGTCGTCCGATTGAGTGTGGAACCAGTTCCGAACTGCCGATTTCACCTCGTCGTCGTCACGGAAATGTTTACCAGCCAGTGACTTCTTCAATGGTCCGAAGATATGGTAGTCACTGGGAGCGAGTTCTGGGCTGTATGTGGGATGAAGCAGTGTTTCCCAGTTCCATCGCTGCAACAAGCCAGTGACCCGTTTCACTGTGTGGGGACGTGCGTTGTCGTGGTGCAACACGATGTCCTCCATTGCCAAGTCTTTTCCTGCGTATGGCCGCTCGAAGATTGCTCAATGTGCCTCTGTACCCTTCGGAATGACAGTGGTATGCGGGGGAAGAGACTCAAGCAGTATCGGACCAAGGCAATCCCAAAAACATTTCAACATGACCTTGCTGGCTAATGGCAGAGTTTTGAACTTTTTCGTTGTGGGAGATGAGGTGTGTTTCCAAACCGCCGATTGCATCTTGGTTTCGGGCGTGAAATGGTGGACCCATGATTCATCACCTGTGATGATTCGATCCAAAAAAATCCTGACCCTCCTCCTGGTATCGGGTGAGATGCAGCAAACAAGCATCGAAACGAGCACCTTGATTTCGGTCGTCAACTGTGGTAGCACCCATATGCATGACACTTTGCGAAAGCCGAGCTGCTCGTGAATAATGTCGTACGCCGTCCGATATGAAATCTCCAACGTTGCAGCAATTTCTCTCACGGCAATCCACCGGTTCTCCCGCACCTGCGCTTCCACAGCGGCAATGTTGCTATCAATCATGGATTCCCGCGATTCAGAATGATGTTCGTGCAGCAGGTCCTCTCGTTCTTTAAGAGCCTTGCACCAACGTTGTACTGTTCGGAGCTGCACGATATCACCTCCGTACACCGACACAATTTCCTTATGGATATCGACTGGTTTCAGTCCTTTTGTACAAAGAAAACGCATAACACTCCGTCGCTCAAAAGCACTGGACGATGAAATGAGAGCCGCCATCTTGTTTGGACTGTCCCGTCGCTAGTGCTTGGCGGATGCACACGACACTAACAGGAAACTTTAACAATTAACCAAACTAACCTTTATATATCGCAGTTTTCTCATATCTGCCGTCATTTTTGAGAAATAAAATACGCGACATTATTTTTTGATCACCCCTCGTATATGATGGCAATAGAAGTACCAGCCTTTGGGGACCACGGTGGACTTTGGACGTTGATCTGGATACCAAGATGGCGGCGGTGACGGCCAAAGCCCACCCCACCCACGCCTCAGGGGATGGTACCTCAACCATATTTTGTTTCTTTGACTTCCAGGTAATCTGTGAAGACGGACGATTATGTGAGACGGACGACTTCTCAAAAACGCTGTACTACGAAGAGGTTCTATCGTACTATGCATACGATAAGCAACGCGGTGTAAAAGAGGCACGATTGTAGAAGGTGTACCAGGCGTATTGAAGGAGCATATAATAGGTACGGTTTATAAAGTGCATCCAAATAACGCGGAGTGCTATTATCTGCGCTTACTCTTATCCACTATACGTGGCCCGACTTCTTTTGCTGCGCTACGAATGTTTGAGAACATTGAATACCCGACATATGCCGGGCACGCGACTGGGATGATACTCTGGCTGAAGCATGCGTCAGTGATAAGACCACGTCGCTTGCGCCATTTGCTCTCTATGATGTTGGTGTTTTGTGGACTGTCTGATGCCGCACAACTGTGGCAAAAATATGAACATTATTTATCAGAGGATTTTTTACGAGAAATGAGACAGGCTGTTGAAGGCGGCGAACTGAATGACGAGATTCGGGAAACTCTTATGAATCGATGTTAAGAGATATTCAAGTTGTATTGTCTATTGTGGTAATCCCCTGCCAAACTATGGTTTGCCTGCACCAAGTTCAGATGAAGGGCGTGACAACAGAGAGTACATAGCCGAAACCAACCAACACCCAGTTGAAATTGCGGAAACTCTTCGAGACGGTATACCTGCACTAACAGCAGAGCAGCGGAGAATTTACGACTATTTGTGAGAGCACCATCAACCCTTGAGGGAATCTTTTTTTCTTAGATGCACTGGAAAAACATTAACTAAAATTATTCTGGCTCAGGTACGAAACGAAGACAAGGTCGCACTAGCTGTAGCCTCCTCAGGGATAGCGGCCACTATACCGCCCGGTGGGAAAACTGCCCATTCCATGTTTAAAATACCTCTACAATTAGACACTTCAGAGACGCCTCTCCGTGGGCACTATCTTGACGTGGTGGAGGAGCTTGAGTGCCTCAGTGACGCTAAGGGCTAAGCTTGATTGGGTCACCCATGCCAGACAAGCCTTAGCAGAGAGGCCAGACTAAAAGTGTCCGGTCGGTTGTGGACCCTCCCAAAGGGACCGGTGCTCGCGATGGAGGCAGGTTTTGACATGGCCTCCATTACGACCAGTACGTCCACCTGAGTGTTTGCGGTGTGCAGCGACCCTACTTCTAGGAAAAGGGGATCCTGGTGGTTGAGAGAAGGTTTTCCGGAACAACATACAACTTTGGCCCCTGCTTCTCGGAAGGATGGGTGGTCTGGATGAGCCCGTCCAAATCAATCGGCTGGTCGTCGCTCCTTGGAGCTTCGGCCATAGGGTTAGGCGCTGCCTATATCCTTCTCGTATCCCTGGTGCCAATGTGCATCCCCTTGTTGGGCTCGGTGGTGGGTGGAGAGCGAGGGAGATGAAAGATAATTTCATTTAATATGAAAAACAACAACCCAAAGCTTAATAACCAAAAAAAAAGAACGTTCGTGAAGAGAGATCGAGCCGAAGACCGCCAAAGAATCCGAAGTTCTTGGTAATGAAATTGGCGAGTGGGAAGTCGTTCAAAACCATCTCCCTATTTTGCATTGCAAAAGAATTAAAACGGCTTGTTGGGGATACTAAGAATACGAAGAGACTTTTTAATGGCCATCTTCTTATTGAGGTCTCTAAGGATAGGCAAGCTACCACCCTTCTATCCTTGAAAAGGTTTGCAGGGAAAGCCGTTTCGGTTTTTCCCCACGCAACCTTAAATTATAAGAAAGGTGTGTTCACGTATCAGGATCTGGAAGGAATGGAGGATGAGGAAATCGTTGCCGAATTGGAAGATCAATCAGTTGTTGACATTCGTAGGATCACTCCAAGGAGGAACGGTGTTTCTCATCCAACAGACTCCTTCATAGTAACTATTGAGGGAACACTGTTGCCTGACACCATACATATTGACTATATTAACTGTCACGTGAGGCCCTTTATCCCTAACCCGTTGCGATGCTTTCAATTCCAGAAGTTCAGCCACACGAGGGCTAACTGTCGTTTTAATGCAGTTTATTGCAAGTGTGGCCTGCCCGGACATGAGATGGAATCTTGTTCGAATGAATTCCACTGCTGTAATTGCAGGGGTTCCCACTCTGCCCTTTCAAGAGACTGCCCAATTTGGCGGAAGGAAAAGAAGATCCAAGAGGTTCGTGTCCTTGGGGGTCTGTTTTTTCCGGAAGCACGTAGGCAAGTAGAACAGAATGAAGTCCGTAAATATGCATCGGTTGTTACGAGTCGTCCTGCTGTTAAAACTGTTGGAACTATGACAGAGTTGAACATCGCAGATTTTTCCTGTGGAACTTCCACTTCCACAACATCATCTTCCAACGCTAGTCGAACTATGAAAAGTTTTACACCTCCAGGATGTCCACCAAGAACTTCGGAAAGAGAAGATGCCAAGAAACGATCGTCAGTGGTGTCACTCTCCTCTAACCCTTCCAAAAAACGGGTAATTTAAACGACACCAAATTCCCCAGTTCTGGGGGGAAAGCCAGACTTACCCGTAAATTTCTCTACTGACGTAGAGATTGAAGATGCCTCTGACCCTCCATTAATGAGAGGGGTTTTTTCTAATGAACTCACCTGTCTTACTTGAATTTGTCCCCTCTATTTCTCCATTATGCATATCCTTCAATGGAACGTCAGAAGTTTTTTTCCTCGCCTAGAAGATCTGAAACTCCTTATGAATGAGGTTAATGTTTCTATTGTCGCCTTACAATAAACATTCTTGTCCCCGAGTCAAACGCCAGTAATACGGGGCTTCACAATCATCCGTAGAGGCATTTTGTTAGGCGGTAGAGCTTGTGGAGGTGTAGACTTAATAATACAGAACGTATTCCCTTTAATATAGTTTCTCTTTCTTCTCCCCTACAAGCAGTCGCAGTCAATATCCTTACTACTACAAACTTCCAAATTACACTGTTTTTTTTCGATTAAAAAATGGAAGGAAAAATTCTGCGACCCGGATTCGAACCAGGAACCTCGACTACCATGGCCGACGCCTCTACCAATTGGGCTTGGCTGTCCGGATGTCTGCGATATCCCAATTGGTAGAGGTGTCGGCCGTGATAGTCGAGGTTCCTGGTTCGAATCCGGGTCGCAGAATTTTTCCTTCCATTTTTCAATCGAAAAAAAAAAAATTATTACCTGTGTTTGGAGACAATCTCCAGTATATAATTATTATTCCAAATTACAGTTTGTTCTTTATATCTCCCACCAGATGAAATCATCGATGAAAATGTTTAAAAGCTCTAATACAAGAACTCCCTTGCCGATTTCTACTCTTAGGCGATTTTAGTGGTCATAATCCTATATGGGGTTCCAGTCACTATTCCATCCGAGGATATATCATTGAAAACGTTATTCACGACTGCAACATTAACCTTCTTAACGACCGTTCTCCTACATATCTACACTTAGCCAATGGCTGCCTCTCTAATATAGATTTATCTCTTTCATCTTCTTCTATTATTGCACAAGTGAACTGGTCAGTTATGTCTGATTTACATGGTAGTGATCACTTTCCGATTTTCATCCAAATCTGTATGTTACCTTCTTTTCCTACTAATCCCAGATGGAACTTAGCTAAAGCTGATTGGTCCGCCTATCAAGCCACGTTGCAATTCGATAAAAGTTCCCCCTATCCTATCGACAAAACAGTGGAATTACTATCTTCCAGTATCCTCCGTGCTGCAGAAGCAACTATCCCAAAAATAGGGAGCTGTTCATCTAAAATCCCAGTTTTTTGGTAGAACGAAAGTTGCGCGTCAGCTATTCATGAAAGGAAAAAAGCTCTACGTATATTTAATTCTTTCCTCATCCAGAAGAACCTCATTATTTATAAACAAAAAAGGGCCATATGTTGTAGAATAATTTCCGAGAACAAAACACTTTCCTGGAGAAATTATGTATCCACCATTAACAAGAATACCCCGCCATCAAAGATATGGAGTAAAATCCGTACATTAAGTGGAAAACATTATTCTTTTCCTCCTCCTTCACTTTTACATAATGGTAGTCGGGTATGTAATCCGTTTGAAATTGCGAATATTTTTGGGCAAACTTTTTCCGGCATCTCTCAGACGATAAATTATTTTCCATCTTTTCAGCGGCGAAAACTTCAAGCAGAATCACGAGGCATAAACTTTAATTCGAATAGAATGGAGGCATACAATCAGTCTTTTTCCAAAGTGGAACTCGAAGCCGCTATCCGTATTAGTCGCGCTTCCGCTCCGGGACCAGATAATATTATGCTCCTTTTCCTTGCACATCTACCGCAGGAGGCATTAGATTTTCTTTTATCCATTTTTAACGCCATATGGGACTCTGCCTATATCCCTCAATCCTGGAGGGAGGCCATAATTATTCCAATTTCGAAACCCGGCAAAGACCCTGCCCACGCTACAAGTTTCCGACCCAGTTGCTTTGACTAGTTGTCTATGCAAGCTACTGGAAAGGATGGTACTGGTTAGATTAGTATGGTATCTAGAAATGAACAATTTGATAACTAACATTCAGTGTGGATTTCGTAAAGCCAGATCCACTCTAGATCATTTAGTTCGTTTAGAACATGAAATTCACTTGGCCCAATGTTTTAAACAACACATGGTAGCAGTCTTCTTTGATATAGAGAGAGCCTATGAGACTGCCTGGAGATTTGGCATCACCCAAAATTATATGAATATGGCCTAAGGGGCAACCTCCCTCGCTTTTTAAATAATTTCATGGAGGAAAGAGTTTTTAGAGTTCGAATAGGCTCTTCCTATTCACAATACTTTACTCAGGAAGAGTTCGAATAGGCTCTTCCTATTCACAATGCTTTACTCAGGAAGAGTTCGAATAGGCTCTTCCTATTCACAATACTTTACTTTACAGCTTCTTGCTGTTAGCAATTAACGAGGCTGGATCTCTTATTTCTCCGGTACAAATATCACTCTATGTAGTTGATTTAGCCATTTTCTGCAGAACAACTTCATTGCTGCATATACTGTAGAACGCAAATTACAACTTACCATCAACAGATTATAAGGATGGAGTGATAACAATGGTTTTAAATTTTCACCACAAAAAACAGTTGCCCTTCATTTTTGCACCCTTAGGAGACTGCAACCAGATCCAAGTCTATCTCTTCAGGACACTCCTATTCCTATAGTTAATTCGCACAAATTTCTAGGCCTTATCTTCGACAGAAAATTGACTTGGAAGCTACATTTACGTAATTTCAAAGCAAGTTGCACAAAAAAATATGAATATTCTCCGCTCAGTTTCATTCATAAAATGGGGTGCTGATAGGAAGTCCCTTCTATCGCTGTATAGAGTTTTAATCAGATCAAAATTAGACTATGGGCGTTTTATATATGCCACAGCCTCCCACAGTAACCTCAAATCATTAGATTCAATTCATAATTTAGGCATTGGGTTAGCTACTGGAGCCTTTCCAACCAGCCCCGTTGATAGACTAAGACTATCTTCTGTTGGATTTCCAGTCATCTGGGCATTCAGAAAAATGAGCTGGTTGACAGGGCGGCCAGACAAGCTACGTTACATCCACATATTTTGACAATCAAGTCGCTGCCTGAGCATACATATCCTCTGATTTCGCAGCATCTTATGCACTCATGGCAATCCGCATGGTCTCTCCAATCCTCTAATAAGTTACAGGAAATTAAGCCCACAATCAGTTGTTGGAATTCCGCATACAGTCAGATCCGACGCGAAGAAGTAGTATTAGCACGACTTCGCATAGGACACAGCAGGCTTACACATTGCCACCTTCTTAAAAATGATCCGCATCCTATATGTCCATGCAAGGCTCCCCTCACTATTAAGCATATTTTAACAGAATGTACTTTAAGCATTACCTTTAGATCATGTCTGAACCTAGAAAAACCTATTGCCGCACTTTTATCGAAAGACTCATATTAAAAGGATATTTTTATTTTTAAAGAAATTATCCCTTTTTAAACTCATATAAACTCGGTGGATCATATCTTTTTAGTTGTGTTCCTGGTTTTTATATCCGTTTTATCTTTTTACCTTTTTATGCTGTTTATTTTTAGCCTACCTTCATAGTTTTTAATCATCTAATCAGTAATCACCTTTTTATTTTCGAGATTAGATTCCAGCCATGCGGCTGGGCGCAAATGACCAAAGAAGTTGACGCGCCCTAAAACTCTAACAAACCAACCAACCAACTTCAGAGACGCCAGTTTGCGACATCTCGCTTAAAAGTGATAAAGCGCGAGTTTTGCGTGACTGTTACCTGATTGTGTGGGATGAATGTACGATGGCACACCGCAAGGCAGTGGAAGCTGTGGATAGGACATTGCAAGATGTCAGGCAAAATGACAGGCCGATAGGAGGCGTCACAGTGCTGTTTTATGGAGACTTTAGACAGACGCTGCCAGTAATTACACGAGGCACTAGAGCTGATCAGATAAACGCTTGCCTAAAGAGCTCCACTCTCTGGACTAGGGTCACACGTTTGCACTTGACAGCTAACATGCGGGCGCAAAGAGGCAGAAATCCAAACGCACAAGAGTTCTCCGAATTGTTACTAAAAATTGGTGAAGGCACGTGCCCAAATGAAGACGAAAAAATAAGTTTACCACAAAATTTGTTCCAAATAGTTTCTTCTTCAGCAGAACTTATTTCATCAGTTTACGGCGACATATAGCAAAATTTAGCAACAATACGTGAAAATTCTTGGCTTTGTTGTAAACGAGGAACGACCAAGCTGCAGCAGTCAATGACATTTCATTGGCACGCGTAGCGGGCGAAAGCGTTGAATATACTTCCGTCAACCGAGTAATAGAGCAAGATGAGGCCACAAGCTACCCAGTCGAATTTTTGAATTCTTTGTCTGTACCTCAGCTTCCATCTCATAAAATAATTTTAAAAGTGGGTGTACCTATAATGCTTTTGAGGAACTTGAGCCCACCCAAGTTATGTAACGGCACCCGCCTGAGAGTAAGTACTTGCTCTGCAACGAAAAGTGTTGACGGGATGCGGTGCGGGTGAGCAAGTTTTTATTCCGCGGATTCCTCTTATACCCAATATCTTCCCATTTAGATTCAAGCGCGTGCAATTTCCTATCACTGTTTGCTTTGCAATGACCATTAATAAGGCGCAGGGTCAAACGTTGGGTACCGCGGGCATAGACCTCACTACCAGCTGCTGCTCACACGGCCAATTGGGTACTTGGCTCTTTCTCGGGTCAGTGATGCCAAAGATTTGTTTGTACACGCGCCAGGTAATATTACAGAGAGGCTTTTTATACACAATAAAAATTGTTTATTATATTTTCTCTATCTTCATTTATTAAATTATCTCTTTCATCAAGAGATAACACATGATACTTTTTATCCCAGTCTTAATATTTGTTTTGAAAATTGACATTACTTATTATACGGAGGGTTGATTCAGATAAAATGAAACGATTTTAAACGCCGCGTATGAACTTGACGGAATGTGATTTGCATGACTCGTCCACTGTTCATGGGGATTAGCTTTGTATACACTTGTTAGCTTTGGGACATTTCGTGCTGAAACATGGCTAACAAAATCACAGCTTTTTGGGAAGGGTATATGTTTGGCCTTTCCGACGCTAACTTCAGTCTTTCGTGCACTGTGGAATTATGCAAACGAAATGGTATTGTGGTATCCGAAGCTACTGTGGGTCGAATAATCAAAAAGAACAAATTGTGACCATCTAATGTACGTGGACGAGCAGAGAAGCAGACCAGAAACAAGCCCCAGCCAACACGCCCAGCTCAGGTGGTGCGAGAAATCCGGTCTGAAGTGCTGAAAGAAAACCCCCCCCCCCCCCACACACAGAAGTCTAGCCCAAAGGAAAGGTATTTCACAGGCAACAGTCTGCAGAATAATTCATGACAATCTTGGGCTGGAGCGACGTCATAAAGCGCGTGGTCACACAACTGAGTGACTGAACACAACTGAACACTGCCAAGTCATCTGTGGCTTACTATAGGAAGATGGAACAGGAGACGGGCATACGAGTTATTTCCTTCTCTCATGTGCCTGTAAAATCTCCTGACGCATCACCGATGGATTTCTGTGGTTTTGGTCTCCTGAAACGACGGCTCGGAAGTCACCGACCAAGAACCGTTGATGGGCTATGAAAAGTTTGTCAGCAAGTGTGGAACGAACTTCCCATGGAGTCCCTCAAACTCAGCCTACTTCAGTGCCGGTGCCGGTGCCGGGCGATAGTCCAACAACGTGGCTCTCACATCGAACACAACCGATGGTGGCGCCATGGTATTACACCATCGTAACTGAACTGCAAAGTCGTCTCATTTTATCTGAATCAACCCTCCGTATCATTTAAATGAATACTTTAGAAGATATCATACATCCCTGGAAAAAAGTTTTCGTATCTCATTGACCACCAGTTCAGTTTTCCGAAAGTATATTTTCGATATAAATACTTCAAACTTGTTTACAGGAATGAAATTGTCAGAAAATGCTGATGTTATTTGATATATCACACGACCCCCTTACCATTTAAAAAAATGACTTAGATTCAAGATGGCAGAGTGGTAAAAGATAGACCACCTCACCCATACCTTACTGGAATATTCAGATTTCCCAATTCCGGCAAGGTTTTCGAAAAAAACAGGGTGTACTTCGACTTTTGACTCACCCTGTATATAATCGTCCTGGTCGACATGCATCCCCATATCAGAGACTGGGGGAATTTAGTTTCGAACTGTTGACAATTGACATGAAACTTCTCCGAGTAGAGCCTCCACACGAATTTTCCAGCATCATCCCCACATCCAATGCTTATGCGACATTCGTCACTGAATACTACACGAGCCCACGTGTATTCCGTCCAGTCACCCGGTCTCACATGTGCTTCTTCGTAATATTATAACTTTATTGTATAATATCTTATCTCATCAGGCCGGTTTCTTAAGGTGCGATCTGAAACATGTACACCTGAGTTGCACCACTCTATGTTCCTGTTCTTTGAAGGCATTCTTCTCATTGCCTTGCAGAGCGACCTCAATCTTCGATCATCCCTCTGTAAAATTGCTTGTGGACGTCCCGGTCGAGATTGGGTTTGCACAGTTCCTCTCTCCTGGATCTTCTTCCATATATACAGGGTGACAATAAATTATGGCAACAGAAATGGACGCGTCCAGGCACGAATATATTAAAGCGCCACCAAATAATTTTTAATTCATTGCAATCACTGCATGTTCTTGGGCAAGTCGTCCGTGTTTCAATTTATTATGAGTAAACTGATGTGTGTTTTGAAATGTCAAGCAAACGCAGTGCAATTTTGGAGCCGTTTCGTCAAGGAAAGCGTCAATGTGAAATTGTTCATTTGCTCAATATTGGCAGAGACGTCGTCTTCAAAGCGATCAAACGGTTCAAAGAGCTTGTCCATGAAGGCGCCCGTCCAGGAAGAGGAAGAAAGCGTACCACCAACACGTCCAGGAACCGTAAAATCATCAAAAGCGAATCTAGCGAAATCCGAGGATCTCAATGAGATAAATCGCTCGTGAGACCGGAATCAATCGCGAATCGGTGCGGAAAATGGCAACAGAGGAACTCAAACTCAAGCCCTACAAGCTCCAAAAAGTCCAGCTCCTCACAGACGAAAACAAGCGCGTACGGCTCCACAGATGCTGCCAACTCAACCGTCGGGCCGCAGGTGAGAAATGGAATCGCATGCTCATCATAGACGAGCTCTTCTTCACTGTGGAGCAGGCACAGAATCACCAAAACGACAGAGTGTGGTCAGCAGAGGCACCCAGCACCTCTGCAGTCATCGAACGTCGCCAAAATCCGCAGTCCGTGATGGTCTGGGGCGGAATTTGCGCCAGTGGCATTATGGAATTATGCAAACGAAATGGCATTGTGGTATCCAAAGCTACTGTGGGTCGAATAATCAAAAAGAACAACTTGTGACCATCTAATGTACGTGGACGAGCAGAGAAGCAGACCAGAAACAAGCCCCAGCCAACACGCCCAGCTCAGGTGGTGCGAGAAATCCGGTCTGAAATGCTGAAAGAAAATCCCCCCACGCAGAGAAGTCTCCAGAATAATTCATGACAATCTTGGGCTGGAGCGACGTCATAAAGCGCGCGGTCACAGACTGTCGGCCAGGCACGTGCAGGAAGGATTCACCAACGCCAGAAAACTGTATGAAAACCATCTTGCAGGTAACCGATGGAAGTGGGGTGTCTCCTTGGATGAAGCTTGGGTGTACCTCGATGACACCAATAAACCCAGGGCAATTTACTATCGCGAAAGAGGGGGCAAGGCCAGGTCCGAATTTGTCCGAAGGTGCAAGGAAAAGTTTTCAATGGGCTTCATGGTGGTTGCCGGATATTGCTCAGGTGGACTGCTCACGATTGGTCGAGTTCCTGGAAACTAAAATTAGTGAAGATTACTTCCAGAGTAATGTAATGGACCACATATATCGGCAGGATATCCCACGTCTGTACCCTGGTGAGCAATCAAAAGTTTGGATCCACATGGACAAGGCGTCAAGCCACACTGCCAAGTCATTTGTGGCTTACTACAGGAAGATGGAACAGGAGACAGGCATACGAGTTATTCCCTTCTCTCATGTGCCTGTAAAATCTCCTGACGCATCACCGATGGATCTCTTTGGTTTTGGTCTCCTGAAACGACGGCTCGGAAGTCGCCGACCAAGAACCGTTGATGGGCTATGGAAAGTGTGTCAGCAGGTGTGGAACGAACTTTCCATGGAGTCCGTCAAACTCAGCCTACTTCAGTGGAAATTACGGTGCCGGGCGATAGTCCAACAACGTGGTTCTCACATCGAACACAACCGATAGTGGCGCCATGGTATTACACCTTCGTAACAGAACTGCAAAGTCGTCTCATTTTATCTGAATCAAGTCTCCGTATTATTAAAATTTTACAGTATTTTATCTTAACGTATCTTTAAACTGTTAAAGTACTGAAAAGAAGAAATTGCAAATGAACTACTCGAATTTAGGTTACGTTAGGTTAAGGAACTAAACGCAAAAACTACTGGACGGATTTTGATGAAGGTTAGAACGATAATAGTTTATAGTCTGCTACTTTTTTCTGCATAAAAATGTCTTATTCCCACGGGAAAAAAACAATGGCTCAGTGGAATGGTAGTTAAACTTGGCAGCAGATATCGCTAGATAGAAGATACCTTCTAAATATGCCTTCTAGAAAGAGGTCAAATCTTTCCCAGCTGCTTCTCAAACGGCCAATTGTAGGTAGCTCTTTCTCGCGTCAATGATGCCAACAGTCTGTTTGAACGTAAAAATGATGCCACGTAAAATTACCAATAACACTGTTTACATTTAAATTTATTATATTTTCTCTTTCTCTTTATTAAATTATCTCTTTCATCAAGGGATATCACATGAAACTTTTTATCCCGGTAATCCCTCCGGAAGCATATTTCGGGTACGTGAGCGAAGCCGCGGGCACATCTAGTAGATAATAAAATTTCCTTTAAGGAAACAGTTGAAGCGCTTATTATTGATCTAAATCGATTGAAGTTTCTGTTCAAACGTCTTAGAAGTACTTTAACCAGAAATGAAATGATAAAAATATTTAAAGCGGTCGTGATCCTCAAAATTGAATATGGAATAGTCATATGGCCCTCGGTATCAAACATGTTAATTTCTAGAGCAAGAGTGGCTTATAATTGTGTCTTACGAATTGCCCTTGGTCTCTCCAAGTATGATTAGATAGCTGTAACGTATGCTACTTATGATATTCCAACATTTCATAATACACTACGCGACAAATCTTTAAACGAGTTTGAAATTCATTCTTAACTTCTTTTAATTGAGACAAAATCTTGTCAAAATTGTTACAGATGTTTAAAAAAGTATAATAAATAACAGTGTTTAATTTAAACAATATTTATCCAGCCACACAAAAAATTATTTCTTATAATAGAATAACTTTGAGCGACAAAAATTTAAACACTTGTCAAAATTATACAAAAAACAAATTGCAATTACAAATGTTAATAATGAGTTGATTTTCCATTTACTTTAATCACTTCAAAAATACGATCAGGCATGGGTGAATTTACAGTTTTTGTGCACACTGTTCATGATTTTCACCAAAATGCACCCAATTGCGCAGATTTACACTTTCGTGCACACTTTTTGCCAAACGTTCATGATTTTCACCACTGGAATATTGTTCCACTCGAGACCAATTGCACTCTGTAGTTTTTTAATGGATGAAAACTGCTTTCCATTTTGGTAAACAGATCGTGACAAAAGTCACCAAACATTTTCTAACGGGTTTAAATCGGGTGATCTTGGTGGATGTTCTAATGAAAGGATTTTTTTCTTGTCAAACCGTTCCATTACTGAGCGAGCTTTGTGGACTGATGCGTTGTCTTGCATGAATATTCACTTGACACCTCCAAGCTTCTTTCCCACTGGTTGTAAAACAGATGCCAACATGTCCCAATACTTTTGGACAGTCATATTGCTGTTGATAAAAATAATCTTAGTTTTTCCTTTTGAGCTGATGCCTCCCCAAACCATGGTGGATCCTCCACCCATTTGCCTTTTTGACAAAATTTTTGGTTGGGTTCTTAAATCGTGAAAATAATACAAAAACCCATCAAGTCCATCTAGTGTAAATCGTTTCTCATTGCTAAAGATTACAGACTTCCATTCTTTTTGCCAGTGCATATGTTTTTTTGCATAAGTGAGACGGTTTTATGTGTGGATGTGAGAACGCGGCGGTTTTGTCATAACGTTTTGGCGTTTGAGATATGGAGCAGATTTCAAAGTTCATTGCATAGTTCTTGTAGAACATTTTAAATTAAGTTCTTGCTTGATGGCTTTGGCAGTGACAATTTGGTTACGAGCTCGGGCAATCATGCGTTCTTGCTCTCGGTTAGTAAGAGCTTTTGGGCGACCACTCGGATTTTTTAGACCATATTGCGATTATTTTAAGATGTTATTCTTTACAGCAGTTGCACTTCTACCAATTTCTTTTGCTACTTTTGTGTAATTTTTAAACTTTTTCCATAAAATGTCGATTTTGCCCTGCTCATTCTCAGTTAAACGTTTTGCGGCCCCCATGATGATTGATTACTTTAATTTTATTTCTAAATTTATTTTATTTTTATTTATTTACTTTTTTACTTTTAATTTTTACAATTTACCTTTCGGGGTCCATATGGCCGATAAGGCCAACAAGTAGGTCCCCGAAGGTAACCACGATAAAGCTAAGTACAAAAAATAGTTAATAAAAATGGAAATAACAAACAGGGAAAAAAGAAGAAAAAAAATGTGATTTAAGTTCAAGGTAAATTATTAGACATTAAAAAAGTTCGAATTGCTTTCCTAAATACGACATAAGGAAATAATGAACATATATTAGTAGGAAGCTGAGACCAGCATCTGACCCCGGAATATGAAACACATCTGCGCTCAAAGTTCTTCTTAGTTAAGGGCAGGCTGATCGCAGTCTTGTTACGAGTAGTATAATTATGAACATCTGGGTGTTTCCGTATGGAAATGGGAGATGATAGGATTAGCATTTGATTAATAGATTTGTATATAAAAGAACATATTTGAATGAAATAAATTTGGCTAATAGTCAAAATTCCTAGCGAAGAAAAAAAGTGTGAAACAGTATGAGATTTAGGGAGTTTCAAAAGGGTACGGAGAAACCATTTCTGCAGTTTAAGGAGTCTAGTAAGGTTGTAAGAGGTAGTGGACCCCCAAAAAATGATGCCAAAACATAAAGAACAATGAATCAAAGAATAGTAAAGGGTTAATAGAATATGTTGTGGGAGGAATTGAAGTCTTGAAATCATCCCTTGATTTTTGTTTAATTTAGTGAGTAAGATGTCAACATGCTTATCCCAAGATAAATCACGAGATAAAGTGAGGCCTAGATATTTAAATGAGTTAGTAGTGTTAAGGAGATGAGGACCATAGTAAACGGGAGGATTAATAGGAATGCTACGTTTGTTGCGTTGATAGAAGAACATAAGTTTAGATTTATCGACGTTAACTAATAATGAGTTGGCGGAATTCCACAGTTTCAAATTAACTAACAGGTAGTTAGTTTCAGAAATAAGATTCGTGATATTTAAGTCAGAGAATAGAAAGGTGACATCATCAGCATAAAGTATGGAAGGGATAGGAGAAAGAGCCGTAATTAAATCATTGATAAATAAATTGAAAAGAAGAGGAGAGAGAATAGAACCCTGAGGTAAGCCTTGATTCCTGACTAAATTTGTCGAAGTCTTATCGAAGAGAACCATGAAGTAACGACGATCCGTTAACAATTAAGTCAACCAATTAAGGGGGAGGCCTCGAATATTGAAGAAAACAGATAGTTTGAAAAACAACAGAGAAAGTGGGATAGAGTCAAAGGCTTTAGAGTAATCTACAAAAAGCGTAGCAACGTATTTGTTTGCAGACATTTCGGCTGATAAAAACTCTAAGAGGTCAAAGCAGGCTGTATCAACATTGCGATTCGGCATAAACCCATGTTGCGAAGAATTGATGAAATTGTTAGTATAAATAAATTGAAAAAGGCGGGAATAGAAAAGTTTCTCAAAAATTTTCGCGAAAATCGGCAAGGTAGAAATAGGGCGATAGTTCGAGTATTCATTAGAGTCACCTTTTTTAAAAATTGGGGAAATTTTAGCTATCTTTAAGGCATTAGGATATGAGCCAATTGAAATAGAGTAGTTAAAAATATTAGCAAGTGGAGAAGCGAGACTTTGGATAACTGAAATTATAATGTCCGGTCGGAGGCCTAATGGGTCAGGAGCAGACGAAGACTTTAATTGTACAGCAACTTTAGCGACCTCCTCAGGAGTAGTAGGAACCACACAAAATGATGGCGAATTAGAAGAAACACTATAAGGGTAATCGAGAGTTGAAACAGGTAAGGAAGAGGAGGAGGGAAGAAGAGTATTAAGAAAATTGGTTAGAGATAAAGAGTCTATATTATCAGACTGTTGAAAAGGGGAGTTATGAGAAATGGACCTTTTTAAGAGTTTATTAAGGGTTTTCCATTTTGACTTATTAGTCGAAATCTCATGAAAAAGGTGTTTGCAATATAATTTTTTAGCATTGTTTATCAAGTGACGGATTTTATTGGAAAGAGTTTTGAATTTTCGTGTTAATTTTGGGTTAGGGTTACTGCGCGATTGACGATAAAGAGAGTTTTTATGTTTAGAGAGAGCTAGCAAGTAAGGGGTGATCCAAGGTTTACGAATAGTGGTATTTGAAAGAGGAGGCCTAAAGATCGACAGAGAAAAATAACGATCGTAGCCTAAACTTAGGTGTGCTAGAAAAGCATCGAATAATGAATTAACATCAGTTGAGTTAGCAAAAATCGTGGTCCAATCTGTTAAATTAAGGAATGACCGAAAAACTGCTATTCGGGGGGCTGAGACTTTCCTAATAAACTTAACGAAAGAATGCACTGAATTAATTGAAATGGCGGTCTTAAAAACACAGAAGAGAAGAAAATGGTCGGAAATAGCAACATCAAGTGAACAACTGAATAGATTAGTGTTAAAGTTTGTAAAACAATGATCAATGGCCGAATAAGAACGATGAGGGAGGGAGAAATGTGTAAAAGATAGAGTTGATGATATTAGACCAGATCGAGTTATCGAATCCATTATGGTGTCTAGACTGGTGGAGGGTTTAGCGAAATCAATGTTAAAATCGCCAATTAGAATGATGGATTTATTTTGAAATTGAAGATCCAAAAGCAAAGAGGCCAAATAAGAGGAAAAAGTCCGAAAATGACCAGAGGGGGGATGATAAACCGTTACAATAAAATATTTGTCATTAATGCAAATGGTTAAAATTTCCCAATCATTAGTAATATTAGAATATTTTGAATATTTAGAATAACGTAAAACTTTAGCTATATAAATCGCAATTCCACCACCGCGTTTATCGGAGCGGTGGATTGAGATAGAGTTAAAATTATCAATTTCGGGTATATCCGCGTCACTGTATGACCAAGACTCTGTGAAAATAATAAGGTTAGGAGGAGTATCAATATTAGACAGAGTAGAAAGAGCAGCAGAAAAATTGGCCTTGATACTGCGTATGTTGGTATAGAATAAGATCAAATGTAATTCATCAGAAGTGAACAGACTAGAATTAAAAAAGGAATTAAGAGTATTCAAATCAATCGGATACTTGTAAGTAGACATTAATTAAAGATTACAGAAAATATAGAAAAGACAGAACTTAAGAAAAATCGTACCTTGAATAAATCAAAGTTAAAATTAGTATGCAACAAAAAAACAAAAGAATTAGGGAAATAAATAATTAGGGGGGAGAAAAGGAAGGAGGCAAATGAAGAAATAGACTAAAGAAGAAAAATTAAAATATATATATATATATATATATAAATAAGGCAAGAATAGCGGAAGAACAGGAAAAGTAAAAAAAAAATAAAACACTCAAAAAAGTAGGGAATGTAAATCAGCGCCAAGTAAACTAAAGAAAAGAGCGGGAAAAAAACAAGTGAGAAAAAAGTATATCAACGAAAACAATACAACTAACCAAGTGATAACATATTAAGCTTTGTAAGAGTAATTAACTAGAGAACATATACATAAAAATAAAAATAAATTATTTACAAAGCTGGATAAGCTATAACTTAATATTAGATAAACTACTTGATAAGTTGAAAATCATCAGTTGAGCTTAGAGACATCACTCTGCCAGCCGAATCTTTGGTGAATATGCGCCCGTTAGAACTCCAGGCATTTCTGGGCCCAAACTTCTGTTTAGCCGAACGTAGTAGTCTATATCTGACAGCGGTTAAGTCTTCCACAATCACTATCGATGAACCGCGGAGATGATGACGATTTTTGATAATAGAGTCTTTAATGATAGGGGAGGATAATTGGGCGATCACTGGTCGGATTGAAGTGCTGGACCGGGAACCCAGACGGTGAATAGCGGCGAAGTCAGAACCGGTAAGCGAAATCTTCAATTTAGATTCAGCAACTTTGTCAGGTAGATGCTCCCTGGGTTCCTCGGGGAAATTAAAGATCCTGATATTTGAGCGACTGGAGTGTTGTTCTAGATCATCCATGCGTTTGATAACATCGTCAAAGCGAGTCAACTCGTTCAGGCGGGGAGAAGATTCGAGAGATTCCAGTTTCAATTGAAGTGAATTAAATTGAGATTCTAATGAGTCGAGGCGAGTGCATGAAGAATCCAGTTTTTCGGAAAGCTGATTGAGCTTGGTAGAAAAGTCCTGTAATTTCTGATCCATTTTCTCCAAGATTATATCCATAATCCTCGAAACAATGTGATCTATAGTCGTAGGATCGGAGAAGTAGGCAAGGATGCTTTTTTCCACTGACAGTTTTATGGAATCGTCTAATGCGATTTCACTAAGAGAGTCCATTGCGGTGGAACGAGCGGGGGGCAGCTTTTGAGCAAGCTAGTTTTTGTTCTCTCTTGGCATAATTAGGCGTATTAATGAGTGTTTGTTGTTGAGACAGAATTAAAATTAAGTAGAGATTACATAAGCAACTGATGATAAAGAAAATTATCGATAATTAGAGAGAATCATGTTCCTGAGCTCCGATATTCAAAGAGCGAAATTATGTACGTCCGTCTCTATCCGCCATCTTGAAATAATGACCTTTCCTAATCCCCTCACATAGTTAAAAGATTTGCATATTAAAAGCACAATTATTTGCACAATTCGTTTAAAGTTTTGTCGCTGAAATTTGTTCTACTATAACAGATTATTTTTTGTGTGGTTTGAGAGTTGATGAACATTGTTTAAATTAAACACTGTTATTTCTTATACTTTTTTAAACATCTGTAACAATTTTGACAAGATTTTGTCGGAATTAAAAAAAGTTATGAATGAAATTCAAACTAGTTTAAAGATTTGTCGCGTACTATATGATAAAATATGCCGGATTGAAAGAATTATACTATGCTCTTACTGTTACTGATCACCCCATACATTTTGTGCGAAATTGGATCTCTAATTCGACCCAAACGCGTGAAACTCAAAGATACAAGTTGGTCCCGTCGAACATTGTCTCTAGATTTTTAGCTTCTTTTTTTCCGTATAACGTCATTCCAAATTGGAATGCTTTAACTTATGTCATTATAAATGAAATTATTAACTGCACTTTAATGCATTGCTATAATCATAAGCAACACGTATTTAATTTGTTATATAAATCTACTGCAGTGTGTAAATAGATTATTGTATAATTTTATTACATATCCTATACGGGATGCAAATTTTGTAAATAAATAAACAAAAATCTTGAGTACAGGGTGCAAATGATTCTGTTATTGAAGCGCCCATCTACCAACCAACCAACCAACCAACAATATAGACCATCTTTGACATTTCTACTGTCAGTGTATTCAGTTTACGTTTCCTCGAGTTTTGGGCTATGATTTCGGTGGATAAAATTTTGAAGAATATGCTTCACAAATAATCACGTGTTCTTAAATACAGCCTCATTTCTAAACAACTCAGACTAACTTGCTTCACGTTAATTCGACTGGCCTCAGTTCACGTAATCTAATGATGTTCTTCAACGATCAAAAAATTATCATATGCACCTCTTGATTAGTCATCTTGCATTAATTTGTTGGGGTTTTTTCAAATTTAGTTTTACAAAAGCGGAATTTCGACTTAACCGACTTTGCCTTACGCGGATTATACTGTATTAAAAACGGATCCCTGCATTACTCCAGCTGGTGAGATTCCAATATTATCGTTGGGGCCTATCATGTGATTTTATCGGTTTGAAATAAATCTTTAATCAGGGAGGATTGGATCTTCAATCTCTTAGCAGCTTCAGCTGTTTAATCAGTTGTGACCCAAAGGAGGGGGTGTGGTAGGCCTTTGACGCCTCAGCGATTCTGTTTCCGAATGAACCGTTCAATGTAGTAAGGTGGAGTTTTAAAAGAATATACGTATAAGGTTAGGGTATTGGGCCGGCCACCATATTGCTTTTTTAAAGATTTGTGATCAGAGGTGGTCATTAGTATCTGCGAAAAAGATTTCACTTAATTTGGCCGAGGTTGTCAGTATGCTCAGTTATCTATGATGACTTGCAGTAGGTTTCATAGTCGTCTTAATTTTTCTTGTAATATTGAACAAGAGTGCGAAAGTGATATTTGGTGATATATTTCCGATTTTATGTTCCACACACGCTGGCTAATGAATTAGAAATATCTTTAAAACGTATTAAATTTCTTTTAAACCATATTTTTGCAAAATAGTTTGAGGTCAAGTGATTCAAACGTGTACATATATCTATTTAAGGAGGAGTTAGGTGAGACTAATCACAGAACTTTATCAGCATAGGGAAAAACAAGAACCTAAATTCGAAAAAGGGATTCATTGTTGGTGCTCGTCTACTGGAGCCACGATTGAAGCAACAAAAAGCAGCTGAATGGATTCTCGAAAGGTACCATGATGCCAAGTACTGAAACGTTAAGTAAGTATCCACGATCTCTGTCTAATATGGGCTCATGAGAATGACAGCCGTCGTTTAAGACGATTTGTATAGAGAAATAGGACATCCACTAGGGAACAATTGACAAATAATTTTAACCAAGGCTATTTTCCGACGCATATTTGACAGAACCATACGCCCGAATTGAAGCGGATCCAAAGCGGTAGTGTCGTGGTACAAAACTTTTTCTGCTGGTATGAAACTAGTCCCTTGATATTCATGGAAGATTGGGTAAGTTCCAAAGACTAGTTTAACATTGTTGCTATGAAGTCCATCTTGCATGACGGCTTCTTTATGCTACTTGCTATTCATCATCCACGGTTGGTTCAGTCGTGGTTCACCGAACGTGAAGATGACTTCCTTTATTTACCCTGCCGTCCCAGAGCCTAGATGAATATCCCCATAGAGAATATTGTGGACATGTTGCAACGGTATATCCGAAAGCAAAATCCTCTTCCAACAAATCTGCGACAACTAAGGGAAAATTTGATGAACGCCTTGTGTTCCATTGACTTAAAAGTGCTTCAAGTCTTTATAAACTTTATGCCCACTCGCATACATGCTGTAATTTAGGCCAAAGGGTGTCCAATTAAATATTAAAGAGATTTTTCTAATTATTTGGTCATTGCATGTCTCCCTAAATTGAATTTTAATCTTTACATATTTATGATTTAACTTTTGAATATGTTTAACGCTTACTTTTAAATTTGTTTTACGGTGATAAAATTAATGAAGGGATCAGTGATAAGGGATCAGTAATAAGGAAGCGATTAAAACTCTGTCGAGACAAGTTTAGAATTTATTAGTAGAAAGTTTTTTTTTCCTTTTATAAGTTAGAGCTCACACCAGAAGCGCCACATGGTCATATCATTCTATTAACGAAGTTGTGTTCTTTCTTCCATATTCTTTTCTGTTCTCTTTTACCTGTTACCCTAATGGGTGGCAACATTTGTGACCGAAAAGAAACTCCTTTCATTTCATCCTCTGCAGGCATTATCGATCGAAAAGGAATCATTTGCCTTTCTCTCCCACTTCTTTCTGATAACTTTTTTATAATTTTTTTCATGGAGAACTTTCAAACATTATAAAACTGCAGTAAAGTGTGCCTTCCTATCCTTGAAACTCACGGTCAACTTTTGCGTGGACGAACAGCGTTTAATGGAAAAGGAAATGTCTCCATTGAAAGCTGTTATTTTTCTCTTGAATTTTTATAGGATGAAATTGATGAAAACATTCTTAATTTTATATGCGAGAATCGTTGAAAGAAATAAAGCAGCTGGTAAATTTCTTTCTAGTGCGTAAAGCTTTATGAGCGTGCAGATGTGCTTAATGTAGTCGATAGTTAATTATTTTAGCCAGTAGTAAATCAGCAGTTAAAGCCATTAAATAGGATGGCTTTTATTACCGTTTAATTTTTGTGATTAAAAATTAAGTTTGGGGGATTAAAGAGAAGATAATAATTTCTCTTTTGTATTTATGATTTGGGAGAGTAGTTAAAACTTTGATAAAGTCCAGATGTTAAGTTCAATAAATAAATTAGTTGGAAAACCTGATAGCAACAAATATAAACTATATATGAATATAATGGAAGATTTTGGAAACATTTTTAATACAGTCCAACTTCCCATTAGTGGTGAGGTCGGCCTAGTGGCCGAGAGCGTCGGGGCGCAGTCTTCAAGTTCTCGAATCCGTTGGGGCGTGGGTTCGAATCCCGCCTTGGGCATGGATTTTTGTATTTGCCACCAGACTGCGTAACAGATAATAGTTATGTGGAATTCTCATGATTGTGTAAAGAATATATTCATGCGATAGAGTGCAAAATGACCTAGATGTTGGCGCCCCCATAAATCTAACGAACCAACAATATTTTTGTCCGCTGCTAGCTTCTCGGAGGTTGACGTTAGGGTCAGTGCTGGAAATAATTCTCTGATCATATAAAGATACATTGTTATTTTTAATGAATTAATTTTCGAATTTAATTGAAATCATCTTTTAGGAGTCGTCCATAAATTACTTAACGCTTAATGCTATGTTCGCACTACGCCTTGATCACGGTTAAAAAACCAAGGTTCGCACTGCATTCAAGGGAAATGACGGTTACCAAGCGAAATGGTGTTTTCTCCTATTCTTTTTTTCGCAGTTGCGTCAATAGATGGCAGTGAAGGTAGCAATTGGCTTCCGCGGGCGTCAAATCTTGCCGTTAGCGAAATTACGATGAATGGAGCAGAACCTTTCTCAAGCCTGAAAATTTGTGCTCGTTTAAAAAGTTTTCTATATGCGCTCGTTTACGTTTAGCCTTCCTGAAAATATTTCTCCCCAAACGAATATAAGAGCTTTGGTTTCCTCATCAGACCATTCGATACTGTGCTTTCACTTGACCGCCAGGTTTTATTTTCCTGTTTGTTGGTGCTAACCGACATACGACGTCACTAACCGGGTTTCTGAAACTGATTAATTAACCGACTCTTAACCGAGCTCTAAACGCGGTTACGTAATCGAAGCTGGCCACACAGTTTTGCTTGATTGGGATCAAGAGTTAACTGTGATTACTTAACCGTGATTAAAGCTTAGTTTCCATACATGCGTTTTTAACTGCGTCTCTGCGTCTAGACGCATAAATTGGTGCGTCTTGACGCACGTGTCATGGAAACAGATATCTGAGTCTTGGTTGACGTGCGTCTGGAGTTCAGGCGTCTGGACGCAGAAAAGTGAAGTAGATAGGCGCACTTGTAAATGCGTCTCAAATCTTTCTAGATCACATGATTGTTTTGCGCAAGCGCACTTGCTTTGTTAGCAAAAGACATTCAGTCCAGTCAATTCCTTTTCTTCATTTGATGGAATCTGTGCTCGGACACCGGAAATTAATAATGATATTTTAAGAAATCCGAAAAACACCAAGATGGTGGCATGATGGTTAGAGAGAAGCTTCTCCCTCTAACGAGAAAAATTGCAAAACATAAATTCATGACGCTTGCATGGAAACTGATACTTGCGTTCGAATTAAATGCGTCAAGAGCTGTTGCAATGTGCGTCTAGGTGCGTCCAGATGCACATTTGCTTTCTGCGTCGAGACGCAGTTACAAATGCGTCAAAAACGAGTGCATGGAAACTAACCTTAAGGCGTAGTGCGAACATAGCATTACGGAAGGAGAGGGTGTTTTGGGCAGCGTTACACAGCGTTATGAAGAAGCAGGGAGTATCATGTATGGGGTTACGTAAAGCTTCATTTGAGATTTATTTGAGATTAACTAGCTGAGCCCTTGCGAAAAATTTTCGCATAGTAAAGGCATGATAATAATGACTGATGGTTCAGTTTATTTTTCTTTTATTATAATGAAATAATTACTTTGATTTCAAAGTTTGCCTTATATCATCATATTTATTGTCATAGCAAACGTTACACTGAACATGCAATTATTTTCGTCTTTTGGAACAACTGGCGGGACCGATATGGTTTTAGATTAGCGCAGCAAGAAATGTAATAAGTTGTGAGTTAGTTATTAATCGGGGTAGAAAAGGGATACAATGCTGGAGAAAAGTGCATGGAATTTGATTTATTGATTGTGCAACTGCGAGAGCTTCAACGCTTCGACAATCCAAAACGGTTGTTTCAAAAACGAACGCCCAACCCAACCCAACCCGACCACCGCTTACACTCAGTCTTCTCAATAACGTGACCACTTTCCGTCAGTCCCCTGCAGCGAACCAATGCCAGTGCCTGAACCTTCTAGGAAGGGAGAATCTGGTACCTCCGGTAGAGCGACTGGAATCATTGTTTTAGCACGTCACCAATTCAGACTCGGAGGAAGGGTGTGACAGTCGAGTTCGGACGAACCACAGGGAACCGGCTGCACGCTTTCTTATCTGTCGTCGCCGGCCAGCATCGAAATGGGAACTGAGAAGGGAATGCTCACACTCCGGTGCTTCTGCCAGGCTCGTGAAGGTAGCAGTGCCATGCGTGCAGAGTGCGGTTGGTCACCTGGCATCTGTGCAAAACTATCACGTCCTCGCTCAGAGTGGGCGAATTGTAGACAGCGTTTTTAACCATGTAACCTATCAAGGTCCCCTACAGGTTCTCACGTATTTTGCCTTGCGCGCCCCACTGTTACCAATTCTTGCACAGGTGGGCCCCAAAGCCCATAGACTTGGTAGAGCTGAAAAAAACTCTTGGTTGGGTATATCGGCATACTTGCACACTCTTTCATTATATCTAACGCTAATTCGGTATACCCCATACTCCAACAGTATATTTATAAACACTCCCAAATATACTCAAATTGGACACGACCGCACTCAGTTGGTCACGCATACACATACATACAAAATCACACACACACACACACACACACACACACACACACACACACACAGCAATTCACCGCACTGCGCACCGTTCGTCTACTGTCCTTTCTCTTCAGTTTTTGGCTCAATGGGCAAATTACGAGGTGCATTCAAGTTCTAAGGCCTCCGATTTTTTTTCTCCGGATTGGAAAGAGATAGAAACATGCGCATTGTTTTAAAATGAGGCCGCGTTCATTGTCAATACATCCCAGAGATGGCAGCACCGTATGGCAGATGGAATTTTACCGCCAGCGGCGAGAATGAGAACTGTTTTAGATACTTAAAATGGCGACGTTTTCCTTACTTGAACAGCGTGCAATCATTCGTTTTCTGAATTTGCGTGGTGTGAAACCAATTGAAATTCATCGACAGTTGAAGGAGACATGTGGTGATGGAGTTATGGATGTGTCGAAAGTGCGTTCTTGGGTGCGACAGTTTAATGAAGGCAGAACATCGTGTGACAACAAACCGAAACAACCTCGGGCTCGCACAAGCCGGTCTGACGACATGATCGAGAAAGTGGAGAGAATTGTTTTGGGGGATCGCCGAATGACTGTTGAACAGATCGCCTCCAGAGTTGGCATTTATCGCCTCGTATATCAGTCAACTGGAATGCCGACCTTTTCGACGCTAGTCTCGACAATATTCCTGGTTCATGTTCCAATGTTCCTGGATTAGGACGACTACGGCATAAAACTCGTGGCTGCGTCGCCGATGCAGAAATGGACTGTAACAGGTATATGGCAATCTTTGCTGAAACCTGATCCTTTCGACACGGCGCTATTGGAAGAAAAATTGTAACAAGATTTTTCTTCTAGTTCCCATCCAGGATTTAAAGTTTGATAAACCTGATGGGGAGCCACCGTATTCACGGAGCGACTGCCTTGTGGTAAAGAAGACTATTCGATCACTTACTGATTGTTTATTTGTCATTCAGAGTTGTCATTTCATAATTTCGGTTTTTTGGTTTTTTTTTTTGTTTCTTCATTTCTCTCAAATATTTGCATAAACAAGTCAACTAGTCCTTTCCTTTTACGTTTATTTCTCAACGATTAAAATGGTTTTATTTTCCCTTTTGCAATCTTCCTTCAACTTCAATTAGTAATCAAAATTAAACCACAAAGTCGTTAATTAACGTGTTCGGTTACAGAAAAAAAAACGAGAGACAAAAAGTCGAAAAGGAAAAATAAAACAGTAATTGATTGGATTGTATTAATAATCTTACGACACCCCGTCTCGGTAGACTTAAAACTTTAAAACAAAATAAAAAAATCAAACCATGAATTAGGATTTAAAAGACTGAACCGGAACAAATACTGCGTAAACGAGAACTGGTAACGTTTACAACTTAATCTGCGGAGCCATGTTAGATTCGTCTTGGGACAATCTAACTTAATTCGTAGATTATTTAATTTTTATTGACACTTGCTTGCTAATTATAATAGAAGCAGTTTCCGTGATCATATGGTTTGCTCTTCTGTATTCAATGCAGTTTGATCACTTCGCATAAATTTGCATTTTAGAGATAACCCGATCGTGAATTGACATTGGTTAAACCGCCTAACTGATTTATATGATATTTTATACCAATTTGGAAGAGGCCGTGGCCTGGTGGGCTTTCACTGAATTCACAACTTCTGTGAAATTAAGCAATATCAGGCACGGCTAGTTACTGGATGGGAGACCATCGGTGACCTACGTTCATCACCCCCCCCCCTCCTGGCTGCTGCGACCATCATACAGCAGTGGTTAATCCAGGTTCACGCAGGGACACAACTAGTCGGCCTCTGGCCATGCAGGCCCTGGATGAACGTACTGGATTACATTAAATAAATAAATAAATTTTGTCATTTTTCTGGATGTGAATCTCTATATATTATTTTTTACGCTTATGCTTAACTTTTGGCCACGAGTGTATTTTAATTTTACTTTGAGAGTGTGTCTGCAATAAGAATAAGATATGGTAAAATTATGTACAAGAAAATTTTTTCTACATCTTTCTACAAATACACATTTTTTGACGCATATGTTACAACACCCAGAAATAATGATATAACATTGATTTACGTGTAAATAAAATAAAATTTCTTTTTTTAAACTTCATTTAACAAAATTCCTCGCTATTTATAAATTGCACAACAATTTAGCACATTTTAACAGTTGATTTTTATTGTGAATGATGAAAGGAAGTGATTTCATTCGTTTTTACTTGCTGGCAACAGCTGCTTCCCGGAACTAATAGAGAAAAATGGTTATGAACATGTTTTTCATGCTCGTCCACATTTTTATTTCGCAGTTGAGTCTAATGTGTCCGCTATGGTCAACAATCTAATTGCAGACGCTATTAAGTGCTATTTTTGCCACTTTAGTGTTTAAGGTGCTGTTGACGATCTCATGCAATGTGTGGTTTCGTTTCAGGAAGAAATATTCGCAAGCTGACGCTTGAAATTATGCGGAAACATGGCCCATTCTTTGAGAAGAGCTATTTTCAAAATTGTTGTTTCCAATTAAGATGCAAATAAGGCGAATTAAAAAAAAGCTCTTAATTGAAGTAGATAAATGAAAATTTTCATGAATTTGCCTTACAATTATTATAGTCAAGCGTTGAATAATTTTTACAGGAAGTTTCTTTAAGCTTGGACAGAAAATTTATAATGCCACCAAAGATTGCAATTCAAAATAATACGGGACAGGAAGCTAGCAGAATTTATATAAAATGCATCTCTTATTCAATTAGTTTAGATGATAAATATGTAAATGAAGTTAGGAAGAAAAACAAATTGTTTTTAAGAAACAAATTTAATAGTGAGGAAGAAAGAAAGGCAAGACTTGTCATAACAATAATGAGAAATTTGAAATAGAAACTGGCGCGTTTGAATTATAGATCATCTTCACGGGCAACGTAACCAAGAATGCAATGCCTTAAACACAAACAAATGGAAGCAAATCGGCCATGCAGTGCTCGTCCTGATTGGCTTTACAGAAAGGTACAAACGACAAAATAAAAAGGAGAATAGATATAAAATAAAAGAGATAGTATAAATATAAAAATACAAAACTTACAATACCGACATGAATTAACAATAAAGAAATTACATGAAATAAAAACAATCTATTATAATAAAATCTTCCTGTCTACTTATCTGCCGATTGCAGCGATACAGAGTTGTTCAGACGCAGTGATAGGCGAAGAAAATTTTAAAGGTTGACTATAACAAGTGTGCATTGCGAAACTAAATGCTTGAAGTTTCAAAAATTATCCTTCCGCGTCCCTCGTCAATCAACAATCAACTCTATCATCCTGATCATACAAAGTGTCATGGCGAGCGCAGCAAATGACACAATAAAGTTGACAAGAGTCATGCAAAAAAGCTAGAATGACAGGCCAAGAGCAAGCAGCCGAAAACTATACAGGAGATTCTAAAATGGTGAATCAATTCTGTAAATTCTCTTGTTCCCAGACAACCGAATGAGTTCTCTTTTCGGTCCGCGTTAAATACGCACCATCTATGTGTAACTTCTGTATAATTTTTTTCCTTTGTATACTTCAAAGTTGTGTTTTTCTATTCTATTTTATTCTATTGGCCATTATTTCCTTTTTGGACCGATTGCCTCGTCAATCTTATTTTCTTTTTTGTATAATATAGACCGCTTGGGTTGGTTAGGCTTCTTGACTACCTCAGTGTATTTCATTTGGAATTTACTCTGGTTTGATGAGCTTGTGAAAGCGCTGCTTTCGTCCCATCTGAAGAAATGTCCACTTCACTGTACGATTGTCGATTGTCTTGCTGTGTATATCCTTGACAAAGCCGGGAATAAATGGCGAAACTAGTTGGAACTCCTGATGTCCCTCTGTTATACTGTAAGGCGTTTAGTTAATAGGAACAGTATTATGATCCACCCTTCTACCGATATGACTCCGCTCATCTCTAAGATGTTCCACATCAAGAGGAAGCTAGCCTCCACCGTCCAGAACATTTGGTTCAACCGCGTGTGTATCCGTGAACGCCTAGAACCCAAGTATGCCCGCGTCATCGTCCGGAATAGATTCACCTCCGCCCAAGCTGCACGGACCACCGCCATAAGGACTTGGGTAAGCCACCACCACCTTAGTTCATAAGAAACATCGTCTCAACCAAGAGATATTCCGCCTGCACCTTCACGTGTCATCCATCTTACCGCCCGATGTACTGATGCCTCTCATCGAGGAAGATGAAGTTAGGCTGCAATCTTTCAAAGAATATAAGTTCTTAACCCTTTGCAAGAAGTTAGACGACCTCCGACGCAAACATCCTCCTAAAGGTGATTTTGTCTTTCACGCTAATGTCGTTAACCTAACATCAATCCAGCTTTCCGACAACGAACAACGACTCCTCGACAAAGGCCTCAAGCACGTTGTCTATAAGAAGCCAACTCGATCCGATTTATACGATGTCATCTCAGATGTCGAACACGCCGTCAACCTACTGCCCCAGACTGACCGTCCTTCAGCGCGAGCCATCGCCGGACATTTGATACACAAATCGTTCAAAGAAGCGTCCGCGTCTAGACCACCCCGTGAACTACTCACAGATGCTTCTGCCTCTATCACCTTGGAAACGAAGTTACAAGATTCCGATGCCCTCGTCGTCAAGGCCGACAAAGGTAACGTGTCGGTTATCATCTACCGTTCTACATATATAAATAAAGTCAAAGATTTCATCACTACCAACAATTTTGTCACCCTACCATCGGACCCCACCTCTAAGTACCACAAAGCTATTATTTCCGTCGTCAAAAATCCCCGCGCTTCAGATACCTCCGACGCCTCATCCCCCCTAACCCTCGCCCACCCAAGTACAACGCCTTAGTCAAGATCCATAAACCTAACATGCCTATATGTCCCGTCGTAAACTATTCCCCTGTCCCTGCCCACCTCGTTGCCAAATCCCTTTCCACTTTCCTCTTTAACATGAAAATCCTTCCTAATACTTACAGCGTATGCAATTCCCTCACCCTTACTGAGTCCCTCTCTTCCATTTACACAGATGAGAACCTCTCCCTTATGTCACTTGATATCACCAACTTATGCACTAACGTCCCCGTCACCCCCACCTTTTCTATCCTTCAGTCCCTATTATTTGCTGCATCTTTCCTCAAACCCGATACTGTCGACCTACTAGCTATCCTCTCTGTAATTTCTTCACAGAACTACTTCTCCTTTAACAACTCCTATATTTCCAACCCACAGGGCTAGGAATGGGATCTCACTCAGCAGTTTTCTGTCTGAGGTTTTCCTACAGCACCTGGAATTAACATATGTCACCCCCTTCCTCAATAATTCCTCCGTCATCGCATATTTCCGATATGTCGATGACATCCTCATCCTCTTTGACTCCCATTCCATTACCCCCCACTAATATTGTTAACACCTTTAACTCCTTTTCCCATGTCCATTTTACCTTTGAACTAGAAAATAACCGGTCTATCCCTTTCCTTGACATCCTCATCACCAACAACCCCCACACTAACCGCTTCTTTTTTTCCGTCTTCCGCAAACCGACCACATCCTCCAACTTAATACAACAGTCCTCCTCACACTCCCCTACCCACAAACAAGCCTCATTAAGATTCCTAATCGATCGTGCCCTGAAGCTCCCCTCAACCCCCTATCTAGATCTTCCGAACTCCGCATAATCCGGTACCTCGCCCATGCCAATGGATATTCCTCCTCCACGTTCTCCGCATCCTCCACCGCCGCAGACGAGCCCTCATCTCCCCCCCCCCTCCCATTTCGCCCCATACTACAAAATGGACGTCCTTATTATATTTGGGCCATAATTTCATCCAACTCTCTAATTTCCTGTCGACCCTCGGCCTCCGAATATCTTTCCGTACTCCTACCCCATCAGCTCGATCCCTGAACCCGCCGTCCTCCGTCACCACCGACAAGTATTCCCAACCCGGAGTTTATCGCCTGGATTGTGCATTCTGCGACATGTTCTATGTGGGATTATCGACCCGCAATCTTGCAGTACGATTCAAAGAACACGTTGATTCGTATAAAAAACGGTATCGTATTTCCCACTATGCAAACCATCTCGCAGACTCCGGACACTCGTTGAAAACACAAGAAGAGGTTATGTCTGTCTTGCATGTCTGTAATAAACCAGAAAAAACTGCTACCCTTGAAGCGATCGAAATAATCAAGGCCAAGAAGTCCACCCTCCACCTGCTTCTCAATTGCCAAACAGACTTTAATGTGCATGCAATACTTGGTTCTTTGTCTGATCTATTATGATTTCCTTCTCTCGTTTTCTGTATTATTTTATGCCTTTTGCTTTTTGTATATTTCTTAGCCAGTTCTTGTTTATGTTGTTTTATTCAATTCTGTAAATCCTCTTGTTCCCAGACAATCGGATAAGTTCGCTTTTCGGTCTGCGTTGAATACGCACCATCTATGTATAACTTCTGTATATTTTTTTCCCTTTGTATACTTCAAACTTGTTTTTCTATTCTATTTTATTCTATTGGCCATTATTTACTTTTTGGACCCACTGGCTCCCTTATTTTATTTCCTATTGGTTCATGTATCTTAAAAATGCTCATTGTATATTTTGTACCACTGTTCTGTATATAAAGGCTCGTTTGCCTCTTGCCTCAAGAGATTGCCCCAAGATCAAAGGACAAGACCCCCAAAGTGCATCAGATGTGGAGGACAGCACACTTCAAGCTACCCGAAATGTCCAAAATACCCCCAGGTTCAAAGGATGCCTAGTTCTAAAGTGACAGCAGGTAAATCCTACGCTACCGCTGTGTCTACGCCGGAAGATAAAGGCCTCAACATCAACGACCTACCAGGTATGTATAAGCAATTAGGACGTATCTTTCATCTGTTTTCTAATCTAGGCACAGTTGAGTGGGCTCCTTACGACCAACTAATTTTATTATGGCTGCACAACGTTATACTGAAATCAACAAAGGTGAACTTCGGTGCGTGATATGGAACACTAGGGGCATTCCCCGAAAGCGTATCCAGTTTCACAATTTTCTGATAAAGCAAGAAATCGACGTTGCTTTCCTCTGTGAAACTCACCTCAAACCAAGCCAAGACTTCAAGCTACATGGCTATTGCGTGTATCGTAAGGATCGAATGGCTTCAAATGCTGCAAGATGTGCTTATGGGGGCGCTGTGATCATCATTAAGAAAGGAATTCAACACGAAGAATTAGTCTCCAAGTCTTATGCAGGTATGGAATCGGCCTTCACCATTATCAATGACGTCTCCTGTGGTGAAGTGAAGTTCGTGGCACTCTACAATTCACCTGAACATTTTCTTGACATTAGCGAGATTGATGAACTCTTCAGTGGTAACACTCCAGTCGTCCTGGCTGGTGACCTAAATGCCAAACACCCAAGATGGAACTCCAGAACGCAGAATTACAACGGCATGATTCTCTATAGGTATATACAAGGTAGAGATGATATTATCGCTGCTGGACCTGTGGAGGACACCTACTACTGCGACCAGTCCCCTAGTAGTGACGTTTTGGACATCTCGCTCTTGAAGGGTTTCTTCAAACCGTACAATATCTTCACGATTGATCTTTCTTCTGACCACAAGCCTGTGGCGTTTGACAGTGTTGACATAAATTTCCGAGAGGAACTCATACATCATCAAGACTGGAAGCTCTACAATGATATTCTTAAGAACTATGGCTGCCATCCCGACGTTGTTTACTGTACAGAAGACATCGATCAACGTGTTGAAGACATCACCAGATGTATTCACAGTGCCACAGAATCTAGTAAGTATTCATCAGAGAATAAACCTCCTCATCGAATCCAACTCACTCCTGGAATCCAACGCCTAATTACTGAAAGAAACAGGACCCGTCGACTATGGCAACGCTATCGTGAACCTTGGCTCAAATCCAAGTACAACAGGCTAGTGCGAAGAGTCCAAGAGGATATAAAAGAGCTTCGCGACGCTAGATGGAATGAATAACTCAAAAGCTTGTCGGCTCGCGACAATTCCATTTGGGGTATGGTCAGAGCTTTACAGAAGAGAAAGATTGATACGCTTCCTCCACTTCGTACACCACAAGGTGACTATGTGCAAACTGACCAGGACAAGGCCCAAGTCAATGCAGATTCACTGGAAATGCAGTTTGTTTCTCCTACCAACGGTAAGCCCGAGAGCCAAATCATGTCTCAGCGCGTGGAAGAAGGTATTGTCAACTTTGATGAAGTCCCGCAGGATTTAACGAAGAATAACATCGAGGCTGGAGAGATCGCCACCATCATAAGTAAACTGAAAAAGAAGAAGGCTCCAGGAAGAGACAAGGTGAGTAATAACGCCCTTATGAATCTCCCGAAGAACTTTATTGACTATCTCACTAATATCATTAGCGACTGCTGGAAATTTTCTTACTTCCCTGTGGCTTGGAAGCAATCTATTGTGTTGAGTATTCCCAAGCAGGGGCAAAATCCTGCAATCCCCTCGAGCTACCGACCTACTCGTATTAGCCTGCTACCCTCGATGTCCAAAGTATTGGAGAAAACGATCCTCATCAGATTCCAAGACCACTGTCTAGCAAATGACCTTTTTCGGGAAGAGCAGTTTGGCTTTCGTGCTGCCCACTGTTGTCCGATGCAGATATGGAAGCTCGTTGAAGACCTGAGCACCCCCCTGAACCTCTTCAGGTACTGTGGGGCGGTATTTCTCGATGTCAGTAAAGCTTTTGACCAGGTGTGCATTAGGGTCATGTCTACAAAATGATCAGAGACGGGTTCCCTGCCGATTTGATTTTGATGGTGAAATCCTTTCTTGACAGCAGATCCTATGAAGCCAAAGTTGGAGAAAAGTTTTCCACGCCCCCTGTTGTAAAGGCCGGTGTCCCTCAGGGTTCTGTCCTCGGGCCTGTGCTATTTAATTACTTAATACATGATTTCTCGAAACCCAATAATTGTAATCTGTATTTTTATGCGGATGATACTGCCATTATGACATGGGCACACCAGCCGGCTCACGTTATCACTCGGCTGCAGTGCGTCTTAAAGCAGTTCGAAGACTGGTTTAACTGCTGGAAGTTGAACCTTAACGTCGGAAAGTGCAAGGCTTTGTACCTCAATAGGAAGCTCAAGCGTCCCCCAGATTCTCTTGTTCTGTTCAATAAGAAACTGGACTGGGTGGACAAGTACAAGTATCTGGGAGTTATTGACTCAAGACTCTCATGGAACCGGCATATGTCCTATGCTCTGAACAAAGCGAAGAGGGCTAAGTACAGTATCATAGCTCTCATGGGTTGCAATAGCGCCATCAGCATTGACAACAAGCTACATCTGTAGAAGTTGATTATCCGGACCATACTCCGCTATGGCATGCCTGCGTGGGCGACTATCTGTAAATCCAGATGGAGTGAACTACATTCGTTTCAGAATGTTACCCTAAGGTCCATTGCCCAGCTTGGCAGAAGGACGGTGAAAATCCAATCCATCCACTTGGATTTAAACATACAGGACCTCCTTTTGATTATAATACAGAAGATGAAGACTCACGACAATAAACTTGTGAATGGGATACTGAAGAACTCAATGAATATGAACTGGCATATGAAGTATCAAAAACCAAAGCACATTCTTGACATCAAATTTGAAGACATCAGCAACGTCTCTTTCCCGGACTTCTGGAAGATGTGATAATCTTCTTTCTCCTCGTTTTTATTTCGTTTGTATTTTGTTTCTGACAATCGTCAATCTTATTTTCCTTTTTGTATAATATGGAAGACCGCTTGGGTTGGGTATGCTTCTTGACTACCTCAGTGTATTTCGTTTGGAATTTATTCTGGTTCGATGAGCTTTGTGAAAGCGCTGCTTTCGTCCCATCTGAAAAAATGTACACTTCACTGTTCGATTGTTTTGCTGTGTATATCTTTGACAAAGCCGGAAATAAATGGCGAAAATAGTTGGAACTCCTGATATCCCTCTGTTATACTGTAAGGCCACCACCTGTTTAGAATCAAAATTACCTAGCATTGTTTTGTGGGTCAAAATGAACATAAAGTTCCTCATGCAAAATATCGAAATCCCAACCCTTATACCCCTAAATATCCCGCGAAGTTTCGTCATCATCCCAAGAAATGAGCAGGGCATGTTTTTGACATTGTGGACGAGGACCCTTCGACGAGTACTCGCACAGTAGTTCGTGGGTTAGGCGTTTCTCAGGCAAAAGGATGGAGGATTCTGCATAATAACTTGTAACGTTCATTCCACATTCAGTGAGTGCAATCACTGCTACCTGGGGATTATCCAGCACGAAGAGCATTTTGTGAAGGAATACGGCGCGTTTATTTTCTGCAAAGGTGACGATGGAAAATTTCGATGACATAAAGAAAGATTGATTTTCTTCGGAACGATGACGAAATATGACAAAATTTCGCGAGGTTTTAACAAACTTCGCAAGGTGTATAGAGGTATAAGGGTTGGGATATAGACATTTTGCATGAGGAACTTTATGTTCATTTTGACCCACAGAACAGCGCTAGGTACGAGGGTTGTTCAAGAATTTTGCCTCCTAGTCTATAACTTTTTTTATTTTTAACCGATTTTTAACCGATTCTTTTTGTAGCTGATATTTATATTTGTCCTCTTTGCAATGCATTATTCACTTTTCGACATAGTCCCCATCCCTTTCCACGCATTGCGCCAACGCGTGACTAGTCAGAACGCAACTCATGTCCCTTAAGGTGCTGTTTCTTCTTTGGGAACTGGTGAACGTCGCAAGGTGCAAAGTCTTTCTTCTTTGAACTGCAATTTTTCATCTTTGAACTGTAGGCGCTGCAACGCCTCTTGTGTGTGGTGATCCTGTGCGGGCGGGCGTTATCGTGATGTAGAAGAGGGTCCAAAGCTGTCATTCAATCCTCGTGTCGACAACAACCCGGGATTCCTCTCCGACGGGCTCACGACTAGTCATGCGTTGGCGCATTGCGTGGAAAGAGATGGGGACTATGTCGAAAAGTGAATACTGCTTATGGTACAAATGTAAGTATCAGGTAAAAAAAGAATTTGGAAAACCTGTTAACAAATAAAAATTTTACGGACCAGGAGGCAAAAATTCTTGAACAACCCTCGTACTTTTGATTCACCATTTTAGAAACATCCTTATATAAGAGGCAGCAGAGGGGCAAAAGGGTACCGAGGCCTTCTGCACCAAGACTTGCAAGGAGGTGCCGCTATGGCAGTAGCCGTACAGAGACGCCGGAGAAGGGATGCTAATCCCAAATGGTGGATTGATGGCTACAGCCTTGCCGATTCTCGTCTAAAAGAGTTTAGAGGGCCTCAGCGATGAGATGGGCTTTCACGGGTGATAGACAATCAAGATCGGTCGGCAAGAGAAAGTAGCGGCAGTGGATGGCGAACATCCCGAAGTGCTTCAAAATAAAGGGAGGAACATAAACCTCCGGGAGGCATTTGTAAGACTGATATTGCTTTTAGTCAAACAGACATTTGTGTAATGGGACTTCCAGTTGCGCCGACGATCAGCAACATTACCAAACCAAATCTCCGTCTAAAAACCCAAGACTTGTGAATTGCAATAATATTTATTACAGTAATACTACTCGTTCTCAAGAAAGAAGACATCGTATTCTCGACAGTCGAATCAAAAGGACCTGACTTATTAGAGCTCAGCGTTGGATTCAGCAGGAGGAAAAACCAGGACGGAGAGTTCACGCGTAGAAACGTCTGAGAAAACTAAGCAGTGAAGTAACTGACACGAGCGAAGAGTACACATGTGCTTGATTGTGTCGTTCTGTTGAATACCAAGTCATTTTAGGCAATATAGGCATTTTAGGGAATGAGGTGGTCGATAAAGCCGCTAGAGGCTCTATTGCCACTGTTTCCATGCTGCCTTTTTCCAGCTCTACCAGAGTTTGTTAGCCATGAAATTAAGCAAAAATTGCTTCATGCCTTTCCATTTGCAATTTTCTTGAAACCTAGACTGTTAATTGAGTATCAAAGCAAGCCTTTTCCCTTGGGCCGTTACGGAAAAATAGGTACAAATGTTTCGTGTAACTGTTGTTCACAAATCGTTTTATAGGTAATACGAGGGGTGTTCAAATTTGACCTGCACTTTATTTTTTTGTTAATTTCATTGTTGCAAAATTCTAAACTTTCATTGTTGGGATGACAACTACCGCCCCGTGTCATGCAAATGCAGCGCCACTCATCCGTTTGCTATGACAACCGATTGTTTGTTTAAACAAAATGGCGGGCAGCAAATGTGTCGACCAAAGTGGAACAACGAAAAATTTTCAAGTTTCTCCACAACAGTGTGAAAGCATCTGAAATTCATCATAGACTTCAAAGACAGTTCACCGAGTCATGTTTGTTTCGATCACTTTGGTGCCAAAAGTTTGAAGGAGGGCGAGAATCCACCGGTAATGAACCTCATAAGGCAACTGCTGTTAATGATGGCATCATCGCACGAACAAATT
This sequence comes from Rhysida immarginata, assembly GCA_023313115.1. Classification (NCBI taxonomy): domain Eukaryota; kingdom Metazoa; phylum Arthropoda; class Chilopoda; order Scolopendromorpha; family Scolopendridae; genus Rhysida; species Rhysida immarginata. The sequence continues at coordinate 77,860 of JAHWFO010016433.1, forward strand.
TCCGAGAATTGGCTTCAATACTGAACTTTAGCATTGGCATTGTGGAGACCATCATCCACGATAAGCTGAAATTCAACAAGATCTCTGCCAGATGGGTCCCTAAGCATCTCTCCGAGGATTACAAAACCACCCGGGTTGAAATCTGTTCCATGCTGCTGCAGCGATATGACAGGGAAGGTGACAGTTTCCTAAGGCGTGTTGTGACAACCGACAAGACATGGATTCATCATTATACTCCTGAAAGCAAGCTTGCGAGCATGGAGTGGCGACACACTGACTCACTACGACCCAAGAAATTCAAAATGATACCATCGGCATTAAGGGTATCAAACATCTCGATTTTCTGGAAGAATGTCGAACTATAAATGCACCTTACTACTGAGGACGTCCCTGAAGCCGGCATAAAGAAAAAGCGACCAGGACTCCTTACCAGTGATGTTTGTTTTCTGGAAGACTATGCCAGACCACACACGTCCAAGCTGACAATGGACACACTGACGGAACTCAAATGGGACATCTCACCACACTTTCCATCAGCTCAGATCTCCCCCTTGCGAGTATCACCTTTTTGGACCATTGAAAGAGTTGCTGGGAGGACAGAGGTTCGGCTCAAGTGAGGAAGTGAAAAAGGCTGCCGTGACGTGGTTTCGACATCAGCCTGACGATTTCTGCAGACCGGAATCCATATGCTCCCAGAACCCTGGGAAAATGTGTAGAGAAGCAAGGAGAGTTCTTTGAGAAGTAACTGGTGTGTGTGTGTGTGTGTGTGTGTTTTATAGTTTCCTGATTTTATAAAATATAAAATCCAAGTCAAATTTGAACGCCCCTCGTAAATTACATGAAGCTAAACATTTAAAATTGATCTTCATGTAATTCTCTTCGCCGGAAGGAGGTTGTGATAACTCGCCTTAGGATTGGTCAGTCGAGATTTATTCACGGTCATTTACTAAATCGTTCAAATCCACCTTATTGTTGCTGTGGGAAGATTGTAACAGTTAAACACCTGGTATTGGAATATACCAATTTCCGTGGCATATATTTAGGGGATAATTTGATAGGCATAAAGAAAGATTTAGAATTTTTTAAAATAATGCATTTTAAACGTTTTTAGTTGACTACTAGCGTTTTTTCATTGAATTGGTTTTAAACAGCCTTTTAAAATTTTTATCCGTCGCATTCTTTAAAAATGTCCTGTTATCATAATCAGTTGTTCTTTTACGCTGCTATTAGAATTTTTAGTTTTGGAAAACTATAGTTTGTGAAAGGAAACAAATGACCCAGATGTCGTGTCCAAAAATTCCAATTACCCAACCAAATCAATATCGGGATTTATTTTGAAGAAAACATCGTGCAATTTCCGACGAAGAACGCTTAAGTTGAAATCCACCTTCACGTTCCCTCACGTTCCCTTACTTTGGTGTAGTGGAGGGGCTTGAGTGTCTCAATGATACTAAGGGTTATGCTGGTTAGGGACACCCATGCCAGACAGGCCTTAGCCGAGGGATAGACTAAAAGTGCCCGGTCGGTTGTAGACCTGCTAGGGAACTGGTGCTCAAACCAGTACGTCCACCCGCGAGTTTACCGTGCGCGGTGACCATATTCGGCGGGAAAGGGAGGGTGGTTACGGGAAGGTTATTGCAGAACAACATAGCACTTAAAAAAGACTAGCTTCTGTAAAAGACAGGAACCTGAAACTAGCCCGTACAAACTAATCAGCTGGTCGTGTTTTTTTGGAGGTCCGGCTTTAGGATAGAGTATGCTTAAATACCCCCTTATCTATAGTGTCCGTGTGCATCCCCTTGTTGGGCTCTGCGGTGGATGGGGAGCAAGCGGAGCTGACTTTAGTTTTAAATCTCATGGAAAACAAACACAATGAAACCAATAGCGTAAATAAATTCTTGTAAACTTTCCAAGAAGGAGCTGTAAGCTGTGACGTAGAAGAAATATTAAAATTCGAGAATTTAAGTTTTAGCTAAAGTTACTAATAACCAACGGACTTTCATTTGATTCTTTCCAAATTTACGCCTGTTTTATTGCTCAACCCAGTACAGTTATTGAGTGATTAAGTTATTGAACCTCGACAAACCGATTTCACGTGTGCGTGCCCATGTCAATAATACTTAAAAGATGAATAGAAAGTAAGAGTGTATTCATTCTTGACAAATCGACTGTTACAGGACATACAGGACAAATCGACTGTTACGTTCTCTTAGTATTCTTTACAGCCACCGTTTTAGTATGTGAAATCGACTTGAAAGGATGCACGAAAAAGCCTGAAAAGTTGATACAGCCGAGCTAAGACCTTGATGGTCCTATTTCTCAAAACAGAATTTGAATAAGTTAATCCTTTTTCAAGTTATCGTGCATACGGCGGACGGCCGGCCGGATAAACGTATAGACCAAGCGTGCATTCTTGTAAGTAACTTTCTGCTAAAGCTCTTAATAAACTAAGGAGGAGAAAGCAACCTTAAACTGCATTATTCTCGATTTTTAGTACTGCAAATTGTAGAAGAAAATCGTTCGCTCTGTGTTCACCCTTTGAGGTGGAAAGAACAATAAAGCTGGTTGTTGGATTTGCCAAGCGGCATCTGCTTGTAGATGTTTTGCAGTAAATTTAAATGAGCACAGGCTTTCTATAAAATAAAAAACCTAAATGGGAATTCAAATAAATATTTTCCCGCCGCTAGCTTAAATTTTTGCAGGGGGTGTTATTTTACAAAGATCTTGAAAACGTCACAGACAAAAGGTTAAAGATCAGGGTGTTAGGGACGTCAAAATAGTAATATCGAGAAAGAATGCAGAGGTTAGACAAACATTTTCCTACAGTCATCTTTAAAGGCAATACTCTTCCAGAATTTGTAAAACTCGAACAGTTTTGTATGAACAGGAAAACTGGTGTAGCAATTGTAACAATCACGAGCGACTTCGACCCGCCTTCCAGTTGCAGGGATTGTCCGAAATAGGAAACTGTAAAGATATCCAGAAAATACGAGCCGAAACGGATGACTTGTTCAAATGGGAGTAATTCACGCACTTACGCGGAAGTTATAAGAAAGATAGTGAAGCCAGTCGGTACCATGAGAGATATGGCAACTTCGAAAGGGAGCCATTATAATAGGAAGCCATTATCCCCTATAGGCCATTTCACATTCAGCGAATTCGTGGCCCGAAGCAAATTCCCGATTCCAGGCGCTTTCTAGACGTCACAAAACCGCGCGTGTTGAAATCGGGAATAGTTTCACATTCAGAGGAAACGAAGCATTGAGCTAGACGAACTCCGCTCTAATTGGCTGTTGGATGAGTTGTTCTTTCATCCATTCTTCTTGCTTTCTAGACACAGTGGTGGTAGCTGGGGGGGGGGGGGTAAGGGAGGGCATCTGTTCCCGGCCGCCAGTCTTGATATCCTTGCTAAGGGGTCGCCTCGAAGACAAAATATTATAAACGGTGCGTAAAACGGAATACCATGCCCCTGGGGCGAGTTTTTGGACATGAGATCGCGGTTTAGTAAGCATCGCTCATACGTCAAAATTGCGTAATATCAAAGCTTTCCAATGGTAATTGCTCTGATCTTACACAATTTTGACGTATGAGCGATGCTTACTAAACCGCAATCTCAAGTCCAAAAACTCGACCCTTGGCGCCATTTACGCTCGCTACGCCACTGTCTAAACATCATGTATATAAAGGGGGTTTCTGAATGGTCTGTACACCCTTGTGCAAATTAATTGAAACAAATAATTTCAATTCTTACGGGGATCCTTTTTTGCTTTGTCGAAGCAAGTAAGCCTTATCTCTAAGAGTTGTTTTCTTCTTACGACCACACTCGTGGAGAGATGCTCAATCGTATCTGATTGACTGGTCATTAACTTCTGAAAATTACAACTCGGCTGGAAATTCAAAACCCGCGTCGTTGTTGCCTCTAAGCCGCTTTCCACCCCAATTCGCTGAATGTGAAACGGCTCCGGCAACCAAAACCGCGTCAAAATACCCCAGATATGGCGAATTTGCCACGAAATCGCTGAATTATGTCAGGTAGCACTTTCTATTTTTATTTTATTTTTCAAAACCCCGTGACAACTATGTAGTTTTTTTTTAATCCTACTTGGTTTGTAGCTATTTTGATGTTGTATACCGTGATTCCTTGTTTTGTGGTGCATAGATAATAAATGTTAGATTATTGAGTTACTTGAGTTAAACGTTATGGTCTGCTTTTATCGAGTTGCTTGCCTTTTGTATGTTGTTTTAATATGCTACGCGTCCAGTGCCAAAAATATCCTAGTTATTTAAGTTCTAGAACTTAAAGATTCAGGTTTTTTTAAAAACTCAAACCTTTTGTGGTGTCCACTGCAGAGGAAACGAACTAGTTTATTATGACGATGTTTTTAATGTTCTCGCGTCAGCCTCGTCATATTGACCATTTTGTAACGTCATGGCGCCTTTGATCGAAGTGGGCCATCGGTCGCGGCTTACGATGTTTTCAATAGCGATAAAACTAAGATAAATAGATGTTTACAAAAGACAAATGTCTTCGGCCCGTAATACGCAAGAGGCCCAGCGATGAATTTATGATTTCTTTCGCTATTTTTATTTCTAAACACACAACAAAATAGGGTCCTAGCAAAATTTTTGTCTGTGAGCGAAGCGAGGGAATCTGCCGCCATTTTAAACGAATATGAAGATATCACTATTATGACTCATTTGTCTCAGTTATGACGTCAATAACTAAGATATTTTTCCCTAACCTTTTTTATCTAGGTTAACTAACCAGGTTTTCTTTATAACTGGGATCCTTTGTAATGGATACCCACAGATAACATGGATATTAAAGATCAAGAACTTAAATAACTGTTATTTCTGCGAGTAGACGCGTAGCATTAGAGATTTTTATAGTTGATCTTGCGATTTGTTGCTTTTTTTTCTATGTATAAATCTTGCATACAGGACGCAAATGACAAGAGTAATTGACGCGCCCTAAATCTCCAGTCAACCAACCAACAGTTGCTAAATGACTACAGATTTTTCTTGTAAAATTAATTATAGGTCAAATTTGTTGTATAGTCGCAGGACTTAAAATTTTTGTAAAAATCTGCGACCTATACACAAGAAAACACGGTAATTTGAATTGCCAAAAAAATTGTTTTTTCATCAGTCAATGCTTACTGCACTAGCGTGGACCCTCTTTGCATTCGCTGATAGGAACATCCTTATGAGACAGCCTTATTAGACCCGCCCAAGGTGACCAGTGCTCCTCATGGAAGCTTGTCTGTCTCGACTTGGCCTCCATAATGATCGCAACGTCTGCCCACAAATTTGCCGTGAATTTGAGAGAGCGTGAGCTTACTCCACAATAAATCGTCTGGTCGCTGTTCGTTAGGATAGTAGCTAGGACTAGGCAGCTCATAGTCTTCTGGTAATTGCGTCTAATGCCTACTACTTTGCATATTTAAATTTTTTTATACTGAATTTAAATTGCACGTGTCAAGCCAACATTACTTTCCCACCAACCTGATATTAATGTTCAAGGTTTGTTGTTCTGACTAATCTAGATTTTCTGTTATGTTGCTTACTTTTGTCAGGTTATCGCTAATAAAAGTTGGGTGGCCAGTGAGGCGTTGTATCTGTGCACTTAGATTGTATACGCAATCGTTATTTTGATATATGTATTCTGTTGATGGTTTTATTTTTAAAATTGATTAAATATCATAAATTTGAAATAATTCACTTATCTATCTATATATATAAAGAAGGATGTTTGTGGGTCTGTGCGTCTGTGGCTCTGTGGATCTGTCTGTGGCTCTGTTTTTTATACAAATCTACAGTTTTATTCCGATCTTGATGAAATTTCGCATACATGACCTTCAAAGCATGAGGAAGGTCACTGTCCACCTCAGATTTCGGAAAAATAATAAATATCGATAAAAAATCGATATTCACGGTTATGGCAAGGGATATTAATGAGAAATATCTCATGACCAACAATGCAAGGCAAAGTTTGTACAACAATAGGTATCAACAATGGTATCAACACGCAATTCACAAACGCTCTGCATGGACCAACAATCAATATCTCATGACTAACAATGAAAGGAAAAGTTTGTGCAACAATAGGCCCATTGTGTTCGCATCAACAATGGTATCAACGTTCAATTCACCAATAACAATGAGCACAGAATGATGATGTAATGTTAAAGCAATCTTTCCAAGAATTATAACAATGAACATAAAATGATGATGTAATATGGATAAGTTTCAATTTGTAACAATGCATAGAATTCCTGTTATTCAGGCTTTTCTTAGAAAAGAGAGTTCTTAGTACTTAACAATTTCTTGAAAATCTTTAAAAATGATGAGTAACTGGAGATAATGGAGCGTTAGCAGACTATTGAGAAAGAGTGGAAAGACGACAGTTAGCTCCGTGATGTATTGAGCAAATAGGAAGCAAGTAAATAGAAGAATCGGCGAGCGCTAGACTGCACAAAGTGATGAATGGCCAAGTTTTGCTTCAACACATCGAGAGAAGAGTGGAAATTGCAACAACACTAAGTATACATCTGAGGTAAGATTACATGAGTAAGAAATTATTGGAGAGGTCCAGCCATTGTGAGCCTTTTTTTCGAATTTTCATTAAGAATTTTTACTGTATTAATTCTAAACATTTTCATGGGTTTATTTTTAAGATATTGCAAAATTTAATTTAATTTTTGGAGATTGTTCTGTTTACATCCAAGTGGAATTATCCCGGGCAACGCCGGGTACCTTTGCTAGTAAGAAATAAATGACCAATGCAATTGACAAGTTCCAAATTATAGTTCTTTTCCATTCCAGATTTCCAACATTTACGAAAGAATCAGTAATTGATTACAGGTTATTGATTCCGATTATTTTTTTCAATGTCACATTAGAAAGGAAAATCTTCAGTTATGAAAATTCGTGAACTTGCTTCTTCTATCTATATATATAAAGAAGGATGCTTGTGGGTTTGTCTGTATGTTTTGTATACAAATCTACAGTTTTATTCCGATCTTGATAAAATTTCGCATACATGACCTTCAAAGCATGAGGAAGGTCACTGTCTA
>JAHWFO010016434.1:0-26595 GCA_023313115.1 Rhysida immarginata
GAATGTTTTGGACAACTGTGCACTTCCAACGTTGTGGCAATTTTTCGGAAACGGACCATTTCTCTACCAACACGACAATGCTCCGTGCCACAAAGCGAGGCGTGTACAGCAGTGGTTTGCGGACTCAGGGGTCGAAGAAATGGGTTGGCCGGCACAAAGTCCCGACCTGAATCCTATAGAGAGTCTGTGGGATGAATTGGAAAGACGCTTGCGGGCCAGATCACATCGGCCAACTTCTGTACCTGAACTGATTCTCGCTCTTCGGGAGGAATGGAGGAACATTCCGGAAAGTACCTACCAACATTTGGTGGAAATTCTTCCCCGAAGGGTGGAAGCTGTGATTCGGGCAAAGGGATGTGCAACGGCCTATTGATTTCCATGAAATCGTGGCTAGAGCGCAAACGTGCATGTGTCCGGATATTTGTGATCATATAGTGTATAAATGTCCTCAAATACGAGGGTGGGCTGAAAAGTAATGCCTCCATGGCTGTAACTTTTGTTTATTTTTTAACCGATTTTCAAAATTCTTTTTGTATCTGATACTCACATTTGTCCTCTATGTAATGCACTATTCACTTTTCGACATAGTCCCCATCCATTTCCACGCATTGTACCAACGCGTTACTAGTCGGGTGAACCCGTCGGAGAGGAATTCCGGGGTTCGATAAATCGTCTAGAGCATGATATCATCAAGAACAGATGAAGGTAGGTAATCGAACGATTACCCCTCCCTCTTCATCTGTTCTTGATGATATCGAATCGGGGTAATCGTTTTTTCAAAATCGGTTAACCAACGTCAGGAGACGTTTTTTTGAGTCTGAACCAATAGACTCAATTCGGCCCACATATCAATGATTGTTTTTATTAAGGCTGCGTACGAGTGTTAACTCGAGTCGAATAAGGGTGCAGACGAATTCATTTGAAAACCACAGATTCTGCTTCAAATGAAACAAATATAATTTTAAACGGATTCGGAAAAAGTTCAAAAACACTTGAATTGAAATCAAATCCATTCGATTAATTCGATTCAAGGAGGCTGATCAGCCATGTAAGCTCGAATTGGTTTTATCCGAACGATACCATTCGAAACCTTAAGCTTCTAACTACTTACAAATAATAGCTCATTTCGGTGTTTATGGCGGACTAATCCATTAGAAATCTTCGGGGACATTGTAAATGCAGTTTCAGTTAGTTAAAATACCTAATTGAAATTCAAAGATTTCAGAACCACTCGTACGCGTACGACTGCAGCGTTAACTTTAACGTTAGAACAATAGTGCTGCTAGAAATGGAACCAAATTCATCATCTAGGTCTTTCATACGGAAACATTACAACAAATATGTTGAGAAAAGTAAGGTATGTTCAAAAGAAATATGTTCAAATGGTTTCGAAAGGAATATTCAAAGGCCATTCGAATAGGTTTTCGAATAAGGTATTCAAAAGCTGTTGGAATACAAATTAATTGAATGAATCACACAATTCGTTAGAGCAGCCAAACTTCAATGCTAGTTCAAATGAATTCGATAGAGGCTCGAATGACTCGAGAAACAGATCAATTCATTTCGAATTGTTTTAATGTTGATTTGATAGCATGTTCGAATGGTTCAAATCAAAGTTTTCTTGAAATTATTCGACTCGCACGCAGCCTTAGTTTTTATGCAGACCATTTCAGTGAAAAGTAGCTTAGCATTGTGTATGTTATGTTAAAATGATGATAAAACCAAGAACAGATGAAGGTACGGGTGTGAATACCCCCCCGCCGCCCTTCATCTGTTCTTGATAAAACATTTTATTTCAATATTTTGTATATGAATAATTTCCGATTTTAAACCGATTTTTCACTTACATCGAATATATTGCTCATTATGATAAATGCAGAGCGATTTCTATTAAGATTCGATTCAAAAGAAAAACCAACAACACAAAACAGTAATTCGTTTTCATTAAAATGTGCGAGCGTGACGTTTGAAAAATGTTAAAAATATGTTGGAATAATTTCGTTTCATTAATTTCATTAATTTGCTCTTGCTGAAAATTATACAATAAACCGGTGTAAAGACAAATTCATCAATATTACATAAAGATGTGCATAAATGTAAACGAACAAAGGAAATTCAGTTAAGTAATGATTTTTCACTAAAGTTTTAAAGTGATAATGTTCTTTTATAACAAGGAGAACACTCCATAAGTACAGGCAGGGATGGATGAGGGTAGGGTTGTTTTTTTTTCTCACATATTTATAGAATTTTTATTCCACTGTCAATTTGAGGATATAATAAGAATTTCCCTATAAAAATCATTTCCATGAAAGATAGTTTTCTTTATTAAGTAGCGGAAGAATGGATCTACTTGTTTTCATAATGTCCGTCCGTCTGTCTGTCTGTCCGTCCGTCCGTCCACCGAAGATTTGGCCATGAAGAGAGTGGCGGCGAAATTCGTGCCAAATCTGCTGACGGCGGAGCAAAAGCAACTTCGTGTTGACATGCTGGCCTCCGCAACTTCATGAACACCATAATCACTGGTGACGAGTCCTGGATGTACGGGCAAGGAAGAGGAAGAACGGGAAGCGCAGGTCGTAACAGTTCCAATGCTATTCAAGTGAAATCGAAACAGCGCCACTGGTCTCCAACGGCCAGGCCGCTAAGGAAGGGAACTTCCGCTGTTGATAAACCCTCCCTCCGGCCTTCATGGTGCTGCTCCATAGGCTTCTCCTATCCCCCTCCCACCCGTGCTGTTCTTTTGACCACCCTCTCGTAAATACTATTTTATTCCGTTCATTTAACGTTGGGCGTACGTATCTCTTCATGTTCCTAATGTGTTCTTGTTCTCTTCTGAGTTGTAACGTGTCAATGCAGCACAATCTGGCACCGCCTGTCTTGACTTGTCGGAGAAAAAAATAAAATCGGGCACTTAGTTGCTGGATTCGCTGATGACATTCGTTGAATAGAAGAACAACTGCCATGAATGTGCCGCGCAGAAACGGCTCTTTGAAGAAAACCAATCACCTTGTAGGAAATTAGATACAAATACAATTTTATCTAAAGAAGGCTAGATTAGAGAGAGTAGAAAATAACTGCTCCAATCTTGGAATTTTATGTTCACCTAATAATTTATTTAGTATGCAGTCACTTATTTAAAACTGTATTTTTCATCTAAGGCTCAGTTTCGATTAAAGTCGAAGCGGCCTGGCCGCTTGGATCGCTAATTACATCCGATTTCACTAAATCCCCCGAGCTTCGCTTCCCATTGTAATTCTTCCCTGGTACGGGTACGACAAGAGCACAACACACTACCTCCCTCTAATGCTGATTGCCAGCAACTGATGCTATTGAGAGGCGGGAAAAAATTCACGCATACGCACAAAGGTTCAAGGTCGGCTCATGCAAGCGCGCGCGATCCAAATCCATCAGGTTTTCGCAAAAAAAAATAAGGTCGGATACTTTTCTCACAGGCCTCGTATTAGGTTTTCGGGACCTAACCCCTCTTTTTAATACTGATTCTGCGTCTCATATAATACAGCTCCAATTCAAAATATTAGAATCATGAGTGGATTTCGGTTTGCTTAGAAATCATCGTGTTATTTTGCGCGTAGATATTGAAAATACTGTAGTTTCTCTGAGTTATAATATGTCTAAGAACCTTAGCTTTAAATGTTCAAATTAAATATTCAATAAAAATTTAACTTTCATTTAAGAGAAAAAAAAATTGAAATCACCTAATTAGAATCTGAAGTTTTATTGGTTCAAAATATTAGAATCATCATCTAAATGTATTCAAAACTTATACTATTAAATCAAAAAACACAATTCTATAAAGCAATATTTAGTGGCATCCCCTTTTGCTTTGATTAGAGCTCGTAATCGATTTTGCATGTTACCGACAAGCTGTGCACAATGTTGTTTTGTAATACAGGACCATATCAATAAGTTCACGTTTATTGGTTGGAACTTCAACTTGAAGCCTTTTTCATTATGCCCCACAAATTTTCGATGGGGTTTAAATCGGGTGAATTTGAAGGCCAAGGAAGTACATCAATATTGCGTTCGTGAAGCCATTCCTTAGTTGTCTTTGCGGTGTGACTGAACGCACCATCCTGCTGGAACAAAAGGTTTTCTTCACATAAATCTTCAGCAGAAGGCAACATGAAATGTTCAAGAATTTCCTGATACACATTCGCGTTTACTCGACAGTTTAGTATGCAAAGTTTTTCCACGTCATCTCCTGTCATACACCCCCTTACCATCACCGACGTGGCAAATTTAACTGACCACTCTTTTTGAAACGCTTCTTCACGCAAACGCCACACACGCGGTCCTTGGTTTCCATGGCAAACACAGAATATAGATTCATCAGAGAACATAACACGGTTCCAATCATCTTGACCCCATAGAAGTCGTTCTTTGCACCACCTCATGCGAGCTCGCATTTGCTTCTTTGAAAGAAGTGGTTTTGTCTTAGGCACTCGAGACTGGAACTTCATTGCATGCAGTCGTCGTAAAGTTGTTGAGCAAGCTACATGCACTCCACACTGGATCCAACGTGCATGACGATGTTTGATACTCCAGAAGCGATTTTCTCTAACAATGTTCTTTAACCTTCTGTCGTCTCGAGGCGTTGTCGACAATTTTCTTCCACTATTGCGGCGGTTGTTCGAGTGTGAATTACCATTCCGATACTTTTTCAAGACTTTTACATACAGTTGCTTGTGAACTGTCACGTGGATTTAGCAGAGTGAACAGACAAAGATGCGGAACGAAAAGAAAAATATTTTATTCGATAAAATTATGAAAAAGCCAAAAGGGAAAAAAAAATATAAGTTCTTAATGTATTGAATCGTCGAGTTGTGGCGCTTCAATACATTACATGGTTTAAAAGTTCTCCATCACTTAATTTGCAGTGGAAGAAAAAAATAAGTCCTTCCTCTGACGGTTTGTCAGACAGAAAGATTCAAAGTGGGATGAAACTTCAGTCGTCGTTCTGGCTTGTCGGATAAGTGGAAATCGCACCCAAAATGAGATAAAGAAAGTTCAGTCCTATCGACGGATCAATTGTCTTTGGTAAAAATTGTGACTCGGCAAAAAGAAAAGAAAATAGCAGTTCAGGGAAAGATGAGCTGCTACCAACGCCACTGGAAGAAAGTTGATTGATGGATGAAAAACAAAAGATGAAGGGGGAGCCGCACGCACTGAGGCGAGGTTAACTCAGTGGCGATGCGCACTCCCGAAGAAACACTAGTGTAAAATCCAGACGACGTGGGGAAAACGCTCGTCGCTCGTCGCTAGAATCCAGGGACGTCTTTTTGGTCAAACTCTGGACGAATGGATGCCGCATGTAGAGAGGGACGTGAAGTCAGGATGCTCATCAATCACGAGTCTCGCCGTGAAGCCCTCGTAGTAACTCGATGAGTCGAAGCTCGTTGAAAACGAAAAGTTGGGCCGCTATACAAGCTGTCGCTGGATCATCCTCGATCACTCGTTTTGACAGTAGATTGGACCTCAAAATATAATGAAGCTGCGATGATAATATCCCTGGGCAGAAGGGGTGAAAACGTACTCCTATTGAAGTGCCGGCCTATCACATACACATCAATCAGTGGGAGTACAGAAAAATCAGCACACTGGACATAAGTAGGAAAAACAATGTCGGTAGCCCCACTATAAAGGAAAAAAAACAAAACGAACCGAAGCACCGGTTAAATACTGGAAGGCGTAAGATATCAACCACTCGTTAGATCACAAAACGATCACCAGCACTTTGGTACGTCACAAATGAGGATGGAGCTCTTAACTGCACAAATGTATTAGGTTAAATACAAGAAAACTATTGCGTAGCAAACTCGAGGCAGAATTGAGACGAAGAGCACTAAAATAGTGAGGAAGACACTTCGTAGCGAGGAAATACTCCTCCCAAGCCACTAAGCATGTAGCTGCCAAGTGATGTCGGGTAGACGCCCACTACGTCGGCACTTTGAAGAAGTGCGAGGGCGTCGTACCGAAAAACTGCACGAAAGAGTCTTTCTATCCCCCGTTGAACTCCAACGTCGAGTAACGTTATACTACGCCATGCTACACTGCTCACGTTAGCCACGGTAATTACATAATTAAAAGTCCTACCGTGAAAGTACAACAGTCCTGGAGTACGCTCGCCCTCGTCTCCACGTGACTGTCGTTCATCTCTCGTTGACGACTCCGTTAGCCAAGCTCGTTCCGTCGGGTTCGTCTTCTTCTGACAGCTGGGCTCCGTAAGAATTTCGCCGTTGTCGAGAAGTATACTTTGAATTGCTCGCGCCAGCAAGCACTGCCAAGGTCCGTCCAGGTCCGAAGGACTAACGTTCCGCTTTTCAGCAACGTTGTCGGGCTCGCCTGAGAAATCCCTCTCCTCGCCGGCCGTCGCTGCCGCTGAGTCCCGCTCCTCTCCGTTGCTCACGTTCACATCAATCCTCGCCGGGGTCGCGACGCCTTCCTTTGCCAGCCTCGCTCGCCTTCGTCGTCGTTGTCTCCCGCCTTTGAGCCTTGAATCCACCGATAACCGTCTATCGCATTCTCTCGCTCGCGACCGTCCTTCGTGCTGCCATGACGCCTTCCCTCTGGTCTCGTTTTCACATCTCGTTCCCGCTTTCGGAGTGGCTCTCCAAAACCTACGTCTTCTGGCGACGTCATCAACGCCTTTCGGTTTCGGAGAGCTCCTCTTCTCCGTAAATCCACGTGACATGAACATTGGACTTATGCAGCAATTGAACTTCTGTTGATAAACAGAGATCATAACGTCTTCAGTAGCTGCCGAAATATCAGCTTTCCGACCCATTTCGCGAATGAGATGCAATGAAATTATAACATCTTGAGTGACTTTTATAACGGAGAATGTTAATTTATTCATCCCTCAATTTGCACAGTCTCTTGACAAGCCATTTGAAATGATTCTAATATTTTGAACCAATAAAACTTCAGATTCTAATTAGGTGATTTCAATTTTTTTTTTCTCTTAAATGAAAGTTAAATTTTTATTGAATATTTAATTTGAACATTTAAAGCTGAGGTTCTTAGACATATTATAACTCAAAGAAATTACAGTATTTTCAATATCTACGCGCAAAATAACACGATGACTTCTAAGCAAACCGAAATCTACTAATGATTCTAATATTTTGAATTGGAGCTGTACAGTTTCACACAACACGGCATTTTCTAGGTCATTATTTGACCTTCAGCGAATTGAGAAAGGTAAACCAAAAGGCCGTCTATCTTATTGCAAAAAAATTATTACCATAAAAGAATTGTGGTTGAAAAAAGTCGCCTTGCTTAAGAGAAAATTACTTTTCAGTATTATTTATGGCAATGGCGCAATAAAATTTATGCAAATCAAATTTTATTTCTCCCTCTTAAGTGTTAAAAGGTAATCTTTTTAATCAGAAAACACTTATTAATCTGTCCCACAAATAAACCTTTAAGGAAATCCTAGTAAATAAATCTAACCTTAATTGGATTACTACGTTTGACCACGAAATATTTCATCCACGTTTATTGGTCTTCTTCTTAATAAAATTCAAGAGGCGCAATAGAAATAATAACCCCGTTTATATTCCTAAACGTCCACTTTTAACAGCCTCGGGGCTGAAGTTATAGGCTCCTTTAACAATTTCATTAGCGTAATTGAAAGTACCCCATAATCTTTTGGCAACCAATTGCTCCCAACTTTTCCTCACCGTCTGCTAAGTGAAGCGGCAAATGGACTTTTCCGAGGAATGGCAACAGGAATCGTTAAGGAGGGTTCCTAGATTAGCTTTTATTTAGTTTCTGCATACTGTTGCTGCTAATTATCGTTTGCTTCCTATTTTTCATTGTTGGTTTTCCCGTTTGCATTTGTTGTAAAGTTTTCGCGCGCTTTTAGGAGTGTTTGAAAGTCAGGGATCTTTGAAGAGAATTATACTTAAAATGTTAAATAATTAAAGGGTCTATTTGATGCAGAATCATGAAGAGCACAAGAAAACATCTAAAGGTATAGAATTGTTCTTGGCAGACCCTCATGATCTCTATTCTTGAAATTTTTAATTTACTTAAAGTACGTGGACATAAAATTGAGAAGGTTTCATTCTTCAGCAGATTAATATATAGGGTCGAGACACATTAATATGACCACCTGATAATATTCGGAATGTCCACAACTAGTCGAGTGTCAATAAGTCCTCGTAAGGTGGTTGCAGGTATCTGGGACCATTCGGCGATCGAGATGGACCCACAAATGTTCAACGGAGTTGAAGTCCGGGGAGTTTGGTGGCCATGAGAGTAGCTTGAATTCATTCTCATGCTCCTCGAACAAGTCGTGGACAATTTTGGCAGTATAACAGGAAGCATTGTCCTGTTGAAAGGTGCCATCACCCTGAGGAAACACTGTCTATATGAAGGGGTGTACCTGGTCTGCGACGATCGTGTACCCTCCAGCGGTATCAGTGAACTCAGACCATACCACCAAAATGTCCCCCAAACAGTCGCACCTCCCCCACCAGCCTGTCGTCTGCCAACGATTGTGTCGGGATGCCTGTTCTCAGATGCTTCCCGGCGAATTCTCCATCGTCCGTCCACTCTGTTCAGCAGAAACCGCGACTCGTCAGAGAAAGCAACCCTTTGCCACTCGACCGAGGTCCAATGGCGATAGTCCATTGCGAATTGGGGGCGTTTTCGGCGATGCACAGGCGTCAACATGCGTGTTGTTACCATACGCCTGCTCCGGAGCTCCAACCTCAAGAGGGATCGTTGCACTGTCTTGGTCTGACACGCCTAGTGGCCCCACTGTTCATTTGCTGTGCCAGTTGCTTAACAATGGCCAGTGGGGCCTCACAGTTACCTCTTCGGTTGCTCGAAACTGTCTGGTTCGTCCAGTCGCGTTACACCTTCATAACGGTAGCCCGGTTGCTTTATGCAGGTTTCTGCTTCTGTTCAGCAGACAATTAGTGAGATTGTATTCGGAATACTGATGTTGATGGAAAAACCCTGTGGCTGCGGAAAGTTACATGTCGCACGACGATTTTTTTTCAAGTTTTACTCCATTTCTAGCTCGCATTATCGAAAAACAGAGTACGCTATGGATGAGACGAATCACAGATTCTTGCTCAAGCTTCCATCGCATTCCATCTGTGTCAATTGTCCTTTTATAGTTTGTCGATTTTCTTTGTAGGCATCTCTCAATATCCTAGGAACTCACCAAGCAAAAGCCTTTTTATATCTCAACTGTTTTAGTATTGATTACTAGTCTCTCCAATTCCCAGTAGAACTCATGCACTTTCTCATGCTAATGTAACAATATTGTTATTAAAATATTATTAAAAATAGAAATATGGCCATTAGTGCGAAGAAGAGCAATATAAACCTTGGGTGCTTAACACAAGTTAAAGTAAAGAGCTAGAAATTCAAAAGTTCACAAATAAAAGCTTTAATGGAGCACAGTGTACATTTTTGATGATGGTTGCTTCCCAGCCTAAATGGACATTAAAAATTTTCATTGTGGGATGTAGATTTCCGGGTCTCTCCTTTTACTTCTTGAGATTACTTTATTTGCAACCCATGCAATTACATTCCTTTTAGTCACTAGTATAACGTCTAAATCGCCCAACTATTCTGTTCGGGAAAACTCAGATTTTTAATGTAAAAATAGATATAATTTTATTTGTAATTAATTATTCTATTTTTTCTATTCTTTAAGTTTTTTTACTGTTTTGCAGACAGTGATTGTTGAGTATACAGGGTGTTTCAAAATTATGTACAATAAATTTAGTGACATATTCTTCAGGTCAAAAGAAGACGAAAATGTTGTATAGCACTTTGTCTGGAAACGATTTGTTTGCGAGTAATCCAATATGATAGAGTAGGGAAGCACGGTAGTTAGCGGACGATATTTTAGCAGTTCCAGCGTTTCGACCCAACACTAGGTTGAGTGGTTTGTTCCATTTAAACCTACTTTAGGGTTGTTCCATTAGTTGTGTGTGGTTGTTTTCATTACTGTACATCCACTAGGAATAGCAATTTCAGAACGTTTGCGTGCTTTGACATACGCATTACGATTTACATAAAAAAAAGTCATGTACACGTATTCCAGTGCAGAATACACTGACATGCACCTAATGTATGGTCTTGCGGACGGAAATGCTGTGGAAGCAAGAAGACTCTACCAAGAACGCTTTCCGAATAGACGTTTGCTAAATAACCGAACATTTGTATCTGTCGACAGACATTTGAGGGAGCGTGGTTCCTCCGGATGAGGAGGATGTGATAATTGACATCATACATGATGAACCACAGACAAGCACCCGTCGTATTTCTTCCATGGTACACATTCCGCACTCATCTGTTTGGCGCATTCTTCACCGTCAGCTTTTGCATCCATAACACCTGCAACTGGTTCAGGCACTGAACCCAACGGACTATCCACACCGACAACGATTTTGCCAATGGATACAACGTCGTCATGCTGCAGACCCTAGTTGTCTCAGCCAGATACTTTTCACGGACGAAGCAACCTTCACCCGGACAGGAATCGTAAATTCTCCCAGCCAGCACCATTGGGCAGATGCTAACCCGCATGTTACCAGAGCTCGAGCGCATCAAGAGCGTTTCTCCGTGGAATTGTCGGAAATAACTTAATTGGCCCTTATGTGTTGCCGCCACGATTGACTGGGCGAACGTATCTTTTGTTTCTGCAGAATGCATTGCCAGAATTACTGGAAGATGTTCCTCTTTTGATAAGATCTAACATGTGGTTCATGCATGATGGCGCTCCAGCACATTTCAGCCATGTTGTGCGAGCACACCTTAATGCTGCATACATGAATCGGTGGATAGGTCGTTGGTGGACCGGTAGCCTGGACGTTTTTCTGTGGGGTCATGTGAAAACGATCGTCTACAGCACAGAAGTTGCTAACATTATGGATCTGCGACAACGAATTGAAAATGCATGCCAAACCGTTCGTAATGCTGGCGACGAACTCTTCCATGATATCAGACGGTCGCTCATCCAACGAGCCGAAGCGTACGTGCGAGCTGGTGGCAGGCACTTTGAGCAATTCCTGTAATTTGGAGCCACGGGTTTAGTTGGCTGTATCGCGTAAATAAATCGTCTCCAGACAAAATGCTATAGAACATTTTCGTCTTCTTTTGACCTGAAGAATATGTCACTAAATTTATTGTACATAATTTTAAAACACCCGGTATATTGTTTTAATAAATGTTAATTAAAAAATCTCCACGTGATTATCATTGTCTGCAGCTAGTTGTCTCTCGCGAATAATTTTCGTGATCACGAGGATGTGTATCCCACTATTGTTGATGTTATTTCCGTGGTTACTGTTTTTTTTATTTCAGACAGACCACTTCCAGCTTCTGGCTTGACCAGTCATCCCTCTTTCTGGTCCTCCACGTCCTTACTAGCTTGCAGCATGGCGTTCAACTTCCATTTATCATTTTCATTCCAATGCTCTGCAAATTATTCCTACCCTGTCGTTCGATGTTTAGTTTCTTATTGAATTTCTCACTTTCTCGCGGCAGCCATGTTTCTTTACCGAGCAGCATTGTTTTGCGGGTTTACCCATAAGGTAAGAATGAAATTTCTTTTAATGCTATTTCAACAATAACGCGCATAAGGGACGCCATGCTGCACATTTTCAATTCTTATTCCCCATTAATAATTAATTATGATTTCGCAGTCTTTCTTTAGACATTAAATGGGAATTTGAAATTTTTTTTCCTTATTCTTTATAAGGAATTGGTCTGTCTCAATTTTTTTTATATTTAACCTCAATTCACTCAACGTAGCGATTAATATTTCTCGTTACAGTGTTTTGCTGTATTTAACGTACATTTAAGTATTTCTTTATTTTATTCCGAGAAATGTTTTTTCTTTTGTAATTGAGATCGCAATGCCTATTCCTCAATTAAATCAGATTGTATAGAACATTATTTTGTACAGAATTTTTGTAAATTTTAAACTAAAATAAAAGTCTTTTAACGAGCCACGTTTACTCTAAGTTTTGGGGTTCTTTCTTTTAAAGTACCACCCATTAAATTCTATTTATTTTGCTTCCCCCTCTGAACATATTCATTTATTATTTCTATTTTTAAAGTACTTCTAAAAGTCTTGACAAAGATCTTGCATCCCGCAAATTTAATTTCCGCTTAGAAATCCACAGGTTTATGAATTAGAAACATTTGTTTAATAATATTTAATGCACCCATTTGGCCAGATTTACAGCATGGATGCGGTTAACCTAGAGTCAACAACAGAGTTAAAGCATACACTATCACCGCCTTCAGCAAACATTAACTTAGTTCTCGCAGATTTGTTGGATGATGATCTTAGTGTTGCGGGGCGCGTTTCAAAATTGAAAAAAAAAACAAACATGCAGTGCGGGTCAAAATGACAAATATTGTTACACTAGCTCATAACCCGGCATCGCCCGGGACTTTATTTATATCCTCTAATTCGGTTGACCTGCCTCAGATTAAAATGAAATTCATCTTCACCTCTGAGGAATATCAAAAACCCATCTTTTCTTCGATGAAATTTTGCAATATCTGAATGCGAATATACAATAAAAAGCTTAAAATTAATAAAGTAAAAATTTTAAAATGGACCTCGGTTGATTGTTTATGCGAGACGGATGGGTGTTTCAATATCGGATGTAGCCACCACCCTGAAATTTTCCCGCCCAACCGTTGCAAGGGTCTATCGAGAGTACACCCAACGAGGGGTTACAACCCATGTCGGACAGCGAACGGGCCGCCCACGCCTCATTGATGCCAGAGATGTTCGCCGGGCTTGGGAGTGGACCACGAGCGGACCACTGGCGAACCTTGGCAGCTGCAGGGTTTGGGAGCAGGAGACCACGACGAGTACCACTTTTGGCAGCTGCACATCGCACGGCAACGCCTAGCGTGGGCCAACCAACATCGACATTGCGTCGCTGAGGGTTGCCTGGTCCGACGAGTCACGGTTTCAGCTGTATCGCACCGATGGTCGTATCCGTGTCTAGCGTAGGCCACACAAAGCTCCGAACCCCGCTTGTCAGGGTTGCCGGTGGAGGCTCTATACTGGTCGAGAGTTTTCTCGTGGCATGCAATGGGTCCATTGATGCATCTGACATACATCTGCGTGCTACTTCCTGCGTCGATCTGCTTGGGGACCACCTGCACCCCTTCATGAACTATTTTTAGCTCGCGGGCGACGACATCTTCCAGCAAGATAATGCGCCTCCACACACGGCCCTTGGGACAATGAACATTTGTGGGACGTCATAGAACGATCTGTCAAGTCGTCACCAAACAACTGGTAAATGGAGCATCGTTATGGAGTGCAGTGGAGGCGGCATGGCTTGCAGTGCCTGTGGATGTATTCCGGGGACTGATAGGCATTCTCCCACGATGGGTCGCCGCCGTTAACCGGGTCATAGGGGGCCCGATGGGTCATAGGCATGAATTTTGGGGAGTGTAAGTGGGATTATTTACTACTTGGTAATCTATTGTGGCAATTCGCTGTCTGTGTGGTCTAGCAGTTGACACGCTTGCATCGTCGAGGGTCTCTCCATTATCTCCAGGGCAACAATCAACTCAATAATAGGGAAGAAATCTAGAGTTACCAAATTACTAAAAACCTGCGTCCCAAAAAAATTAATTAAAACTGCTTACTAAAATTGTTGTGTATTAATGTTGCAGCCTTTAAATAAGGTTATTATTAAAATAAGTCCTGTTTTGATAAAATAAAATTAACATTATTTACATTTTTCATGGAAGAGTTAGGTGCAGATGGATCCCTTTTCCACAATGTTTTTTTTTCTTTTAGATAGATATCAGCAATAGCATAAGAAAGGTTGACATATTTTTATTTTTTTTAAAAGTATAAAAAATATACATTGTCCAGTCTGTAGACATAAAAGTAGTATATTTTCATAACGTTCGCTATAAAGCCATACATATACACAGATGAAATGGAGTTAATAAACCATTAAGGAACGACATAACCAAGTATCGAAAGGTTAAACAACCCTTCGCAGAACCATATTTTAAATCGCCCTGAGTTATTATTGTAAGTACTAATGGACCATTAACCACGTACCTATGAACCAGTTTGTTTTATCATTAATTTTACGTTATATTCATTCATGACACATCATTCCAAGTCGTTTGATATATTACATGCCATATTTTAGCATTGAAAGTTCCAATGAGCCATAATGGCTCCACTGAACCAGGTTCCTTGGAACCAATTTCGACTATGATTAATTTTACTTTATATTCGTTCATGATACATCATCCCAATTTGTTTGATATGTTACTGTAACATTTGTTATCAGCCAGGTGAGTAAAGGAGCTTGATACCCTTTTACAAAAAAATGATTCTGATCTTATTAATCACGAACAGGTAATGATTATTATCTTAATAATGAAAGAAAAACTCAGACGAAAGTTGGATTAGACTGGGCTATTTAATAATCTCCTGTAAAAATATTTTTAAATTACAATTTGATTAACATTCAATCTCAGGGTGAATTCACTTTTCTTAGTTAATCCTTAAACACTTCTCAGGGACTAAGCTCACCAATAAGTAATTGCATAATTTTTAAAAAAAAAACTCTTGAGAGAAGTTAAGTTATTCGCCACACGCCCTCCGAAAACAAATAAAAAAGATAAATGTACGAGGCATGTTTTTTAAGTAAGTACCGTTTTGGAATTAAAAAAAGACGTGCAAAGATATCGCAATAATTTTATTTTTACATAAAAAGCCTGTACCTTAATCTACTTTTCTACATAATTTCCGTGAATATTGAGGCACTTGTCATAACGTGGCACCAGTTTTTGAATACCCTCCTCATAAAATTCTGCCGCCTGACTTGTTAACCACTGTATCACAAATGTTTTGACTTCGTTATCGTCTTGAAGACGCTGACCACCCAGCTGTTTCTTCAAGTGCAGGAACAAATGGTAGTCGCTGGGCGCCAGATCAGGGCTGTATGGAGGATGATCTAGAGCTTCCCATTTAAAAGATTTGATGAGATCTTTGGTCCGATTAGCCACATGTGGACGGGCATTGTCATGCAGCAAAACGATACCCTTACTCAACTTGCCACGTCTTTTGTTCTGGATTGCACGACGCAGATTGTTCAATGTCTCACAATAAGACGCTGCCTTGATTGTCTCATTACGAGGCAGAAACTCCACTAGCAATACTCCTTTTCTGTCCCAAAAAACTGTGCACATGATTTTCCGGGCAGAAATTGTTTGCTTAAACTTCACTTTTTTGGGTGATGATGAATGTCGCCATTCCATGGATTGTTGTTTCGATTCTGGTGTGACGTAGGCCACCCATGTTTCGTCACCAGTAACAATTTGGTCTAAAAAATCTTCACCTTCATTGTGGTACCGCTCAAGGAAAGTCAATGCACTGCCTAAACGTTGGGTTTTGTGCAAATCCGTCAACATTTTTGGAACCCAACGTGAACACAATTTCCGGTAATTCAAGTTCTCGGTCACAATGCGATACAAAACACTACGAGAATATTGAGGAAAGCAGTCGCACAATGATGAAATTGTAAAGCGTCTGTTTTCTCTCACCTTTTCGTCCACTTTCTGCACCAAATCTTCATTAACGACCGAAGGACGCCCACTCCGTTCTTCATCATGCACATTTGTGCGGCCATCTTTAAATGCTCTCACCCATTTCCTTACCATTCCATCACTCATAATGTTTTGTCCGTACACTTCACAGATCTCACGATGAATATCGATCGGTTTTACGCCTTTAGCACTAAGAAATCGTATAACAGCCCGTACTTCACAATCGGCGGGACTCACGATTGTCGGAGGCATCTTAAACACTCAGTAAACAACGTATACAATCAAGAATCAGACTGTAATGGCGTCAGTGCGTAGACAAGAGATGTAGTTAACCAGCGCGCATGCGCGGAACGCCGACCGTAGCGCTGCGGCGGCGGAATCGCAAAACGGTACTTACTTAAAAAACATGCCTCGTAATTTTGGCAATGGTTTTTTTTGCTAATTACTATCCATTCGGATAAACCCCTACTTTCCCGTTTTAAGTTAATTTGAGTTCTTCTTTTCTTTCTTTATCTTTATAATTGTTCTGGACGACTCCCAATTACCTTGTATAATCCCAATCTAGAATTAAATTCAACTTCGAACAAAAACCAAATGAGAGTTAATTAGGCTTGTTGAAAGACATCTGTTCACTCCGTCCTGATTCTGGCTAGTGTCGGAAGGTAGAAAAAACGCTAGAAGTCTTCGATGGTAGAAGATGAACGACGGGGGAAAAGGTCCGTCAAGGGGGGGGGGATTTCTAGACCGGGAAAAGTTAGTACTATTAATTAGGAACCGTCGCTAATCACGATGAATAGATACCTTCTACGCACACATTTTATTGATAACTTTCTTCCTGGTCAGCAAGGATCTCATCGTTCGAACCGGAGTTGCATCAAGTAGTAATTCCACAATATCTGTTAGCAGAAAAGAAAAGGGGAAAGCCGAGACAGAAATTCATTCTTAATTAAATAAAATTGGCCCAAATTGATTACCATTACCAGATGAATCCTTTTTTTAAATCGTCCATAACATCAAGCGGTTTTCGATTACGAATCGTTGACGCCATTTTCTTTTAAGTTTGGAATTCCAGTCCTTCTCGCGAACTAATTTCTTCACAAACCATATTGGAAACGAAATTTCCACGTAGAGCTTCTGATCATTTCAACACTAAGGATCGCTTCTCTTCCCCAAAGGGTCCGGATCCAATCATCTTCAGGGGAAAAGTAGCGACTAACTTCTTCGGAATCGCTTCGTCAACTGCCAACACCTCCTAAAAAGAAAGCCTGTGCACTGAAAATTCATACATTGTTACATCATCATAAAAAGGCATTGTTAATCTTATTTCAACCAATAATAAGCCCTAAATTATGACTTCTTGTGATCATGTAACAATGTATGAATTTTCAGTGCATAGGCTTTCTTTCTAGGAGGTGTTGCAACTGCCCTCTCCCCTTCCACTCGCGCTCCCAACAAAGGTCATTAGTCAAGACGACGTAACAAATAAAAAATAGTGTCCTTTTCCTTTGTTGGCAAAATTTCAAAAGGTAACAATGATTATTAAACTAAATATTTCTGCAAATCTTGGACAAAGGGAAAATTTATTTTTCTAACAACTTTTGGTATGTTACATATATTACATGCCATATCTTATCATTGAAAATTTCTGAGGGTGTCATAAGGGTACTATTAGAGCACGTGTCATTATTTCGATTTCATCCATTTTCAAAATGGTTCATTCCCGGAACCATGTTTATTAATTGGCGAAAATTGTAATTTATACCCGCTTCTATCTCGTTATTACGATTTGTTTGATATACAATTAAGTTCAGTGAATGACGTCACACCCTAATCTGTGCGAGTTTTACCGTGACCACCGAGAGAGAAGGCCTCCGCATTGAAATTTAATACATTGTTACATCATCATAGATAGTGCTAATTCAGGGCTTATTATTGGTTGAAATACGAATAACAATGCACTATCTATGATGATGTAACAATGTATTACGTTTGATCGCAGAGGCCTTCTCTCTCGGTGGTCACGGTTTTACGCGAGTAAAAATGCATGTGAATACAAGCCCAGTCATTGTTTAAGCAAGTTCAGACAGGTCAACAAGTTTGTGCGTGCAATGGTTTAGCAGATGCTCGTTTCTTCAGTTGAAGGTATAGCGTGCGCACGTAACTGTGGATAATGGATCAAAGAGGAACACTGCCGTAATCGTGCAACGGTTTCTGGCCAACAACGGGGTCGTATCTATAGCTCATCCACCTTATTCACCAGACTTGGCACCGGCAGACTTTTTCTTCTTCCCACGCCTGAAACGGGCCTTAAAGGGACACAGATTTGCGGACATTCCAGACATTCAAGCAAATGTGACACGTGAACTTAAAACCATCTCTAAGGAGCTTCCAGGACTTATACACCCGACCCCAAAAGTGTATTGCCTTCCAGGGTGATTATTTCGAAGGACAATAAAGTAAATCTGGCTCTATCTGTTTTGCATTTTGTTGTGTGAACTCATTCACCGAACTTAATTGTCAGAGGTTGCATTACTTATTATATCTCTCCATTGAAAACCGCTAGGTGGGGTCGTGAAGATAGCATTTGTGCACTTGATAGTCGAAATTGGTTTCAAGGAACTGGTTTAGTGAAACCATTGTGGTTCATTGGAACTTTCAATGCTAAAATATGGCATGTAATATATCAAACAACTTGGAATGATGTGTCATGAATGAATATAACGTAATATTAATGATAATTGAAATTATTTCAAAGGTACGTGGTTTAATGGTATCATTATGGTCCATTAGAAACTTCCAATGTTAACATAGGGCAGTTTAAAAATATAGTTCCGCGAATGGTTTAGTTTAACCTTTCGGTACTTGGTTATGTCATTCCTTAATGGTTTATTCCTCTTGTTATTGCGATTTCATGGACGACGCCATCTTATGTGTTACATAGATCTTTATTCCGCGCAACAGACACTTACACGACTGTTTTGAAAGTGTTGGTTTTACGATATTGCTCAACAGGTGGCATCACCCATTCCACTATAACACGAAAATAACATGACTTAGGTCCCTTTTCAGGACAACCCTTCAATTACTCAATGGGATGCGCAGATCGTAACAGTTCCAATGCTATTCAAGTGAAACCGAAACGGCGCCACTGGTCAGCAACGGCTAGCCCGAAACGAATGAAATTTCCACTCTTGATAAAACCTCACTTGCAGAGCCGTAGTCAGGGGGGGGGGGGACGACCAAACTATTATGGAAAACAGGTCCGCCTCCCCAATATGGGAGTAGGTCCGACTCACAAGGGAACCCCATGTAGCCGAACCGCTTTAACAATGAAGTCTTTGTATGCTGAAATTTTTTCGTCTTCGCGGTTTATTTTGAAAGAAACACAATTTTGCACTCTCTTGTTCTGCAAGCATCTATAGTAGCTTCAGATGAGTACTATATTTCAATTTGGTGGAAATCTGTGACATACATGTTCGAGGGATTCCTTTGTCAGTGGAATTTTTGCCACTCCCCCCCCCCCCAAGATAACGTTTTGGCTACGGCCCTATCTTGGGCCTTGGTCGTGCTGCACCACAGGCTTCTCCTCCTCCCACCTCATCCGTGCTGTTCTTTTGACCACCCTCTCGTAAATGCTACTTTAATTCGTTCATTTAACGTTTGGCGTACGCATCTCGTCATGTTCATAACGTGCTCCTGTTCTGAAAAAATAAAATCGGACACTTAGTTGCTGGATGCGCTAATGGCAATCATTGAGTAGAAGAACAAGTGCCATGAATGAGCCGCGCAGAAACGGCTCTTTGAAGAAAACTATTCAAGTTGTTGCTGTTAGACTTTACATTAGGGGCTTGAGTAAGTTCTCGTTGTTTGCATCGGACAATACTACAAACAGCGTCATCGTGCAGCTCCACCATTATGCTCGAAATGGCAGTGTGTTCTTCCGCCGAAGCGTAAACAACATATGCTTTCATAGCGTGAAATACGAGGTCTGTTCAAAAAATACGTAGACTGTTTGAATTGCGCGGGCCCTGTTGGTCCCAATCAAAATCGCTTGGTGTCGCCATCTTCTGACAGATCCGCTGATTACAAGGCAGTTTTTTGATTGCAAATATCAGTATTGGTTGATTAGCTACGCGGTTGTTTGTGAAGTGTGTTTTTTTTCGTTTGGCGGATTTTTAGAATGAGTGACTTGAACGAGCAAAGAGTTGCTGTGAAATTTTGTGTTAAACTCGGAAAAACTGCCACTGGACGAGTGGAAAAGGCCAGAAATGTGGACGAGAGGTGACTGGTTGTTTCAGCCCTCAGAACTCGAGAGTTTTTGGCCAAACACTCGATCACTGTTCTTCCTCACCCACCCTACTCACCTGACCTCGCTCCTTGTGACTTCTTCTTGTTTCCCAAACTCAAAAGACCTTTGAAAGGAAGGAGATTTGAGACGATTCCCGACATAAAGGCAAATGCGACGAAGGCGCTGAAGGACATCACAAAAGAAGCGTTCCAGGACTGTTTCCAAAAATGGAAACACCGTTGGGATAAGTGTGTGCGTCGGGGAGGAGAGTACTTTGAAGGGGACCCAGATGTGTAACTTCTGAATAAAGTATATTTTTTTTTATGACGTCAGTCTACGTATTTTTTGAACAGACCTCGTAATTGGAGACGGGGCTTTCAAAATGCAAGGTTCTTTGGCAGAGAATTGATACCCGGTAAAATAATGAATGTCTTTTGAGTTGCCTATTCTCAGAAATTAGTGTTTGCAAAGAAAGATGTTCACGACGCCCACATTGTCATTTGCGTTCCAACGAAACCCTAAAGCCGTAAAAAAATAAACACATTAGTACGTTCAACATTCTTCTTAATATACGAGGGGCGATTGATAAATAAGGTCTCCATGGCTATATCTTTTTTTATTTGTTAACCGATTTTCAAAATTCTTTTTGTATCTTATACTCGCATTTGTCCTCTATGTAATGCACTATTCACTTTTCGACATAGTCCCCATCCCTTTCTAAGCATTGCGCCAACGCGTGACTAGTTGGGTGAACCCGTCGGAGAGGAATTCCGGAGTTGTTGTCGACACCAGGATTGAATGGCAGCGTTTCCCTCGCCGTCAGAACCAACTCATGTCCCTTAAGGGGCTCTTTCTTCTTTGGGAAGTGGCGAAAGTCGCAATGTGCAAAGTCTTTCATTCTTGAACTACAATTTTTCATCTTTGAACTGTATGCGCTGCAACGCATCTGGTGTGTGGTGATTCGTGCGCGAGCGGGCGTTATCGTACTCCAGAAGAGGGTCCAAAGCTACCATTCGATCCTGGTGTCGACAACAACTCCGGAATTCCTCTCAGACAGGTTCACCCAACTAGTCACGCCTTGGCGCAATGCGTGGAAAGGGATGGGGACTATGTCGAAAAGTGAATGGTGCATTACATAGAGGACAAATGTGAGTATAAGATACAAAAAGAATTTTGAAAATCGGTTACCAAATAAAAAAAGATACAGCCATGGAGACCTTATTTATCAATCGCCCCTCGTATATATGCACTAATTTTGTATTTGTTTATTTGCGTGTCGCCCGATGGCAATACGCTCTGATAGAAAGCAGTATACTTTTCCTAACAGGAAATCAAAAATTCAAAACAAATCTTTGTCTACCAAAAAACTTCAAAATTGCCATTAAAGTGGCCTTATATTTCGTGACATTTATCCCATTTGCTTTATTAAGACTTCCTTGAGTCCTTGTCTGTTTGGCAGCAGGGAACATTCTACCTGGACCTTCATGTAATTATTTAACTTTGCGAAATAAGTATAAAAAAGAAACAACTGTTTTCCATGATTAACAATTCATGTACAGTTTCGCAATGAACCTCATTAAGATTTCTATGTGAATAATCAAATAATTAACAAAATTCTTTGGACTTTATTGAAAGTATCAAGCACCACTTACTCGAGCACCCTCTGCCGACAATAATGCAAACCTATAGGTATAATATTCTCTTTATGCATTGCATGCGATGTCTAAGTTATCTCGATTTGGCGTCGAAATTGTTGGATGTGATTTTCAATGTGAATTGACCAAGCTCAAGTCCTTCGAATGTACACCCAATCCTCTCTCTCTTAATACGATACAATGCGAATATCAATGTGGATGCCAACCTGTTTAGTTATATTTCCTTCAGACGAACATTTTGAATGAAAGGATAAAGCAGGATGGTGATGATGATGATGATTATGATCTTCTTGTTAATGGATTTGAGACTATTGCCCATTTGCGACAGGTACTTTCCATATACGGGCTCTAAGAGTCCTGTTATTAAGTGGCGGAAGAAGAATGGAGCTACTTATTGTTTTCACAATGTCCGTCTGTCTGTCTGTCCGTCCGTCCGTCCGTCACCTTCATAATTTCCGCATTTTTGAGATAGAAGGTTGAAATTCGGAATGCAGCTTATTATGGGCATGTGCATCTGTACTATTTAGTTTGGTTTTGATTGGCCCACTGGGGTCGGAGTTTAAGGGGCGGAAATTACAGGGAACCAAATGATTTACGCATATTTATGCATATAAAGGAGTGAAATTCGGTATTGCGATTCCTCTAAGCAAGATCAACATTACTTTAAAGTTTGGGCCAAATTGTCCCAATAGGGTCGGACTTGTGGGGGTGACAGTCACTTCGTCTTTAGAACTATGGTAACATGTGGCTTGTGTAACGTGCTAGTAAACAGAGGTCATGTTTACCGTCACGTTGAGCTCCAGAGGGAGGAATAGACAAAAACCCCACTTTCTCTTAAGAAAACACAAGGCTCAATAATTAGCGAAACCCAAAATGATAGTAAAAATTAACTAAAACCAACCCGTTCAGAAAAATAAGGATTAAAAGGAAAGTTAATAAGGTAAAAATAGCGATAAACCCCAGACCAGAAGAGTTAATAATTTGAAAGCCCCAGAAAACGTTTCAGGAAAGAAAAACTAGAGGAATCCATATAAATATTTTCTTTATTGCTGACAGGAAAAAATGAGATGAAGCAGAACAGCAGATAACAACCCAAGAACAGAAACCGTCTAATAGAAAAACTGGAAAAGTCTTAGATGTTGCAAATACATCAATTTCATATCGGTAGTAGTCCAAGTTCCAAAAAAAAATGCAGAAGGAGTAACTGGAAGATACCGAGGAATCCGAAACGTAATTCACGGAAAGGGTTGTGGGTCACACAAACAGAAGGCCGAGGTGATATGCTTGTACTGCAAAATAAAGAGAGAAACTGACAGCAAAAAGTAAGCAAATATTGGAAATAAAAAAAAATGTTTTCATGAATTATTAAGAGATACTAGAAAATAAACAAACAATAAGTGGTGTTCTAGTACACAGCTCTACAAAAGAGGAAGGTAGGGCTTAAAATAATAACAAGCCATTGGACCTCTTCCACAAGGACTCCGAAGGACGGGTAACAAAATAAAGCTAGAGTAATTACAGCGGGAAAACACTAAGAGGAAAAAATACGGGAAAGGGAAGACAGACCAAAGGGTAGACACACGACATAAAAGGTGACGATCGGGTAAGACGGGAACAACATGGTCGAGGTCCTGAAAAAAACAAATAAACAAAATTAACAAAGTATCATCAAGAAATAAAAAAAAATAAAAACTTTCAATTAAACGGATTTAATAAAATCATGAAGAAAGTCAATTAATAAAAGTTAATTATCAAATGAAGTTCAAAAAAAGGACGAGTCGAAATTCAAAAACATCACCGAAATCAGAACATAGATGTCAAAAAAAAAATCATCTAAATGACTATGTTTCCAGATGAACTTCAGCGCGTTGCATAGTGAAGATTCTAGTTCAGCTACCGGTCGATCGCCGAACTAAGGCAACATTCTTATAACATCAGCAAGACGAAGGTAGTCAAAGGACGATGGAATCCACATCAATCATTGACGAGAACAAACACTTGTTATGTTCCAACAAACTAAAAAAAAGGCAAGGCGAATTGAAGAACGCCTATAGATTAGCCGAACGCTACATCGGCGAAAGAAAACAAAGTTCCAAAACCGTGACGGTCGTCTTCATGTCGGATAACCGCACATAATCAAAAAAAACTTGAAGTCTTCTCAGATGTGGAGTAATGAAATCTTAATCCAAGATTACATATCTAAAGTCAATAACATCAAATGACTGTAAAACCATCTCAATATCCCAGAGATGGGAGAGGAGCTGATGTAGTCGATTCCGAGACCGAGCTGATACTCCCTGAACTAACCATTTTTTGTAAACAGCAAACCTACTAGAATAAACAAAAAAATATTTAAAATATCACGTACCGCGTGATAGAATTTCCGAGTTCTTGGAAAACGAGCTAATTAATACAACGACGACTGAACAATGACAACAAAGGAAAACGTGAAGCTTATAACAATAGTGGTGACGACGAACCTCAGGGGACAAAAAGACAATTAACGAAAATCGTATTTCAAAAAAAAAATTTAAAATTTCTCCTAGAAATTAAATTTTTAAATCACGAAAAAACTATACTGAAAAAGGAACAAAGGTATCACAAAAAATTCCTGAAAGCGCGTTCTAAGGAAAACAGGTATAAGGTACGGAAAAGAGAGAAGAATAATTAAATAATCCGGCTTGAAAAGTCAAAACGGGAGATATCCTTTTTTAAAAAAAAAAACGCGTCATTATTAAAAGACGACAAGTAGAGATATTGAGCTCACGCATGAAATAATTCTAATATACGGAAGTAGGCTAACATAAGAATTCCAAACGCTTTACTAAAAGCCTTGACGGAAAAATTAAAATAGTCAAAAGATCCTCAAGCGATCAAAGTAAAATTTTCTAAGGGAATAACGACCTAAGACGAGCGACATCCCAATAAAAGTCAATGGACATGGGGAAACTCGCCTAATAACGGTACTCAAAATATAACCCAAGAGAAAAAGAGAAATGACGCGAAGAAAAAGATTGACATTATTAATTTCCCAGGCGAAAATTATCATTAACCCGTAAAATTGACGCTAACCGAACGCGTCGAGTAATCCCTGTGAGGTTCCTGGGGATAATTATTGAAATAAGTGGTCGAATGAATAATTAATTATTTATAAAAGGACTGCGCCAGTGGATTATACTTTCCACAAAGTGTTTATGATAATTTAAAGTTTATCCCATTCACACAAACTAGTTTCTTCCCGCTTAAACAGGCCCGGCCAAGTGAGGAGAAAATCAAAGTACTCGAGGCAGTGTTTAACATATAAAATAGAATATTTATTAGGAACATTCAACAATTGTATAAAACAGAATTTGAGATAATAAGAAATGAAATTTAATCAATGATCTGTAAACCAATGTATCTCTAGAATGATTCAATTTGTAAAAAGGAAAAACTTCGTATTTAATTGTAATGAACCAATAATTTGTATCTCAGAAATAAATGATAGAATATCAGAATTGACTTATGATAATGGTAATAAATGTAATTATAAATCTTTAAGACAAGAATAGAATTTGGAAATTCTAACAATCAATTTTCTAAGACTAAAAATATTCTCAAACGACTTGTAAGTCTTAACTGTTTAATAATGCTAATTAAATTATAGAACTATAGAAACACTGTTCTGTGGAATTTTGTATCAATGATTTAACAGTAAAGAAATATGTTCTTCTGACTGAACTTAATTTAGATAATCAAATTTCTGGCAATAATATAACTATTGTCAAGACTTTATGTAAGCTAACAAAATGATCAGCCTGATGCAATTGACGCTAAAGGGGTGATAGAATTAAACTGAGTTGTAACTTGACTCTAAAATGTAATTGTCTTTCCCACTAGAATTTTATGAATAAGAATGTTCCGTTCCCATTTTAAATGAATAGAAATTGAAATAAAGAAAACATGAATAATATGAATAGAATGGCCATTGAGACATTAAATTGGAACTGGGCTTTACCGTCTCTTCTCGAATCTGTCCGCTCTTGGATGGCCCTCGCTCTCTGGCTCCGTCGAAACGTCTGGTGGGGGGGTGGACTCCTCTTCAGAAATGGCTGGTAGGTTTCTCTGCTAGGCTCCTTCTTCCATGATGAACTTTTTATACCGTTCTGGGCTGGCTTTTCTTTCTCAAACTAACATTAACTTTTTTAGTTATTGAATTGATTGAGCTGGTGCGCAGCTAGGTGGAATATACTTAAAAATCCTCGGCATCGAGCTAACTCAAGAATTACGTGGTGTGAAACGTAATGGAAAAACTAAACTTAATCAGGAGTTAATAATACTAATTTAAAATTTCCCATCTGAATTCATTTGAATTTCAGATAGAGGCCGAATTGGAAAATAAAATTGCGAGTAGGTGAACCGCACACCCGGTTCTCTTAAAATCAAAACTTCTACTACTGAAGATTCTTTCTCTGGAACTACTGACAAAACAGATCCAGTTTCCTTAACCAATCAAACGTTCGAATACACGCTAGACAATCACCAAAAGGTGATTCTTCAACCAATCAAGAACTTGGTAACATTTCTCAACTTATTTGAAATTTATCACTCACGTGACAATTAGTCACATCTGGCCATCTTCATCGTTCAAGGTTCACTCTTGTTTGTTCTTAAAAACATGTTACACTCCTTCATCCCGTCTCGAATTCGATCCTAACCACCTTTCCAACTCTGCCAATACTCTTGGGTCCTTGAACAAAAGTCAAAACAATCCTATTCTATAAGGTGTAAACTGAATCCTTGACAATCCCCTTGCTGTTGACAGCAATTCTGGCACCGTTTAAGGGCTTCTTAAAATCAAGCAGAGAAAAAACATTTAAAATATTATTTATTATTTAATTCTTTACAATCTCTAAATCCGTTCTAATTCTTTCAAAAATGCTAAACTTACGATCCATAAACAATCCTAACGTGAATAAATTATTAAATTTGCATAATTAACGTTAATAAATTCTAAATTCTAAAACTGGCTAAATACTCATTCTCGAAATCCTACAATATACCTCCCCTCGCAAG
>JAHWFO010016439.1:5357-15416 GCA_023313115.1 Rhysida immarginata
AAAGAGGGGAGATGAGGTGGTGGGTCACGTGAGGTACCTTCTACGCGCGGATTGGTTGAACGCCTGTGACGTCAGGTAGGTGTAGGGGGGAGGTAGAGGGGTCACGTGGGGCGAATACTAAATGTCGGGGCATGTGAAACAAGTTTTCACAAGCCCCGACACGCAAACACCTTGTGGCATGCCCGTACAAGTTGGGGCGAAATGACCACGCCCTTCAAATCAAAGGGGCGCCGCCCTAATTAATTAACCAACGCCCTAATTAATTAATTAACCAACGCCCTAATTAATTAATTAACCAACACCCAAATTCATTAAAACAATGCCCACATTAAATGACCACACCCTAATTAAGGGAGGGGAGGACTTTAATTGGAGCAAAAAGGGAGGGGAGGACTTTAATTAGAGCAAATTGGTCACCCCCTCCTCATTAATATGCGCCTATTTAAGGACTCTATCTACTGCTCTTGATGATCAACAGTTCAACTTGTAGTTGACTTATATAATAGAGAAGATGCAACCAGAGTTATGCCTGGTAAGAAAGATGTGGTGGCAATAAGAGGAAAAAATGAACCAAAAGTGGCAAATGCAGAAACGGCTGAATTTGGTGAACCTGAATGAACTGTATGAACTTTTCAAAACCGAACATCTAAATCATCGCATCGGGTTTTCCAAATTTTGTGAATTACGCCCAAAAACTGTATTTTGGCAGGAAAAAGCGGAACACACACAGTTTGTGTATGTTTAATCCATCAAAATGCAAAGCTGATGATGAATGCTACTAAGAAGAACACTTTTAAATTTGATGGAGATGATAATGAACTACGAGACTACAAAAATTGTTTGTGCAAATTATGTGCAACCCACCTGCACCAGATTGTTACTTGGATAAATGTGAAATGTGTCCTGGTGTAGGACCCTTAAAAGAATCACTTTCTAAAATGTTTGAAGATGAAATGATTGATAGTGTGACGTACAAGAGATGGTTAAGTGTTGATAAATGCACGTTGGAGACAGTAGTAAAAGACAAAGACGAGTTTATTGATGAATTTATGCAAGATTTGTTGAAATTTAAAACACATTCGTTCGTAGCAACAATGCAGAAGGAATTTTATAATGAAGTGAAGGCAATGTTGAAAAGTGGAGAAATTCTCATAACATGTGATTTTGCGGAAAATTATTCTTTTGTACTACAGGATGAAGTGCAGTCGTATCATTGGAACAACACCCAAGCCACCCTTCATCTTTTTGTGGTATATTTGAAGGAAGATGACAAGCCTTATCCACGATACAGCTGCATTCAACCTGTTTCAGACCATCTTGATCGACGAGCTTAAACTGTAATTCCTAATCCACCAGAAAGATTTTGGGATAAATGCTGAGTGGCATTTCTTTGCCATCTCTCATGGCACGAGTGCCTGTGATGGCCTTGGAGGAACTTTACAGCGCTCTTATGAACAGCAAATCATGACTCCTAAACAACTTTACGAATTTTACAAGACAAGCATTCCTGGAATTCAAGTATTGCACTTCTGAGAAATACAGTGAAAATGAAAGAAAACTGAAAGCAAGATTTGATGAAGCACAACTGTAAAAGGAACGCGTAAAATCCATGCAATAATTCCTGGATCTGAGGCAAAAATGGACACTAAACTATACTCTAGTAATAAGTTTTGAGAAAATAACAGAACAACCTGTAATATCAAGTGCAAGTATTACAGAGGATCTGACAAATATTGAATCAGGTTTCGTTATTGTGGAGTACAACAAAGCTGGTGGTTGGCCTGCATCCTAACAAAAAAAATGAATCACATGAAACAAAAGTTGGTTTTTTACATCGTCAAGTACCTGCGGCATAGTTCTACTATCCACAGCTAAAACCTGACATTTTGGTTGTAGAAACTGAGACTCTTCTCAAAAAGGTTAACCCAAAGACTGTGACTGGGAGGACATATGCACTAACCAGTGAAGAACAAACTG
The DNA here is from genome assembly GCA_023313115.1 of Rhysida immarginata. Taxonomy (NCBI): domain Eukaryota; kingdom Metazoa; phylum Arthropoda; class Chilopoda; order Scolopendromorpha; family Scolopendridae; genus Rhysida; species Rhysida immarginata. Next base: position 7,335 of record JAHWFO010016439.1, read on the forward strand.
AACCAATCATCATTTTACAAAAGAAAATTAAAAATAAGAGACTTAAACTATGATTTGTAAATATTGGATTTGAGTTTTAGTACTTCTTTGAATAAACTTACACGGCGTTTTTAGTGTACCTGTTGTTGGTCAAAATTTTTATCTCATAAACCCATTGTTTCTCCACTTTGAAATTTGGTACACCTTGAACCAGCACGTGTTAGAATTACATATAATTTTTTAATCAAAATCAAAAGGGGTGTTTTTTCTAAATTCAATAAAGAATGTTTAGGTTTTTTTGGAAAAAATATTGTATTTTAAGAATATGGTCATGTTGTATATCAAAAGAACGAGCGTTAAAAACTTAAAAACATAACACCTGTGTCAGCTTTCTAGCTCCAATAATTTTTGAGAAATAGCCAAATAACCATTTCAAAACCACGCCGTTTTTCGAAAATTTATAACTCAAAAACCATAAATCCGAAAAATCTAAAATTTTGTATTTTTCTTTACATTAATGCATGGAACAAATAGACAAAAAACTATCAAATTCCAAGACCTACTGGCTTAGACGCCTGGTTGATTTGGTATGGAATGACCCTGATGCGTCCTGCTGCAGAACAGTCCTAGCACCTAAAACCCAACATATCACCACTGGACACGAGCATCAAACCCATTGACTAATACCTTTACACCTCACGCCCCAAATACAACCACATCCAGATTCGGGCCAGTTGCACCACCGTACATGAACATGTAAGGCAACCTTAACTGTAATAATGTTAAGACTCATTACTAATCGCTGGTGCGAAAATGGATTATATAGATAAAAAAGCCTATAAAATATGGTGGACCCCATATTTGAGTACCTATGGACAACAAAAAATAATTTTTATCAAAATTATTTGATGGATCGTACTCCAGAGAATAAGAATCAGTGGACAGAAGCTTCAAAAAATTTTAAAAAAGTAGTTAATAAGAGAAAGAGGTTTAATAACTGTCATAGTACGAAAGATCTTTGGAATTGTATACATAGTAATACATCGAAAAAAATCATAAATTTACCTGAACACCTGTCTCGTATAATTCGCATATGCAATAGTGCGCCAATCCACATAATACACCACCAATAGTAAATTCTCCATTTGTTTTTCAGCCTAGCACAATTAATAAAATCTTTGAGGACTTTTCACAGATACATATAAATTACATCATAAGGCAAATATTCTATCTTAAATCTTCTAGTGCTTTATATAATGATTTAGTTACGGCTACGATTTTAAAAGATTTAAATAAAAGCTTACTTATTACCTTATGTAACATAGCAAATAAGATTATCGATAGTTTAACCTTTCCATCTGCATGGAAAATTGCAACAATATCACCAATTTATAAAAATAAAGGAAGCATATATGATTTTACAAATTTTAGACCTATAGCCAACTTCCATCCATTAGTTAAGATTATAGAAAAGGCTATATTTAACCAATTAAAAGAATTTATAGTGCCATTGCTAGCCCCTAACCAATACGGTTGTGGAAAAAGAAAGGGAGCTGTTTACCTCCTATTTACAATTTATAAAATGATTACAAATGCTATTGATAAAGATGAAATGATTATCCTTATGAAAACTGATATATCTAAGGCCTACGACACAGTTCTTCGGGCTCAATTGATACATGATTTAAGAAACCTGGGAATTAGAGGAAATGCTTTAAAATTATTGACATCGTATTTTAATCATAGGAGGCTAAAAATGGCACATACAGAAATGGGCGGTAATATCCCATCTAAAGTAGGAATAGTACAAGACTCTGGATTTGCGGATCTATTTTTTGCTACTTTTTCCAAGTATATTCACGAATTGCAGTTGTACTCTAATCTCTTTTCATATGTTGATGATAATTTCTTATTGTTGTGTAGTAAAAAGGTGTCTCGAGAAAGTTCTATTAGGCAAATTTATGAGGATCTGAACATCGACAGATGAAGATTGGTATGAAGATCGACAGATTAAAATGAATAGAGACAAAACAGAATATACCCTCATAACAAAAAGGGCACTTAATGATCAAATAGTAGACACAAAAATTACTGGGTATATATTTTGATAGTATTTGTTCTTTTAATAAGCAAGTCCAGTACTTGTCGCACATTATGGCTAGCAAAAAGTACCTCCTCTACAAAATTCGTAATACTCTGACTTTAAATGAATTAAAAGTGTTATTTAATGCAGCGGTTCTCTCTGTATTGGGATATGCTACAGCTACTACCTCCACTCAATTACAACATTTAAAGGTGGTCTATAGTACGCACAGTTTTTCGTTTAACAAAATATCAGTCCGTTACCTCATACTGTAGCGAAAAGAATATTTTTACTTTTAATGGATATATTGCCTTCCAAAAGTGTAAAACATTAGCCAATGCCTTGCGGGATGAGTCACATGCTTTTCATTATACTGTATATCAGATTATTTTATGGATACAGTGCACACCAGAACCACGCAACGATATAAATTTCAACAAAGGCAGTCTATTTCCATGTCAAAATGTTTTCCAAATAATGCTATAAATCTGTGGAATAATCTACCTCAGAATATTCGATATAAAATATATGATTGTTCGCGTTTATCATGTATAGTCTCATGTAGACACTATAATAATATTCTTAAAAACATTTTATTAGTAACTTGAATGATTATAGAAATGGGTTTTAGACGTCATCGAGTTTTGTGTTATACTTGTGTTGGTTTGTAATGTTGGATAACACTCATTTTATCTAGTTTATAGAATTTTTTAGTTTTTAATTTTTTTATAATTTAGATGAATTTTAAGTGTATATAACTTTGATTATTTTTGGATAAATCCTCCTTTTAAAGTGGTCTTAAACTAATTTGTTTTTTCGCCATGTATAAACTTGTTCTGGTCTAAGATTTTTGATGTGAAACTTAGGTTTGTATGATTCTATATTACCTTTGCTTTCTGGTTGTTTTAATTTCATTTTGTTTTCGTAACATTTTATATAATTATTACTTTTGGTGTAAGTTTTAAGTAATTTTTGCTAGTATCATGTAACCATTACTCTTATTAGAGTGTCGTAGATTTAAATAAATAAATAAATAAATAAATAAATAAATAAATGACCGCTCCCCAACGCCATGGCAGGTGATGTGGGACAGAACTAGAGCACTATAATAGACAATCGTCCTCGCTAGGCTTCTCTAGCGATCCAGTATATCGACGACACCTCACATGACAACGTCGCCCAATAATCGTTCACTTTCAGTTACTGGCGGCCCCTCTGCGACTCCCGAACATCCACGAACAACTTGTTCAGTACTTAACTCACAAATCGGTAGATCAGCTGCCTTCCGAATAATAATATTTTCAAACTGCTCTTGAATACCTCGTTCAGATATAAGCAACGTTGGCGAACCGCGTCGCTATTCCATCAATTTAGCTGGCGCTTTAGCACAATGCGGGCGCAAACAAATTACAACCATAGCCGCGGAAAATCAATGACATCATTACATTTTTGACGTTCAAATCATTAACATACTTTGCTTAAGTGATGATAGAGAAAGCTAGGCCATGCGGGGGCTTTTGCTTAATCGCTGTTCTAAACACAAGATGTCGGCGGTTTCGATTCAATCCGAGCATTTACTTTCCACACAAAACCGCTCCTAACCCTCGATCGTCACCCTCCCAAAGCCAGCACAATAAGAAAATTTTTATATTCCAAAAAAACAAAGCAGAAAAAAAAGATTTCACAAAAGTACAACAATACCAAAACGCGGTACCGATCGCACAACAAAGGCCACCTCTAGATCAGCATTCTTTCTCGGAAAATCTCCGAGAAAGAATGCTGACGCTCGACAATCGCTCTCAAACACGGTCTATAGACCGTGCTCTCAAAACATAACAACAGCAAAATGTCGCACTGTTGAGAGCGAAACTTGCAAACAATAGAAACAACTCTTATGGTGAAAACCATGTTATTAAAACAGAAATATAACGCATTATTAATAATATCCCTTTAATCAACACAGAAAATGAGGGGGGGAAAAACAAGAAAACAAAAAACCAAACATTAACCCTGTCAAACTGCCTTTTGACACCCTTGGACTGGGCATGTGTGCACCCGACTGTCTCAGCAGTCAAAACCACACCGACATGGAATGTCACAAAAGTACTCACGTTTTTGTAGCTTTCTCTTACCTGTTGCACACACAACACAAGATTGACACTTAGCACATGACGCTTGATGAAGCTTGCCTCTCATGTAGACGAATTTTCGCACCTTTGCTCTTCAGTCGCACACAATCTTGTTCCGTTGTGGCTTCTTATCGCTTATGCCTGCTGATGGGACTTTCGATTTTCTACGATCCGTGCAATAAGTTGAGGGATACTTTTTCCGACTCTTTCTGTCTAAGAGCACTCTTGTTGTCTCACAGGAATAAAGCCCGAGCTATCTCCGCTCGTTCCAGGCTTAGCTCTCCCTATATCTATAACCCCGCTCTTCCCGACAGAGTTGTCCTGTTCGTTAATTGCTGTATCTTCCCGGTCTTGTGACTGACATGAAGATGCAGGAATTTTGCATTCCCAATGCGTAGTTGACAACGTCTCAGTTTATTAGCAGTTTCCCATCAATTGGTTAATTGACACCCATCCATGTGCTTTCATTCTTCTCTGTGCATTACATGTCCTTCTTAAATATATCACAGCTCTATGAGCATGATGTTCTCAGAGCATTCGTTGCTCACACAGCACTTTGGCTTCACCTCTGGAGCAAAAACCTTAGCGTCAATACGCTTCAACGTCTCATGTAACATGATAACATGAGTTTTGTTCTCTTTCCCGCCCAAGATTATTATCCAATCAGAGGCGTCCCTTCTCAATCTTTCCCTATGTCCCCTCCCTTTAGCTCTTCACTTGAACTGTTCGTTTCCATGTCAATAGCAACGCCCCTTTCCTTATACTACAAGATTGTTTCTATAAATAAAGCAGCCGTTGCCATGGGAAACGAGCTTCCGAGACGAGTTGAGCAGGTCCAGGCTGAGAAATTTAACAAAAATAAAAAGAAATGGAAATTTTATTAATCCAGAAAACGCTCATTCGTTAAGAAATTTGTGTGACAATCAAACTGTATTGTCACACATTCACACCTTCGTTGTGGAGAAACTTGATGATTATTCGGGCACATTCGTTGTGGAGAAACTTGATGATTATTCACACAGCACTTTCGGCAACTCTACAGACTTGGGCTCTGTGGGCGGGACTTCACCTATGACGTGTCATTTTCACAGTCTACGTAGTAGAAATAGCTTAAGTAACTCCGACGTTCAAAACGGTTACCTAATAACTAATCACTAGGAAAATAAGAGCTTACAGAGACTTTTAGTCGGAAAAACACTCATATGTTTCTTAAATAAATACAAAAATACGATCTGATATTACATCTCCTTAATATATTTTGGTTCTAATTTTGGTCTAAGTTAACATTATTGATAGGAGATGGCGCAACCAGAAAATTCTTTTAGCAACTGAAAATAGATTAATTGGGTTTTATTAGGTTTTAAATTATCATTATTTCGAAAAATAAAGTCTTCTGAAACATAAAAGAAAAAAACAGTCCAGCAAGTGGGATCAAGAAGGTTCGGACATTTGAGAGCCATGATCCCACTACGTTTGGTCAACTTACCAAGAACAAAGTTGGCCAAACGTAGTATTTCTTGAATACTGTGTGCAGATTAGCATCGTTTTTAATGTACTTGATATTTTTTGTAAGTGACCTTGCGTTTTTAACGATTTTAATAAAAATGATTTTTATATTTTATTAGTCATGATAGGAGTATAAATTACAGATTAGAATGCATAAAGTAAAATAATTAGAAGAACTTCTTTTGAAATATCTCACTTACTGAAGAAAAAGCATTGGCACTCTCCATTGAGAGGTTAGGTTATTTGGCAGAAACTTGAAAAAACTTATTTTCTTGGACGAATAAAAGAAAAACTTGAAACTAGTTATCCCAAGTTAATAATTATGGAATAGCGAGCTGAAATACTTCGTTTTAACAGATCGCCTGCAGCGCCACCTGTGGGTGAAAATGTTAACTAAATTTGAAATTTGGTGGGATAAAAGTCCCTGATTTCCTAAACATAAGGCTGCAAACGATACATATCTATCGCATTCCGTCTTTTTTTTATTGATTTTCAAAATCCACCAGTCATTTTTGGGACACCCGGTACATATATATACAGTTTTTAAAACAAAGTTATAACATTTGATATATAAAGGAAACTCTTTTCATGAAGCTTCTTTCATCCAGAGCTTACGTTACATTGAGATTGTTTTTTGTGTTCTTCCATAATAATAATAATAATAATAATAATAATAATAATAATAATAATAATCACAAACATTGAACAAATCTAAGAACAAATTGCTAATATTATTGTCCGAATTAATTAATAACCAATATTATTTAATTATTTTACCTGTATACACGGTTATCATTTCTTACGCATTTAATATACAAATACGTTATGGAAGGACAATTTTTTTTATTCATTTAAGATTTCTTTCGACATTTTGGCGCAAAATTTAAACTTAAAAAACTGGCTTCGTTTGACGGGCTTCCTTTGAAGCTTTTACAGCATCAGAAGCATTTTCAAGTGCAACAGTAGCCTCCTTTTTCTTCGTCGAGTAATCTCTCGCGTCATTGAGCTAGAAAAGAAATGAGTTATGTGCACAGATCATGCGGTTCTCGCCGAAATGAGCGTCTCTCGCAGCAGCGCACCAGAAGTGAGAGAAAGCACCAGAACTTTTCTCGCGGCGGCAGCGAGACTTTTTCTCGCGTATATGTGAATGCGCCTTTAAACTCTGTTATTGTAATTTCGTTATAGAAGTAATGGTGGAAAAAGACATAAAAATTAACATTTCAAGAACAAGTTTTTTTTCCTTCATATTTTAAAACTTTTACAAATAAAATAAACCGATTTTCAAATTTCTTTTTGTATCTGATCCTCTATGTAATGCACTATTCACTTTTCGAAATAGTCCCCATCCCTTTCCACGCATTGCGCCAACGCGTGACTAGTCGGGTGAATCCGTCGGAGAGGAATTCCGGTGTTGTTGATACAATGATTTTGGTAATCTAACTCTCCAACAAAACATCTACATCAATTCATTAAAAGATATAATAGTATGTTATAGATGATCAATTTTTCTTTATTCTCTCCCAAACCCGAGTTCAGGAGAAACTTAAAATATGGTATGCTTAAAATAGTTGGCAAACAAAATCTGATTTTATGTTCTAATGCTGCACAAAATAAATTATTACTGTTTTTTATTAAATTGAAAATTTATTGGGGTCTAAATTAATTAATAAAAACTTAATTCAGTTTGGAAGAAGTGTTACAAATGAGAAAATCTTAAAGAAGTTTAACTGGAATTATGAAATTTGTCCTTATAGCTTTTTCACAGAGTTTTAGTTCTTTTTCACAAACATTTAATCCATATTTATTTTCCCTTGTAAATTACAGAACATTTATAAACAAAGAGCAGTTTTTTTGGAAAATTTTTACTATGTAAACAAATATTGAAATTAAACAATAAAAGCCAGAAACTGTGGACACTGATATACAAATTAAAGGAACACTGAAAACACTAATCCACATGAGAATTTTTATTGACTCAGATGTACATTTCGGAAACCAAATTTCCTTCATCAGTGAGTCAATTTGAAGTCAAACTCACTGATGAAGGAAATTTGGTTTCCGAAATGTACATCTGAGTCAATAAAAATTCTCATGTGGATTAGTGTTTGCAGTGTTCCTTTAATTTGTATAAATATTGTAATGTTTTTACAGATGCAATCCATTTTTAATTTACAGTATTTTAAAATTTTTAAAATTTATCATGGTTATTATATCCTACATAAGTTGATTAAATAATAATTAGGCGACAGTTTCAGTAATATTAAATTACTTGGAGTATCTTGAATGAATAATGCAGTTTATGTTAATTGTTACAGGTTGGACATTCCACGCCAATTCCGGCAGAAATTTTACAGTTTTGGCATTGACCTCTCGGATTTTAATGAA
>JAHWFO010016440.1:0-44028 GCA_023313115.1 Rhysida immarginata
ATTATGGTTCATTGGAACTTTCATGTTAAATATAGCATGTAATATATAAAACAACTTGGAATGACGTGTCATGAATGAATATAACGTAATATTAATGATAGTCGAAATTATTTCAAAGGTACGTGGTTTAATGGTATCATTATGGTCCATTAGATACTTCCAATGTTAACATAGGGCGGTTTAAAAATATAGTTCCGCGAATGGTTTAGTTTAACCTTTCGGTACTTGGTTATGTCATTCCTTAATGGTTTATTTTGTACAATTTGCTATTTTTCACAGTTTTTTGCAATTTACTTATTTGGATTTGTTTAACTATCCTTTTAACTTTTCTTCTTATCCTCAGGATCCAGTTTCAAACCTTTTACAACACTGATAGAACCAGTTACTATGCCCAAACTCACATCAATGTTCCTTCTTAATATCACACTTGCTCCTATTTTTATCACTATCTCCTCTAATCCTGCTGTCATGGAAGCGTTGTCCTCATACTTTTTTGTATACTCACAGCCCTTTTGAAAGACACTTGGGGCAATCTACAGGATGAGTCATAAGACATACCTCTATTTCGCAAATGGTGTGTAAAATAAACGATGTGATCATGCTAGCAGGAAATAGGTTAGGTGCTCTATTTTTTGAGACAGTTTTGAAGTTTGGGCGCCATCTTGAAATCTACCATTTTATGTTAAGGTTCAGTTTCTTAAATGGGAAGGGGGTCACGTGGAATATCAAATAACACCAGTTTTTTTTCTCAGGAGTTCATTCCTGCAATCGGGGTTCAGTTATCTGTTGTGGTTCACACATGTCGAAACTAGGTTGCAGCAGCTAAAGGATGTGTTCAATGTGTTGTCCCTGTTGCTTGAGAGAGCTCAAGCTGCTTTATCCATTCATTATGCACGCGCACAAGAATGGCGGGGGTAATGCTATCACAGACCTGTGGGATGCATTGCTGAAGATCACGTTTGCTTTGGATATTCACAGCATACACAAGTTGTTTCAAGTGGGTCACAGGTACAAATTAGCAGTGTGATGTTTCGGGAATGTGGTGGCCATTCCATAGGACCCCGCCAATCAATCCAATGACCAGGTAATTGCCCATCCAACCCTTGACGGATATTAAGTGCAACATCCTGCTGGAAAAAACTTGGGAAACTGCCATCATCAGTCAACAGTGACGTGAACACAGTGTTCTGTAGCATTCGCGACAATCGACAGTCGAACAGTGAAGTGTACATTTGTTCAGGTGGGGCGTAAGCATTGCTTACAGGAGTATCTTCCTTCCGGAATAAATTTCACACTGAAATAGGCAAGCCTGACTAACCCAAAGAGGTCTTCCACATTATGAAAAAAGATAATAAGATTCACGATTGTCAGAAGAGTGGGAGAGGAGAGGGGGGAGAGGAGAGGGGGAAGGGGAGAGGGTGGTATCACATTTCCAATAATCCGGGAAGGAACGTTGCCAATGTCTTCGTAGTTGACATCAAGAATATGCCTCGGTTTTCTATACTATGTATGCCACTTTATTTCCATCAGATTATTCAGTATTCCTGCTACCAGGTCATTGTCATGGCTCTTCATCGTCTGCATCATGTTGATCAGGAAATCTTGAATAAACTTTCCAATGTGCGTCATGTTCAGGTTCGAGTGGATGTAATGATTTTTTACGGTCCTTCTTCCAAGCTGGGCAATGGTCCTCAGGGTAATATTCTGGAATGATTGGAGTTCACTCCATCTTCTTCTACATATAGTCTCCAACATAGGCATACTATAGACAAGAATGATCCGAATCACTGTCTTGTACAGTAGTAATTTATTGTCGATGCTGAGGGCGTTGTTTCTACCCAGGAGAGCTATAAGACTGTACTTACCCCCCTTCGCTTTGTTCAGACCGTAAGTTACGTGACGATTCCAGGAGAGACTTGACTCGATGATAACGCCAAGGTACTTGTAGTTGTCATCCCATTCGAGTTATTGAATAGAACCAGGGAATCCGGAGGACACTTAAGATTTTTGTTAAAGTACACGGCTTTGCATTTTCCGACGTTAAGACTCAGTTTCCAGCAATTAAACCAGTCTTCGAACTTCAATGCATTCTGCAGCATAATGATAACGTGAGATGGCTGGAGCGCCCATGTCAAGATGGCAGTATCATCAGCATTTAAGATACCGTCTATGAAAATGGTCCAATGAAACGGGTGCCCCATATCCCAGACAACACCATAACTTTGCTATCACCAACGACTTTGGATGGATCTGTCCAACGAAAGTTCATATCCATCCAGTATCTCATGTTCTGATGGTTTACCTCACCATGGATATAAAAATTACCTCAGTCACTGAACACAATGTTATGTATAAATTGGGTCCAGTCGATAGTTTTCCAGAGCTTATATACAGAACTCCTCACGTCTGCCCGAATCATCTCCTTCTCCTAAGGTTCGACATAGTTTAAACATAAGAAGCAACGAAAATATGTATTTTTCAGGCATTTACTCAACGTCAAACAGAGTCGAGTCACATTATTATGACCACCAGCTAATATCCCGAATAACCACCTTTAGCATCACGGATAGCAGCTAGACAGCGTGGGAGTGAGTCAATAAGATTCTGGTAGGTTTCTATTAGTAGTTGTTGCCATGCAGACTGTAAAGCATCCGATAGCTGCTGAAGGGTACGCGGTGGTTGTTCCTTAGCAAGCACATGACGATCGAGGTGATCCTAAAGGCTCTCGATTGCGTTGAGTTCTGGGGAATTTGGGGGCCAGGTTAGCGCTTGGAACTCTTGGCCGTGTTCCTCAAACCACCCCCGAACAGTTCCAACCGTATGACATGTCGGATTATCTTGCTGGAACGTGACATCCCCTTCTGAGAAGAGAGTCGCCATATATGTGTGTACTTGATCTGCAATTATGGATAAAAAACCGAATCGCTTGAGAGTGCCTTCCGCAGGTATCAGTGGGCCTAGACAATGCCATGAGAACACTCTCTACAGCATGACGCTGCCGACACAAGCCTGGATTCGTCCAACAATGGTTGCAGGATGCTTGTTCTCGGAGGTTTCTCGCCTCACCTGCCAAAGGCCATCACTTCTGTTGAGCATAAATCGTGACTCATAGGAGAAGGCAACCTTTTTCTAGGCAGAAGTGATCCAGTTTCTGTACTGTTGGGCAAATTGAAACCGTTTTTGGCGATGAACCTTCGTCAGCATGGGTGCGGTGACCATCCATCTGCTGCGGAGGCCCATACGTAGCAGGGTCCTCTGTACTGTGGTTTTAGAGACATGTCTGGTAGCAACCTCGTTGGTTTGAGCGGTAAGTTGGTCCACTGTAGCTCTTCAGTTGGCTTTCACACACCTTCGCAGCCGACATTCACCTCGGTCATCAATGGCATGTAGTGCTCCACATTTCCCATACCGTTTATTCTTAACGGTCCCATTTTCCTAGTCATGGTAAGCTTTAACTACAGCAGCACGAGAAGAGTTCACAAACTGCGCAGTTTCCGAAATATTGCCACCCATGTCCCGAAAGCCCCATGTCCCTTTTTCCAGATCTGATAAATCACGTTTCTTACCCATTGCAGCAATTAGTGATATGTTTTTAACATAATGAAAGCTTACCCTATATAGTCACCTACCAATTCCCAACACGTGACATATTTCCTCGTTTGGGCAACCCCGAAGACAAACGTAGGGGATGGTCATAATAATGTGATTCGACCCTGTAGAAATAATGGTTTGAGATATGGTCAATCTTCAGATACTTCTTACAGTCTTCGACTTTTGAGGATCAGTCCCGTACAGTGGAATTCTAACCAAAGTATCACTTGTCTCCAAAGCTCCACACGGCCGATTTGACAATACCCTTAGTCCGATGTTGTATAAACGACTTCTTAAACTCTTAGTAGAATTTATATCAGTTGAGTTTGTTTTTCGCTTTTTGTGGTGTACGTTGTTATATAATAATTCAGGATAGCTATTTTTTCTCCCACGAACTGGATATTTGTTACAATTCCATGCGAGCAACATTGCAGGATTGTAATCGTTAATCATACCTCAGTCCTTTTTGCGCACAATATTATAGTGATTATTAGATGATAATGCTTTTTTTGCCGCTATTTACTACGATATCTGTTACGGTAAGTGCTTCAGTAATTTGATGTGCGAATCCAAACTGACATACAGTATAACCTTTCTAGTGTTCTTTTTTCGCAAACAGTAACTACTGTTAGTATGTTTGACTTGACACGACCCGTTGATTAAGAGTAGGCGAAAGATTCTTGTTTGGCTCACGTGACTTACTTGTTACAAATGATGCTACCTCCTCAAGTGGCGACTTGTGAAGAATTGGCGCATCTTTAACCCACGATATCAAATGAAATTATTGAGCACTTCCAGATTGGTATTCACGTCTTCAAAAGTAATGTTCGACCTTACGAAGTGGCTCGTCAGATGATATAATGAAGTCCGACGTAGCTTTAAACTTATTATCTATGAAACGAGAAATTGAGACTTCGCCGTATGATATTTTTGTTAGCCGTATCCCATTGACTTCCCTAATGTGTTCCACTAAATCACTCCGTTTCCATTCAGAAGGACTTAGGGTAAGGAACCATGTTGAAGGATTATAATTTTGTGCCATGCAATTGATGTCATTTCTCGTTTTTTTTTTTCATTTTCAAAATTGTTCCGTCTTTTACAATCGACTAAATATTGCAGTGAAATCGCCTTCTAGCTCCTCTTTATTTATTAAGCATTTGAAACTAGTGTTCAGCTGTATTTTTTTCTTTTTGATTTACGCAATTCATTTTATAAAAAATACCAGAAACTTATTGACGAATATTAGCATCATTTAATAAGAAAAATAAATATTGTTGATTTAACCGAGATTGAAAATATTTTGACATTAATCTGGTTTTAAGAAATGCCATGCCTCCAGATTAACAAACGTTTTCAACGAAATTCACATCTCGGAGTTGCTATTGTTTCTCACTCTTAACAATTGGCCAACAATGTCGAGATAAATTGCTCCACGCTTGCAAGCAATGTCGTCACCAATTGCAGAAGAGCCATTCCGTTGCAGGTTAATTGATGTTTGGTAGTGACCTTTAACCATTAACACTTTTATATTCTGATTTTTTTTAATTTTTCCTTTCATTGAATCCTAAACACTATCTTTTTGCCAATTTTCAAGTTTTTAGGACTGCGGGAAGTACCTCAGATTTTTGATGTCTTTGCGTCAGTGTCTAAATAAAGAAACATTGAGTTCTTGTATCTTATGAACAAGAAAAGATAGAAACGTAATATTTGAAAATTCAGTTTCATTTGCAAAGTACTCTGTATATAAAAATTTTCAGGATTCTATGCAACTCTGGCAAAAAGATATGTAGGGTCGAAATTACGCCGAGTTGCTTCCTGAAAAGGATGTTACGGCTGTGCTTGCTTGACTTGGCGAGAGCACTGCAGTGCCCTCCAAATTATTTCATATTCAATTACTGAAGTGTTTTTACGTTATGGTCTACTATTAAAGCAAGAGATTAACTATTACCAGTTAGCAATATGTCTCACAGTAATTATTTTCGATGCGATTAAGCCTAACAGCAATATGCTCTTGATACTAATAAGCTATGGATAACAATAGGTCTAACAACTCGTAAGGAGTTGGTTGATATTTTACACACCATTTCTTAGCATTGAAAGTTTCCAAAGGTAACATATAGTACCATTAAAACATGTACTATTAAGCAATTCCGAATACAATTAACTACTCGTTATATTCACTCATGACATGTTGTTACAAGTTGCTTGATATGCCATATCTGAGCGTTGAAAGTTAAGACGATACCATATGGTACGTTTAAGACACGTACTACTAAAACAATTCCGACTCTCATTACTTACTCGTCATAGTCACTCTTGACACGTTGTTACGATTGTTTGATATATTACATGCCATATCTTAGCATTGAAAGTTACAACGGTGCCATATGGTATCATTAATGCCCGTATTATTAAACAGTTCCCAGTATCATTATTTACGCGTTATTTTCATTCATGAGACATCCTTACACGTGGAGGTGTCACTAGACCAATATCTCCTATCTCTAGTTACTCTTATTTATTCGTTCATGGCACGTTGTGACGATTTGTTTGATATAATGTATTACATGACATGTCTGGTTATAGGAAATTTTTAAGGGGGTATCATTTTGGCAGTGAAAATTTCCAATAGTACTATAGGCGTACCATTAGAGCACGTATCTATTCAGGCTATCTCACGATTGAATTTGTTCGTGCTCTGTCCCATTAATGGATTGGTGAAAACAGGGTGTGAAGAAGTTATTTCGTTTTCAAGTTATCGTAATAATTAATAAGCTCCCAACGAATAGAAAACTTCTTTTGATTTAGAGACCGATCTTTCTTTTCAATAATCGTCAGTCACGTGCATCCTGCACGCGCACCATCTCATTAAAGTTTAGAGCACGCGCAAAGCCGAACCGAAGTGCCCAGCACGCATTTTCCCCAATGCAAAGATAATTCGTCGCTTCCAGCAATTCACTATACACACTCTCTATATTGCATCGCAATGTATTGTTGGAATTGTGTCTACAGACGGACGGACAGTAAGACAAACCAATCACATAAGCACTTTTTCTACAAAATGTGCTAAAAATGGAATGCTTACTCATAGAGAAAGGCCTATCAAAGACCTGTGACTCTTGAGGGGAAAAAATTTTCTGCACTGATTAAAATTTGAGCGCAATCGGATATAAATTGTGCAATTGGTTTTAATCAAAATATGCAGGGTGTCCATAATTATTCTTATATATTCGTTCATGACAGGTCTTTACGAACTGTTTGATATATTACATAAAATTTCCAATGTACCATAGTTGTATCATTAGCACAGGTACCTTGAATAAACATCGACCATCTTAGAACTTATTAGCTACATATGTATATTCGTTCAGCACATACCATTCCAAGTTTTTTTAAATATTACATGACATATTTTAGCATTGAAATTTTTCAATAGTACCATAATGGTGTCATTAGAAAATGTACCACTGAATCAAATTCAACCATCTTTAAACTTTGTAATTACTCTTTTATATTCGTTCGTGACAGGTCGTTACGAGTCGTTTGATATATTACGTGCAATGTCTTAGCATTGGAAATTTCCAATGATACCATACTGATATCATTAAAACATGTACTACCGAAACAATTTCACTCTTAGGTCGTGTTAGAGGATTCAGAGGTACTATTGGTCCAGATTTTATTCTCATGTACAATAATGCATGTTTCGATAGAGCTCTGATAGTGGAGGACATTCTGCAAAGTGAGGATATGAAATATATCGAGTGGCCAGCAAGATCTCCGAATAAGAACTCGATTGAGCATGTATGGAGGAAAACGTACATAATAACGT
The DNA here is from genome assembly GCA_023313115.1 of Rhysida immarginata. Classification (NCBI taxonomy): domain Eukaryota; kingdom Metazoa; phylum Arthropoda; class Chilopoda; order Scolopendromorpha; family Scolopendridae; genus Rhysida; species Rhysida immarginata. The sequence continues at coordinate 7,424 of JAHWFO010016440.1, forward strand.
TTTATTCGCTCTTATTTTTATCATTTGGAGTTGTTATACCATTTGCTAACAACTATTTGCTATTTGCTAAAATATACTATTTGCTATATCTTATCATTGAAAGTTTTTGAGTGTGTCATAAGGGTACCATTAGAGTACGTGCATCGCATCGATTACGACCATCTTCAAAATGGTTTATTCGAGGAACCATATTTATCAATTGATGAAAACAGTAATTAATAACCGCGTATATTTCGTCGTTACGATTTGTTTGATGTATTACTTACTACGAGGCTTTTCCGTAAATTAAGTACAGTTTCGTTCTATTGCCACCGCAGCGCTAGTATCGCAGTTCCGAGCATTCACACTCGTCTCTCTGGTTCATTATCTTTGCACTGATGCCATTACAGCCGGATTGTGTTGTGTTTATATTTGTTAGTGAACGTTGATAATGTTTATGACAATTTCTGAGCCTACGGACTAAAGTGCGTTTTGTAATACGGTTTTTGAACGCAAAGAATGTTAAGCCAGCTGAAATTCATCGTCAACGTGTAGAGATTTTTGGGGAAAATGTAATAGCTGATGGAATGGTGAGAAAGTGGGTTAGGCAGTTCAATGATGTACGAACAATTTTCCTGACGAAGGACGGAGTGGGCGACCTTCTGTTGTCAATGATGATTTGCTTGAAAAAGTGAATGAAAAATTTCCTGAAAATAGACGGTTCACAATAAGAATGCTTTGTAATGAGTTTCTACAATTTCAAAAAACTGTTTTGCATGAGATTGTCACAGCACTTTCTGGCGGCATGTTTCTATGAAGAGGGCATAGAAAAGTTGGTTTTCCGCTACGACAAATGATTGAACAACGATGACAACTATGTAGAAATATAGTTTTAAAAAAACGCTCTTTCATGTAAAAATAAATTTCTTTTTGAAAAAAATGTTTTATAAGTTTTTTTCCAAAACTGTACTTACTTTCCGGACACGCCTCGCATATCTTAGCATTAAAAATTGAAGTGCTAGGTGGGGTCATAAAGGTACCATTTGTCACGTGCCATTAAACCGATTTCGATAATCTTTGTGATTGGTTCGTGTCATGAATTAATTTCATCGACTGAGGAAAACAGATTTTGAAAATCTTTCATAGCCTTGGAGGAGTTAGATTTACACACAGACAGACTTCCCCACACTGAAGCATAAAGTACCTTTCGGTACTTAATAAAGAAAGGAGAAAATACTGGAGTCCAGTTATAAGAGCAGCATCGAAAACAGAGGACAAGGCTCTTACATCCGGAGTATAAAATAAAATCGAACAGAATTAAACTTAAACTACGAGGGTTGGGGTTATAACTACAAATAGTCATTGCAACTATTTTTTTCTTGAAGATACCAGTCCGGTTGGAAAATGTGCTATATACAGACGAAAGGACAAGGTGTTAACTACATGTGTGGACAATGAATAGCACTGAAATATCGTAACACACTAATTTATTACGGTAGTATACAGGGCAATATGGCCTTCACGGTTGCTCATCACTGGTTGACACACGTCCTTGCTGAAACTTTCCTACCCACCGCGCTACTGTACTGTATGGTAGGGCATTATTCCCAAGGGCTTCCACTAATTCACTGTGACATTCCATCGCATTTCTCCCTCGGAGAACGGCTATTTTGATGTAAGCGCGCTACTCAACTCGGGTTACTTCCATCTCGCACGAACTCACCAACTGACTGATTTCACAGCCCTCGCTGCGCTATTACCAGCTATCACAGAGCCTTTTGTTGTTCTGCATACACACTATGCCTGCAGAACGTCCACACGACACGTATACGTTTGTGATCCGTTCACATATCTACAAGAAAAAAATAGTTGCCATGACTTATGCCCCAACCCTCGTATAATAATAAAAAACATATAGTAAAAATATACTCTAGAGACTATAAGAAGACATATGTCAATCACTTCCATTCCCATGAAAAATGAGCAACTCAGCTTGCCAATCTTAAGTATGGGTGGCCATGTGTTTTCTTACGAGAGGCGATTGATATGGCTGTAACTTTTTTATTTGTTAACCAATTTTCAAAATTCTTTTTGTATCTTATACTGACATTTGTCCTCTATGTAATGCACTATTCACTTTTCGACATAGTCCTCATCCCTTTTCACGCATTGCGCCAACGCGTGACTAGTTGGGTGAACCCGTCGGAGAGGAATTCCGGAGTTGTTGTCGATACCAGGATTGAATGGCAGCGTTTACCTCGCCGTCAGAACCAACTCATGTCCCTTAAGGGGCTCTTTCTTCTTTGGGAAGTGGTAAAAGTCGCTATAGACTTAAAAATTACTCGACCGATTTCCTTGAAAGTTTCACAGTCTGTTCCTGTTAGTACCGGGAGTGTTTAGAGAGTAGTTTGAACGAAATCCGATAGGAAGCACTGCTATTTTTGCATTTATTATGAAATAGACTTGCATTATGTTTGTTTGCTTGAGTGTGCGAACAATCAGCCCATCGTGTTTGCGTCAACAATCGGTTGATCGTGTTTGTATATTGCTCCAACAATGGTGAATGAAATTAATGCTTGCCGTAGCCGACGAAAAAGACAGGCCCCGGCACTGAAAAGTCAACTGACCATCTTTATCGTCGGCTACAATGCTTCCCTTAATGATTCACGTTTTGAGGGGGATAATTATAAAAAATTTTAAATAAATAAATTCATATAAGTAAAGGTAATGTTTGTATGTATGTGCCCTATAGAATCAGAAACTTCTCAATCGATTTCGCTGAAAATTTCAGTTTTCTCTTATTAGTGCCAGGAGTGTTTAGTGAGTAGTTTGAATGAAATTCGACAAGTAGATTAGGACAGGTTATCAGGATTCTCCTCGGGATCTTTTGAAGGGGCGAGGCGCCCGGCTGATATAGGTGTTCGCCCGGCTAAATACACGAAAAGCTGCACTATACTGCATGATGCTTTATTTGTTTATAATTGTTGTCCGTCCAGCTATTTTATCTTTTCATCCACCTGATTTTCTGGGGAGGACACTGGGTTAGATTCAATATCGAACTTCAATTGCATTTATTTAATTCATACACCGGGTAGTTATAAGTTCCCCATTTCTGCGCGGGCTGTAGACCACGTTATTGAACGGATAGTGATGAAACTTTGTGTAGGCTACATGGTGTGCAGAGCTTGGGGAAGAGAATTCTAACGGAAAATTTATTAGTGCATACGGTTGCTATCAGGGGGGAAAGTGCCGTCGTATGCATAAGCGTCTGTGAACAACCAAACTTGGCTGTCATTTTAGGCAAGGTCCGTACGCCTCCATGATAAACACGAGCCTTTAGGGTTCCCCTCAGCCAGAAGTCACATGGATTAAGATGTCGTCAACGGGCAGGCCACATATCTGAAAAGTGTCTCAACGGAACAAGTTCATCGCCGAAGTATGTACGAAAAGTGCCTTTACTGTGCAACTTAGACTCACATGCGGTGCTGCACCATCTTGCATGAAGACTGTTGTCTGTTATGACTCACGTTCCTGCAATGCTCCGCATATTGGTTGTTCAAAGAAGCCACTTTTGTATACGACGCCACTTTTTCCCCACATGGCAAGCGTATGTATTAATAAAATGTTTGTTGGAATTACCTTCATCATGGTCTGCATAGCCTATATACAGTTTCATGACTATCGGTATAATAACGCGTTCTGGAGCCCACGCAGAAATGAGGAACTATAATTATAACCACCTGATATATACTCATACTAGCTGATATACCCGGTATTGTCTAGCTGTCTGTATGATGAAATTTTGCAAATTCCGAATTTGAATATAAATATGGTCACATGAAAAATCCTTAGAATTATTATATTAAATATTCTCTTTGGAAAAACGAAAAAATTCTTTAGAATTTGGTGTACAGCTGGGTTTGGCCAGAAAAATTCGACACTGCATCCTCAACTTTTTAGAAAATCAAAGAAAGGCTATGAGTATTGAATTATTGCAGTCTATATTAAACAAGATTATGTAAAAAGGGTTTTATCAAACCAAGCTTTTATAATGCTTTATTTAGTGGCAACAATAAAGCTTAATTTTGCAACAATAAACAATAGATACATTTACCTCTCGCCATAACGAAATGTCCAATTGTTACAACAATCAATTCGTAGTAATGAGTTAGTACCAATAGAACACGAACCAATGAACCGATTTGAAAATTTTTTTCTTTATCATAAATTGTCATCGATTCTGCATAGGTGTGTCAAATTGCAGCTCCCTAGCTTGTCGGAAAGTTGGTTTAATATTGATTACAAGATTTGACCTAAACAAACTAACACAGCAAAGTTATAAAAAGCTTTTAAAAATACTTCATACATGGCTTTTCAGAGTTAAGGAACTCTGTTCACAGCCCCGTCAACATGTGACTGTTTCAATAGAGTTGTATTCACTCACAGAGCGTGGAATCATGTCCTTAATGTGATTTCATATGGACTGTATCAGTTTTAGAGCAAGGATTGCCCTCTCACACCTTCAGTTGTGATCTTTATAATTTTCTAATATAATTAGATAAAGATAACTTCTCTAAGAGAATTTACTACATTAGAAAGACCATCAGAAATATAATTTTCTCAAGTTATTGGCTCATTAGGGAATGTAACTTCACCTTTACAGCAAAAGCTTGAGTAGCTGCATGCCCTAGAAGTTGTTTTCTCTTATTTGTTTATGAATAATTTCTTATATCTCTCCAAAAGATTTAAATAAAAACTAAATAATACCGAATTTATTTATTCACTAGCGAACCCGGCAATGCTTCGCTATTGCTAAATCTATAAATATAAAATAACATATCCTGACTGATTCATCATCGCCGAGCCGAATCCTCTGAAGCTATTAATATGAAATTTGGTAGTTCTATTTTATAATGTAGAAACTTAATAAAAAAGGATTTCACGAAATTCATCCCCTAAGGGGGTAAAATATGAGATGTAAATTTGTTTGAAAATCCGTCATATTAAATCCAAGATTAAATCCATCAAAAATTGGTATTTGGCACTTAGGTAAGAAATAAAGGAAGATGTGTCTCATGATTTTTGGAAATTTACCCCTTGAGCGGGTAATCTAATTAGCTTGAAGGATTTCAGCTGAGCGATGATTGTTACAAAATTACTTTCTATAGCACAAAAATTTGTTAATACCGCGCTGGCTCTATTTTAAATAGCGGTATCGTTTAATTGTTTACATAACTCTACAACCCGAACGTGCACACGCAGTGATTGCACACTCTGCTGAACGGGCACACTAAAACTTCTAGGAGTGCTGCGTTAGAAAATTGTAATGGGTTTCACGGACTAGAGAATAACTACTGACATTAAGCTTAAGGATCATGTAAAATACAAGTATAAGAATAGTATTAAAGAAGAAAAAAAAAAGACATTATATTGAATGTTATCGATATCGAAAGTGAAACTGGGGGTGCTGCAGTGCCGCAGTGTCTATGAACGAGCCGCCACTGCTCCGAATATACGAAAATTGTTCTGCATAATCTATAGATAGCGAAGGCATTTTTTTCTTCATTTTTCTTCACTGATAGCATGCACACATGCACACACACACACACACACACACACACACACACACACACACACACACACACACGCGAACATTGCCTTTTATTTATGTAGATTTATTTATTTAATACATTTTTATAATTTTCTCCTTAAAACGTGAATCATTAAGGCAATCACCATAGCTCACGTTTCAGCGCAAGCATTAACTTCATCAACCATTGTTGACGCAACATACAAACACGACCAAACGATTGTTGATGCAAACAGAACCGGCTGATTGTTCGCAAATGCAAGCAAATGAACATAAACCAAGTCTATTTCATATACAGGGTACTATAAAAAGATAGGGACAGTGGAATATCTGAAGTAATAACATCGGATCGAAAAAACAAAAAACACGTGTTTAATAGTTTTCAAAAAGCTATCTAATGATATAAAACTCTACCCGCCTCCCCCACTCCCTGAGAGTGGGGGAGAGGGGCAACTTTGAAATCTTAATAGTAGCCCCTATATGTAATGTGTATTAAAAAATGTTTGGACTTTTAAATTTCTGACTACAGATTCTTAAAGAACATCAAAAGGTAGAAAAGGTATATCTCTAAGCCCATTCCTTATTTCTTTGTCTTCATCGAAAAAAATTAGGTTCAAAACTATAAAAGTTCCACACTTTCAATGGCTGGATCAATTGAAAAACCACCAGAAATAAACCATTTCTCAAATGTTGGGTACGAACTCAAAAATACATTAAAAATAGGGATTATTATTTAATATTTCCATGTTTCATCTGCCCCTGCTCTCAAGGGTGTGCTGTAGAAAGTAATTTTGTTACAATCGTCGCTAGGCCGAACTCTCTAAGCCGAACTCCTTCTAGGAGTAAATTTCCAAAAATCATGAAACATGTCTTTCTTAATTTCTTACCAAATATCCACATGCCAATTTTTGATGGATTTAATCAAGGATTTAACTTAAAAAATGATGAATTTTCATACAAATTTACATCTCAAATTCTACCCCCTTAGGGGATGAATTTCGTAAAATCTTTTCTTAGTGAGTCTGTACATTATAAAGTAAAATTACAGACTAAATATCGTATTAATAGCTTCAGCGGTTTCGGCTCGGCGAAGATGATTAGTCAATCAGCCAGGAGATGTTATTTTATATTTATAGATTTAGCAATAGCGAAGCATTGCCGAGTCCGCTAGTATAAAATAAATTTTCTGTAAATTTACTAAAACAAGCTTTCAATAAAAATGTTTTCTTTCCACGTAATTTAGTAATTAAACTCCATTTACACTGAACACATACACTAACTAGCCAAAAGTAATCGGACGCTTTCGATTTAAGACGTCTTATCGAATATCTAGAAAAATACTTGACGAATTATCCTGAAATTTCAGGGGTGTAAAGAGGATGTTACATCTCATATATTTCATCGAAGGTTTTCTCCCGAAAGCAAATAGGGGACCAGCAACGAAGTGAACCAAAAAAATATTGCAGATAGAATGAGTTAAATTTCAGTTGCTCTCAAAAATAAGCAAAGTAATAAGGGGTTTTCTCCAAATTTTATTTTTGGAACGGATACCAGTAAAATCGTTTTCTTCTTATGCTAGTATGAAGGCATATTGAGTTCATGTCAGCGTAAGAAAAAGAAGTTGATACTGGTGTCCGTCCAAAAATAAAAATTTGGAGTAAATCCCATATTGTTTTGTTTATTTTTGAGAGCAGCTGAAATTCAACTCATTCTATGGGCGATATCTTTCTGAATATTCACTATATTTGCTTAAGCTTTTTATAAGAGCAGCTCTATACATTTGGCTAATAAATTATGCAAAAGACATTTTGGTAACACTTGCCAATGACACTCCTGCTTTCTGTACCATGGCCCTCTGTGTTGGAGGGTTCTCCTGTTCCACCATTCGCTTTATCTGTCGTAGTTTAGCGGGTGGTCTAATGGACGGGTCTTCTTCCGTGTCACTTTTTCACACGTGTGCTTTGGCCGGACTTCCAGATTATCTTAGATTTGCACTTCTGGACAATTACCGAAGCAATATATCCGTAGCCTTTCCAAAAATAGGCTATGTTTTAATCATTGTGTTTGCTAATACACGTGTCACCATATAAAATGTAAGGTTTAAGCTAGTAATTATACATGCAAAGTTTTAAGGTGTTGAGTTGTTCCATTCTCAAACCAGGGGGATTGGAAGTATGCCACGTTTATCTAATACTGCCTTCTGTATATTTATTTAAACAACCGTAATAAATTCATTTAAAATTGTATTAAATCTATTTGCTGGAACGGCTATGCAAATTTCAAAAAAATCAGTTCTCTGTCATTTTGCAAGCAATTGAAAAAAATAAAAGCCTATGTTAAAGCTTCTATATTTGTGCTTAGTTAAAAAAATTTTCCGAATTTCCAAGTGTTTTTTTTCATTGCCAATCAACACAAGTTGTCACGGTCATGCTTCAGGAAAGTTTCTAAACTTTTGAAATGTAGTTGTACGTCTCATCTAATATGAAGACATATTTCCACTTTAATCAGGCATGTTTCTTTCATACAGTTTACGGCAGATGGTCCGTCACTTTTGAACATGGCGTGGCAACAGCTTACACGCCTTTTTATTTGCATAGCCAAACAGGATAAAATCACATTGGGTGAGATCAGGATTTCTTGGAGGCTTTCTATGAGGCCGTATCGTCTCAAACAACATCCTGGAAAATGCTGCTCTAACTACGCCCGCACAGTAAGAGCAAAGTGGGGTGGCGCACAGGTCTGCATTAAAAAAAGTCTGCACTTTTACCTTGGGCCACACGCAATCTTCACGCCTGCATTCAGTGATTTACGCACAAGATATAGACCGTCATTCTGTACCAAAGGCTCACTTTTGATTCAGTTTGCATCCTCTCAATCTTCATTTCGGGATCACTATCAGGTGACACCCACTTCTGACGACTGGCATGGAATACGATCTCATCACTCCAGAGGATGTTTTGCAAATAATTCAGGCCAATCTTCATCCCAATCCAGCATTAACTTCCTAGTTTCTATTCTGCAGTCACAGTACTCAGATTTTAGCTCCTGCACGTTATGAGGTTCCACGGGCGGCAATTCAATTCATTGTGGAACACTGTATGCAATGCATATCTTGTTAGTCCACATTTAGTAGCTAGTTGAATTATTGAATTTTGTGAGTTGAATGTAAACATTTCCTGCGCTGTCGCCACATTCTCCGCGGGCAGATACCTATGTGGACGATGGGGTATATCTTTCGCATTGTCACCGAGCCTGAGGTCAATAACTTTACATGATAATTATATACTGTCTCTGGACGTATTTTTTATTCCTTCTTTTCATTGTTCTCCATCATGTGTACACAAGAGCAATGGAATTCTACACTTCATAGCGCTCTGCAATCTTAGCTCGCTACTGAACAGTCATCTTTACATGTCCTGTCTCTCATGGCCCATGCCTATCCTATCGACCCGAGAAATATGCAATCTTATTTGCTTTCATCTGTTTAGAGATTGTTTTTGTCATGTCTGTAGTAATACTAATATTGCCTAGTAATTTTCACCCACCTTATATAGATAAATGTTCATACTTGAATACCCCCTCATTTTACCGCTCAGTTTTGTCACAGTTTCGAAATCCTCTCCTTCCCCTGTCAAGCGAATGATCCCTATGCCAATGTTTTTATATTAAGATCTACTGCTGTCACCTCAAGATCAACAGATCAAATTCAGTTATACCGCATAGAAATTGGTCTTAGTTCGAAATGTTAGAACAATGATAATTTTTCTTAGCATGCCCAATTTTTTAGCATTAGCGTTCTTGAAGTAACGGTTAAAATTTATTATTAAATCTTCAAACGAAAAAACAAAACAAAAAAAAACAAAACAAAGAATATAACTGAGATTAAGTTTTAAGTTGTTTAATAATTTTATATTTATGATTATATATTTAATTGAATATTATTATTCCAAGAAAATTCTTTTCCCATTTGAAGCACACTTTTTCAGAATTTAATATTTTCCTTAAGAATCGCGGCAAATGACTTTTTTCCTTTTTTCCTTTTATTTTAGTTTCCGTCATTTTTTTCTTTACTCTCCAAACGTATAAATAAACAAACATTTAATTACAATGCAGATGGTGATTTGTAGATTAATTAGGTCTTGAGTTGTTCCGGCAAGAATTGTGTTCATGAATTCGGTCTTTCATTATGTTTGATTCTTTTGATCCCCTCAGCGGGGGAAAATTTCTTTGTTTCCTTACATAACGTGCGTTCCACGAGTGTCTCCCTGACAACAGTAAATCCAAGTGATAGCTCTTCATTTGTGTTTGGTTCTAACATCAAAGCCCCTTTGCCATTGTTTCCTCTCCCATTGATCCTCCGTGAAGCTCAACTGTCACGAACCTATTGAACAACGAACACCGTTAATCTGCTTTTCGCCCCTTAAATGCTTCTGTTTCGCTTCGAATCAAATGATACCAAAGAGGCCCTATATTAATTCTGCAATGACAATAGTGTTCTTGAGCGTAGGTTATTGCGCCAATCAGGAAACATCGTCGGCCATCGATATCAATTACCACCTCTTCCTGCCAGGAATACCGGGATTTTGATTTGTGTATGCCAGCGGATTTACGAGACGCAAGGTAATGACTTTGAGCTCGTTACTCTAAAGCTACGCATTAATTTCTTAACAACATTATTTAGAACCCCTTTGAAAGTAACTCTGACATCTATTCACATCTCTTTTTTTGCGTTTTAAAGTTAGATGCAATAATATTAAAAAACATATACGCTTTTGGAGTCAAAATGTGTTTCATTTGTTAAATGCGGTAATAAAAAACCCCAGCCTCAACAAGAAACTAATCAAATTAGCCATAATATAGAGCAAAGAATAAGGTTGAGGCAAGTTTACATTAATTCTAACTAGATTAAGTTTTCAGTTAGAATTTTCATTTTAAATATATGTAAATTTATTAAATGATTAAATTAATAAAATCTAAAAATAACAAAAAAGTATTTTGTATTTTTTTTACTAAAATATCATATTTACAAATTATAATTTTTTCAAATTTTTATCAAATTAACTTTTTCAAAAATATAAGCTTATAAATTTTTTACCAATATATCATTTAATACATTTTTATCAAAATTTTAAGTATCAGGTGCAGGGAAAAGTTTTTTGCAAATATTACAATTGGCGCTCAGATTAATGCATAAATGAATTTTTTATTCCTCGAAATAATCTCCATCACTTTCAACAACCTTCTTCCAACGAGATACTAAATTATAAATTCCTTTTTATAAAAATCACGAGTTTTACAGTTGAAAAACACACCTAGTTCATGTTTTAGCTCTTCTTCTGTCTTGAAGCACTTGTTTCTCAAATGATTATTGAGAGATCGGAAAAGGTTGGAGAGGTTTCCGGAGAGTACGGTGGATGAGGTAACACTTCCCAGGCAAGATTGATTATTGCCTGACGGGTCAGTTTTGCCGTATGCGGACGTGCGTTGTCATGAAGAAAAACAACACCCTTACGCTTCGCAAGAGCTGGCTGTTTTTGCTTGATTTTTCATGTGTACGTTGAAGCTGAACAATATACACGTCTGCTATGATAGTTTGTCCTGGATTTTGGAGCTCATAATGGACTTACACCAGCTGCTGTCCACCAAACATTCAAGAGAATCTTCAAGACGCTCATCACCAGTTCTAAATTTTTTGAACCTATTCTGTGCCGTCCGGTGGGTGACAGAATCATCACCGAATGCTGTACAAATGTTAAGAGCAGCTTCCGCTCTTTTATGGTCAAGTTTAAATTCATACAGCATGCAGGCTCGAATTATTGGTGATGTAAGTACCATTTCAGACGTTTTTTCAAAATAAAATTGTCTAGGTGTTTTCACCTAGACAAGTCAGTGCAAAAGAATGACCAATTATTTCTCTTTAATGTATAAAAAATTTGCATTATTCAACTCATGTAACCATTCAAAAAGTAAAAAACGAAAAAACGTTCCCTGGACCTAATATTTTAGAATTTATTAATTTATTAAGGTAATATACATATATGTATATGCTGAAGTGTAAATCAACTTAAAACTTTATCTAGTTCTCATTAATGATCAAATTAAAAATATTTAAGTTATTGTTTATAATTTTATAATATACTAGCTGGTTACCCGCGGCTTCACCCGCTGTTGGTGGATGAAAAAAAAACGTGCTCTTAAATAGTAACAATAATACGATTACATACAAAATTTCACAAAAATCAGCAAAATTGTTTTAAGAAAATTAAAAGATTATATAATAACACAATATATTAAATCAAAAATTGTTCAAATATTGTAATTGGCAGTTATTTACAAAACATTAATAAATGTTAGTTATGCATAAAGGTCCATTATTTTGACATATAATGTGTTACTCGAATGCCTTTGGGTACATTATTTTTTTTGTCAGACCATTAGGATAATAAATTTACAAATTTTTCTGTGTACCCACTCCAGAATATGCTACATATAATTGTCCGTGTAAAAATACATGGGGATTCCAAATTTATACCAACGACTTTAAGAGATTCCCCTTGTGCTTTGTTAATCATCATTGCGAAAACAAATCGCATGTTGTCTGGGTCATAATGGGCATAAAATTAGTGCCATTGCATAATTGGGGGTATCCAAATTTCTCAATATTATTACTGGCCCTATTTTCACATTAACTTATGTGGAGGCATGCCAGATGGGTTCCAATGAATTTAAAAATTCTGTTGGTTACTTTTCAGCTTGCTCTTGGTCCATAATATTGTCAATAGATTTATTAGTAATGCAAGATCTTGGCAACTCTTGCAAAATGATGTCGTTTTTTAATTTGCATTCTCATTCTTTGGTGCAAGAATTATACGTTCTCAAAGCCACTGTCGGTCCTTAATTTTTGTGGCTATGTTCGGGAACACCTTATGTATAATTATTTCTCGCACAGACGACAACAGTATACAGAAATCAGGTGAGAGAGAAATTAAACCTGACGCTATTGTGGGTAATTTTTCATCTCCAAAATTGAGTAGTTCTTTACAAATTTATGAGTGTTGTCACCAACAATACGCACCCTCATATTCGTAATTAATGTTTTGTGTGGAGAAATATCTGAGGCAAGCACTGAGTTCATCTGCAGATGTTCATTGTGGAATAATTGGAATGGTTTGGCGAAAATCTCCTGCGAGAAAAACGAACCCCTCCCATTTTTTTCCAGGATCTCTTAGGTTTCTCATTGATAGATCTATAAGAATTTGTATACGTTGTAAGATTGTTAAAAAGTTTGGACTGTAGCCAAAATCATGCAATAAAAGGGGCTTAACCAATACCGTCTAGAGAGAAACATTGTTACATCACCTACGGTAGACCTGAGGCTAACGAGAAAGACAGGCTCCGGCACTGAAAAGTCGCCTGACCAAAATAGGTCTATTAACAGTGTAACTTTCATTGTTTCCATCTTGTATTTTAACAATCAGTATATTTTCCTTTGTTGGAAACAATGAAGGTTGGATTGTTAATAGACCTATCTTGGTCAGGTGACTTTTCAGTGCCAGAGCCTGTATTTCTCGTTAGCCTCGCGGTAGACCGTAGCCTACGTGAAAGACAGGCCCTGGGCCAACGCCTCGTAAAGATAAGGCCTGAGTGCGAACACGTCGTAAATTGTTACATCATCATCCGAAGATACGTTTAATTGCATTTCTACCGATAATAAGCCCTGAAATGCGATTAAACGTATCTTCGGATGATGATGTAACAATGTCTGACGTTTTCGCGCTCAGGCCTTATCTTTAGGGGTGCATTCACTTATTCGTTCGGAGTCATGATCCGAGTCAATGTGAGCACATGATCAGAGTACTAGCGTCATGGCTCAGAGTCAACATAACGACGTAACAATCGAAGACTTTGATCGTAACAATCATTTGTGTGAAGTATTGCCAGTTTAGCCTTTTTTTTCATGCGCTTGTCTTTTGTTGGACATTTTTAATATAAATTAAACAATGCACATCAGCCATCTACCATTCATTTAAAAGTCATCAATTCTCTTCAAAAACTTATCATTAATAATTGGTGAACTTGTTATTATTTATTCTTATTATTCATTATTTTATCTTCTACATTTATAAATGAGTATAGAACCATTCATTAATAAACAACATATTATACTACTTCGTTAATTAATGTATAATGTACAAAATAATGAAAATGAGCTTTTAAATTGAACACATCACTGCTAAATTGGCAACACTGCTTGTAAACGATTCAAGATATTTTTTCCCTCTTCGCAACCTCCGGAGGCTTCAGAAAAGCATGAGCAGTGCCCATGGCACTTTTGGTTATGGGAACCTTTAACATTAAGTTATTTTTTATTAAGAGGAATAAATAATAACATATTTTTTATTTTTTATTGTTTTTATAAAAACAAAGTTCTGGTCATAATTGTAATTTTAATTTATAATACAGAGGTTAGGGTGGCCTCTAGGTCATGAGGCCCTGGCCCCATGCGTAAAGATGGAACTGACAATAAAAATTGAGATTGAGCATATAAAAATTAATAATTATGCTGAAGAAATTGTCTCGAATCAAATTTTCGATCAATTTAAGCTAAATTTTTGTTTGTATCGTGCCAAGCCGACAACAATGGAAGGCTAGCCAATTATGGAGGCTATGATCGTGCACTTCCGAAAGGTAGAGGTGACCATGTTGATGGTTAAACAACGTATGCGCCATCTTGAAGAAATAGTCTTCTCTTCTCTTGTTTGTGTGGTTGCCACGGCTCCTAAAAGCGCGCTCGCAAACGTTATCTCATTGTAACAAAATTAATCATCGTTGAAGTCGCAACTTTGTTGGCACTCTTCATTGTTGCGTCGTCTTTCTCATTAAATTTTTTGTCTCCGATGACTCCAGCTTGAAAGAAGGAGTTAAGGGAGTTAACCCGAGTCGCACTCCAAGCGAATAAAGAAACAAACTCCGAAAGACTCCAAGCGTACCCTGATGTTGGACGTCCAGGGAGTTAACTCCGAGCGAATAAAGAAACGGAGACCAAATGACTCGGAGCAAATAAAGAAACGGAATGCGAACGACTCAGAGTCACGGGAGTCACTAGGAGTGACTCCAAGTGAATAAGTGAACGCACCCTAGGAGGTGTTGCCCTGGCGCGGAAAAGTCACCTGACCATCTTAGTCCTAATAACAATGTAATCTTCATTGTTTCCATATTGGAGTTTATTAATCAGCAATTTTTCGTTTGTTGAAAACAATGAAGGTTACATTGTTACTCGGACTAAGATGGTCAGGTGACTTTTCCGCGCGAAGGCGTGTCTTTCACGTGGGCTACGCAGTAGATACAATTTCGGGCATATTCGTAGAAATATGATTAACAATACCCTTCCATGGGTGATGCAACACATCCTAGAGAGAAGGCCTGCAGACAAAAGGTGTATACATTGTTACATCCAATGACGTATATTAGAGATACACTCCGAAGCAATTATTGTTATTTGAAGCATATTAGGAACTCCGCCGCCCAGAACTGTCATGGCTGAAAGTGAGTGAAGATGATGCAAAACCATGGCTAAACATGAGAGTGGCTGATTAATAACTCTTTCACACTCCAATCACGTAGTGATAAGTTTATCTTTTCGTTAACTTTGTATGTGAAGTATGTTATTATATTTTATGGTTTCAAGAATGGTTTCACTTTTCGATCATGGTTTCAATTTCAATTTAGTTTCGATTAATGTCAATTTCGTTTCGATCATCTTTCAGTTACGTATTTTCATTTCAGTTACGTATTATTGATTTATGCTTGTGGAAATGATTCCTGATCCTTTTTCGTGTCTGTTTGTGTAGTTGTACGCAGAACAACTTTGAGGAACAGTTTTGAATTAATTATTCCTCGGGCCCAAAATCGTCAAAAACAAAGTAGCCAAACAGCTAACTACTCCACGGCTCACTCCCGCCCAGACTATCAAGGGTTCAATTTGCTTTACTTTGGTGGCGATGTTAACAATAGGATTCGGAGTCTAATTTTAATATACGCATTGGTTACATCACGAGGCCAACGATGTAAAATCACGATGACAGGCCTTGGCGCGGTAAAATCAGCTGATCATCTTAGTGCTAGCCTAGGAGGATTAATACAAAGGAGGCGCCCTCCTATTCACTGGCTCATTGTTGAGTTGAACCCATATCCGCCATATTGGTCGGCCGGCCAGATGGCCGAGAGGGCTAGGGGTAGGCTTTCTAGTTCTGGAGTCCGCCTGGCCGTCGGTTCGAATCCCGCCGTGGGCATGGATGTTTGTGTTTGTCCCGGACTGCGTACAGATATAACTTGTGGAAAAGGCGCAAAATGACCTTAGTAGTCGACGCCTAAATTTCTAGAAACCCCCCCCCCCCCGCCCATATTGGTAGACCCCTGCATGGGTGTTGTCTACATGAACAACGTGTAAATATTGCATTAATACGCTAAAATTAAACAACAAGGCTGTTTGTCTCTTACAGCAAGCAAATTATGAAATTTCTATTTATAAATAGTTAATCTCTACAGGCTTGGGGTCTTCCAATATGGCCGACGCCCCAACAAGAGGCTTCAAGATTATGACGTCATGCCATCGCCTGTTATTAAACCTCCTTGGTGCTAGCAACGATGTAAATTTCATTGTTTCCATCTTTGATTTTAACAATCAGCAATTTTTCGTATTTTGGTACTAATGAAGGTTACATTGTTACTAGCACTAAGATGATCAGCTGATTTTCCCGCGCCAGGGCAACACCACCTCTACTGAAAGCCTGAGCGCGAAAATTTCATACATTGTTACATCACTATAAAAAGTAATTTTTAATCGCATTGTTACATTGTTTGCATAACTCGACTCTTCGATAGAGATCCTGAATACATATAATTCTCAATTCTCTGAATATAATCATACTATATATCCAGGCCTGACATTTGATGTCATACTAGAGGTCGGCGAGGCATGAGGTCGTCTGCCTGTCATTTTGATGGAAGAAATAATTTTTTTAATTATACATAATTTGTCATCAATTAACGTATTTTAATGTTAAAGTATTTCCGTTGAGAAGGGGGTTCCCATGGCAATCGACCTCTAGCATGACGTCTTCAATGCTCAGTTCTCAGGCCTGATAGATATAGATGGCCCTGATATAATTCTCAATGACGTATATTAAAGATAGACCTCTAAATTTGCCACCATACAGGAAGGGATTATTGGGAAGCTCGGCCTTCCAGAACCCTCATTTCCGAACGTGAATGAAGATTATGCAAAACACATTGCTAAATATGAGGGTTACTGATCAATAATTCTTTCACAGTCTGATCACGGAGTGATAAGTTTATCGTTTCGTTAACTTTGTATTTTAACTATTTTATTACATTTTAATAGCAAGTTTCGATCATCTTTCAGTTATGTTTTTTCATTTCAGTTACGAATTTTCGATTTATGCTTGATGAAAGTGATTTCTGATCCTTTTTCGTGTTCATTTGTTCACTTGTACACGGAACTGGTTGTGAATTAATTATCTCTTGGGCCCAAAATCGTCAAAAGCAAAGCAGCCAGGCAGCTAACTGTTCCACGGCTCACTCCTGCTCAAAACTGTCATGGCTTCACTTTGGTGGCGATGTTAACAAACAATAGGATTCGGAATATACCTTTAATAATATAAGTCATTAATAATTCTATATTCAGGATCCCTACTCTTCAGCAAATATAGCAGATAAACAATGAAATTCGCATGTGTGCACTGACCACAGGATTAAAAGATCATGATGCAACCGAATAATCGAAATTTTTGGTCGAAAGCGAAGTCGTGGCAAAAACTGTCAGTGTGAAAACAAACAAACAACAAACGGAAAATGAATTATATATATATATAGGATTAATTCATATCTGAAAAATATGAAAATTATTTAAAAAGATTATAAATATTGATGAAAAATAGGATTGAAAATTCCGATCCTGGATTCAAACCATGAATCTTTGGCTAAAACCGCAAACGCGCCAACCAATTACGCCACTGAGACCATGGATACCCGCTATTTACATGATCTTAGGGCTTGGTTGGAACAGTTACCGAATCCGCAGACAGTAACTGGTTTGCGCGTTGGCAGTTATAGCCAAAAATTCCTGGTTCGAATCCAGGCTGCAGAACTTTATTTCCTATTTTTCATCATTAATTTTAGCAGCTGAGGTTGGCGTACAATAAAACCCTGACTGAACATCTTATGATTTATTCTTGCAGATTATAAATTTTGTTCATTGTTATACATAGAGCATCTTTATTTTCATAAAATCGGTCTCGTCTGACAGATCATGTTATCAAATAGGGACCAGTTATTAACGTCTGTCCAATATTTACGTATGCAAGTTGGACATGGGCCCATCCAAGGCCCCACCTAAATCAAGTAAACAAATAATTGATTATTGATAAAAATAAAATGTATGCACGGAAACTTTGGTATAATGGCATTGGCTTTATTCTGCAGAGACGGAGCAGCATGTTATTGGATGAACTCTGCGCGTAATTTCTCACTGATATCTTAAACTCTCCTAGGGGAAGAAATGTGTATCATGTAAAGAATAAACCATTAAGGAATGACATAACCAAGTACCGAAAGGTTAAACTAAACCATTCGCGGAACTATATTTTAAACTGCCCTATGTTAATATTGTAAATTTCTAATGGACCATAATGATCCATTAACCACATACCTTTGAAACAATTTGGATTAGCATTAATTTTACGTTATATTCATTCATGACACATCATTCCAAGTCATTTGATATATTACATGCCATATTTTAGCATTGAAAGTTCCAATGAACCATAATGGTTCCACTAAACCAGGTTTCTTGAAACCTATTTCGACTATCATTAATTTTACGTTATATTCATTCATGAAACATCATCCCAATTTGTTTTATATATTACACGCCATATCTTATCATTGAAAATCTTTGAGGGTACCATAAGGGTACCATTAGAGCACGTGCCATTGTTTCGATTTCAACAATTTTCTAAATGGTTCATTCCCGGAATCATATTTATTTATTGGCAAAAATAGTAATTAATATCTGCTTCAATCTCGTCATTACGATTTGTTTGATATATTACTTAATATATCTCTCCATTGAAAATTGTTTGGTGTAGTCGTGAAGGTACCATTTGTGCACGTTTTGTTGAACGGATTTAGATAATTTTTGTGATTCGTTCGTGCCGTGTATCATATTTATCGACTGACGAAAATAGCATTGAATAAACCATTAAAGAAGGACATAACCAAGTACCGAAAGGTTAAACAAAACATTCGCGGAACTATATTTTTAAACCGCCCTATGTTAACATTGGAAGTTTCTAATGGACCATAATAATACCATTAAACCACGTACCTTTGAAATAATTTCAACTATCATTACATTCGTTCATGACACATCATTCCAAGTTGTTTGATATATTACACGTCATATTTTAGCATTGAAACTTCTAATGAACCATAATGGTTCCACTAAACCAGGTTCCTTGAAACCAATTTCGACTATCGTTAATTTTACGTTATATTCATTCATAGCACATCATTCCAAGTCGTTTGATATATTACATGCCATATTTTAGCATTGGAAGTTCCAATGAACCATAATGGTTCCACTAAACCAGGTTCTTTGAAACGAACTTGGACTGACATTAATTTTACATTATATTCATACATGACACTTCATTCCAAGTCGTTTGATATATTACATGCCATATTTTAGCTTTGAAAGTTCCAATGAACCAGAATGTTTCCACTAAACCTGGGGGAAGGCCTTGGAGTGAGGCCGTAGCGTGGTGGAACAGACAACTTCAGGGAAGTTAAGCAACATCAGGCACGGCTAGTCACTGGATGGGCGACCATCAGGGAGATACGATCTTCACCCCCCGCCCCCGGTTGGTGCGACCAGGGAGAAATGAAATGAAGAGACTGGCAGTGACCTCCCCTCTAGTGGTGCCTTCGCGCGGCCATATTGGGACTGGCAAGAAACATCTAATCGTCCGAAGTAATGCCTGTGAATCAATTTGGTTTGGTTTGGTTTGGTATTAACGTCCTTTTCAACTGCCATGGTCATTTCAGGACGGCGTTAAAGTTACCGCAAATTTTGCCTCGCAAGGGTTCTTTAATGTGCAGCCAGCAAACGCCTACACGGGACCAACAGCTTTTACTTCCCTTCCGAAGGAAGTGCTTGATCTTAGGATTTTCCTCGGCCGGGATCGAGCCCGAGTTCTCGGGCATCAGAGGCGATCATGCAACCACTAAGCCACTAACGCCAGATATGAATCATAGTTGTGATTCAATCGCAAACAATTATTTTTTTTAATATCTACCTAAGATATCTGGATGAATTTATTGGGGGACCAGGGCCGCCGTCAGGGGGGGACTAACGGGACTCTAGTCCGGGGCCCCAACGGAAGGAGGGGCCTCGTCAGCCACGCATCAAGCACGAGGCAGAGCCCAGAGGGGCCCACACGTACCCAGTTGTCAGGAGCCCAAACTTTTCTGGCACATTTCTGGCGGCGGGCGTGGGGGGACCAACAGAAAAACTTGCTCTATGAAAAAAAATAATCATCCAATTCGATCCATCTAATAAAATTTTATTTGGTGATAAATAAAGTTATTCTTTAACATAAATTTAAAAAAAATAGTTGAAATGGAAAAGGAGGAAGAGATTATACAATTATACTCTATCCAACGGAAGTTGGAGTGGGTGTGTGCAGTTAAATTTCAACTTTCGTTGGTTATTTTTTTCTTATTTTTCTTATAACTAGGAAAATTCTCTTTTATAAATTATAATTTGAAAGTAAATAAAATAAAATATACAGTTCCCCAATTATAATCCAACGTATTGTTGTTTTGTACGAGATGTATTAATTATAATCTCTCCTTCTAATAATTAACTGGCCCACATTTTCATACATATTGGTCAAATCGTTTTTTAAAAAGATACAATACTTCAGTTCACAAGTAATTATAATATTAGTTAATTGCTTATTAACATGATAATGTTTTAAGGCTGGACATCTATCTACAAAAAACGTGATGCGAAAACCAACACAAAAAAGTGTTACGGAAACAGTTTTCCATTGTTGTTGCACGTTTAACCATTGTTGACGCCCGCTTGAAGCACACGCCGGAACTATAAAGACACGTGACCATTGTTATTATTTATATTTAAATATTTACTACAGAGATATTATTAATAGATTGAAAGTGTGGTAACAGATAGCATAACTATACTTCGCTCTCTTACCTAGCCATGTAATGGCCTTTCAGCGTTTTGAATGAAGACTAATGAATCCTTGTGTATTGGAATAAACTCATTTCCATTACATTAAATATATTTTATTTTTCACAATTTAATTCATAATTTATTATTTTGAAACATTTAGGTCTTTTGATGATTTATGAAGTCTTCAACTTGTCTATAATTTACACCTTGGTTGAATTTCTATGTGCTTTGAAGTGCTTAATTTATTTCTACAAATTCCTTCCTCTGTATAGTTAAGAATAACTTTCCGGCTAAAAAGAGCGTTACGGGTGATGCAATAATTT
The DNA here is from genome assembly GCA_023313115.1 of Rhysida immarginata. Lineage (NCBI taxonomy): Eukaryota > Metazoa > Arthropoda > Chilopoda > Scolopendromorpha > Scolopendridae > Rhysida > Rhysida immarginata. Next base: position 28,596 of record JAHWFO010016440.1, read on the forward strand.
TAATTTTTCGTCATACAAAATACACTCTTTTTAAGATTTTAAATACTGCAAAAAGCTTGCACATGCCGTGTTTTTTGTCCCGCATTTGATTGTGACCACAGACGCGAGTAATGAGCAACCTTCACTATAGACACTATGTTTACTCGACATATCTAGAAACTCGATACTCGTGCTTATATTTCATACTTCAGTTATTCTAAGCCCTTATTCAGTATTATCGATGTATATGATTCTGTAGACTCGTCCATTGATAAATAAATAAAAGGTTTATGTACTGTAAAAAATATTTATTTATTTGTTGCATCTAAAAACATTATCATGATTCAATGTTTCGGATTGCAGATTCGAAACTAATTTAAATAGCATATTACAATATGTGGATTAATAAATTGATTATTTTATTGAACTGAGAATTATTTCTTCCTTTTCTTTTAAAAATTCTTTAGGCATTGAATCAGCTGTTTAAAGTCGATTTAGATAATATTTGTGACTGGTTCGTGCCATATACCATATTCATCGACTAACGAAAATAATAATGAATAACCGCTTCTATCTCGTCATTACGATTTCTTTGATATATTACTTAATATATCTTCCCATTGAAAATTGCATGGCGGTAAAATAGAGGTACCATTTGTGCACGTGCCAATGAACTGATTTAGATTTGACAATTCTGCCTTCAGAGCTTGGCAGGCTGCCACCGGATGGTGATAGATGGCGCAGAGCACAGAGCCTAGGCCAGCCTCTGTTTTTAACCGACTTCAAAAAAAGGCGGTTATCAATTCGATGCGTATGTTTGTAATATTGTTGGAATCGCACAATATTCGTATATGTTAGTCTATGTCGGCTTCTAAACAAGTATGCCAAATTTCATAAGTGTGTGTATGTATGTAGTTTGTCCACGTTTTTCTCAGAAACTAGAAATCGAATTGCAATAATTTTTTTTATTGGATTAAGTATCTTTCAACTTAGGGATAAATCCAAGTTTTAACGAAATCATCAATTTAACTAATGAAGATATCCCAGAAAAATGGATGAACATTTTAGAACTAGGACCGAAATTTGCATATTAGCCCCAATAAACCTAACAGATATGATAACCAACATAGAATATATATTACAAAAAGAAGAAGTAAATAATAAAGAACAAATAATCAATCAGAGCATAAGGATATAAAAAAATTTAAAACTTATAGAAGATAAAGATCTAATTATAACAAAAGCAGACAAGGGTAAAATAATGGTCAAACATAAGAAAAAAGATTACATTATTAGCATAGAAAATTTCATAAAAGAAAATAAAATTTTCAAATTAGAAATTAATGATCAAACAATACAATTCCAAAAAAATATTATTAAAAAAATAAATGAATTAAAAAAAGAAAATATAATTAATGAAGAACAACAAAAACAAATAATTCCAGGAGAAACATCACCAAATTCAATTTATGGAGTAATAAAAATACACAAAGAAGGAAATCCCATAAGAATCATAACATCCACCAAAAAATCACCAACTTACAAACTAGTAAAATTTCTAGATAATTATTTAAAAAAATTCTTTGATTTTAATTACACAATAAAAAACTCAACACTAGCCAAACAAACATTAGAAAAACTAAAATTAGAAAATAAAGACAAAATTTATACTATAGATATAGCAGCTATGTATGATAACATCCCAATCATACCAACTCTCGACATCATAAAAAATCAATTAAAAACAAAATTACCTTACACGAAAGTACTAAAAATCATACAATCCATAAATCTATGTTTCACCAACAATCAATTAAAATTTAATGAAAAAATTTATTCACAAATTGAAGGCTTACCCATGGGTAGCCCATTATCACCAATTCTTTCCAACATCTATTGAAATAACATGCAGCACAATTTACTAAACAAATCACAACACAAACAACACATAAAAATATGGATGAGATATGTAGATGATATCCTAGTCATAACAAACAAACCAATAGAAATATTAATACACCTATTGGAAGAATGATATCCTTTAAAATTTACACACAACAACATGACCAACAACCGTATCACATTTTTAGATATAAACATTATAAAAAATGAAAATAATCTAGATTTTGAGATATATGAAAAACCAACAAAAGGTAACAACATACCACATTACTTATCACAACAACCCACACACCAAAAAATTAACACTATTAAACAATATTTACAAAGAATAAAAAATCTTACATCCCCGAAGTATATTCCTACAAATTTAAAAAAACTTAAACTGAACCTAATAAAAAACAAATATCCAATAACTTTAATAGACAAAATTTTAATAGATGCGTTTACAAACAATACATCAAAAACTATACCAATTCTACAAGAACAACAAAAAAGATTTTCAATACAATACAATAATAAAATTTTCCAATTTTACATTGTTTCACATCACACTTCACATAATTCTTTGGTGCGCGACTTACGGCCCACCTTGTATTATTATTATTATTATTATTATTATTATTATTATTATTAAGTACAGAAAGGTGTTTTATGCTATCTGTGTTGGGAAAGGTGTCTATCTGTGGAAAGGACGCATAGTCGGACGGACGCGTTGCCGCGTGAGTGTGAATGGGCCTTTTGTGAAACCAATAAGTGCTCCGTTACTTAATAAACATAATGTTATTCCTGTTATAAAAAACTAAAAATTAACAAATCAATGTAATTAAAGTGTAATTCTTGCAGAAGGACAATTCACGTTTACATTATTTTATTTAACGGCAGAAATCAAAGATATAACAAGTCAGGCAACCCAAAAGCCCAGGACCGATAGGATTTTAAAGCATTCGAGAATGAAAAGGAAAGCATTTGATTTCTAAAGAAGCCTTTCGTTATTAAGTATAAGATGAGGACTCTAAAGCTACGGTCACACTTTGCAATTTCCAGCCGCGCCTGCAACCGCGACTGTAGCAGCAACACATTTCAACACTCATTTTCAGCAATTTCCAGATCGCAGGACTCATTTTATTAGGTTATAGCTCTCTGACTCGATTATAAGAATACAGTACTTCGTAGATAAGTTATACCATCCATCTTCAAGTGTTTACGAACCCCCGACTCATCTAACAGCGCCATACACAGTTTTACGAGCCAAATCATAGGAAATGGGAATCATTTCCGGTAGAGATACGAAATCGAGTTACGAAAACATGGCGGATAGCGATACTGGACGATTTCGCCGTTCATGTTAGTAAGAAGATTAATACAAAATTATTAGAACTAATACTGCTCTTTAATATTATTATGAATAAGACAAATTATCTAGACAAATTATCAGTAGGGATAGTCTCTTTAACTCTGACTGCGAGAACAGGCTACCTCAAAAACCCAACGTTGAATAAGCCATTCTCCAACGTTGTTCATCTTGCTCCTTCAAATTTTACCAGTTCAAGAAATCTAAGTAAGTTACACTTTTTTCCTAATGTAAATTATACTTATTTAATAGTTCCAAATTTATTTGCTAACACCTTTTCTTATTCATTATTGTTACGATTATTTTTTATTTACTCGTTGTGATCTGAAATGCATTTCCACTGAACAGCATTCATTATTATCGACTGCTAACAACATGGTTAGTTTCTCGCAGCAAGAATGGATCTAAACACCGGAAGCTGAGTATCGGAGCATTATAGAAAGTAAGAAGGGTGGCCGACTTAATTTCAGCGCGGAGGTCGAGTATGATATTAACTAAAATAAAATGTCACTGTTTCCATTATTGTAGGGAGTGTAAATCATTGATCTAAAACTCATCCTTTTTTCTGCATTTCAGATTGCCAAGGATACAAATCTGAGGCTTCCTCTTCAGACTCCTCGTGATAGTTTCCATTTAGCCTACCCAAGGAATGGAAAAGGAATCTTGCAGATTTATAATGAGAACGATGTAATGGTTACAACAAAATAATCCCTTGTTTTTGTGCAAATCAATTCTCTTAGGTGATGGTGAATTTATTGCATTGTACATTATAAAGTTGAATGTATTGTTAAATCAATAAATTACTTTATAAAAAAGATTGAAGTTTGAAAATTTTAAAAAAGATGTCGTTTCTCTTCCTATTGTTTTCTACCGTACAAGAGCTGTCAACTCTACAAACACGGAGATCGTTATTTTAGAATTTAGCAACAGATTTATCATTAAAATACTTTTTTCTACCTACAAGCTTGGAGTTCTATCTTCTGCTGGCGAATTTTGACTATAAAGATGATAAAATACAAATGCAGGTCGGTGTACAAATGTAAACTTGTGTAAATATCAGTATACACGTGTGTAAATTTGTGTACCTGTGTGTATTAATGTGTAAATATGCTATACAGATGTGTACAAAAGTGTTAATTTGTGTAAATAGGTGTATAGACGCATGTAAACCTGTGTGAATTGGTGTATACCCGTGTGTAAACTTGTAAATAACGTGTATTCAAGTGTGTAAATTTATGTACATATTTGTAAATAAGCTGTACAGATGCGTAAATTGTCTCTGCAGGTGTAAATTTGTGCACATATATGTAAACTTGTGTAAATAACCTGTACAGAGGTGTACATAAGCGTAAACATGTGTAACTATGTGTATACCTGTGTAAATAGGTGTATACATGTGTGTAAATTTGTGTACGTGTGTGTTTAAATGTGTGTAAAGTTGTGTAAATATTCTATATAGATGTGTACAAAGTGTAAACTTGTGTAAATAGGTATAAACCAGAGACAAATGAACAGTAGAGACTGGCAGTGCTATGTTAAGAAGCCAATGCACATGGGCGCCACCGGAAGTGTTCGAGCATCCATTGTTAGGGGGAAAAAATCTGAATCGGCCATGAATTTATAATGGGAGTCTATGGAAATTTCTTCCCGACTAGAAGCCCTCTAATAAACTTCATAACATAGGTAAGTTGCTGAAAACTCTGGTGATTAATTATAATAAACAGTAGTAGTGGAAATCGGAACAATTAGCTTAATATATCATCAGAAAATACATGTTTATCGTCTCACAAGTTAGCCATGAAATTGCTTACGAGCGATGCGAGATTGCATTCTACTTAGGCCTAATCTAAAGCATTTTTATTTAACGGAGCTTAGAATCTCGATTATTATTATTTTGAAAAACTTTTTTTAACTCTTGATTACATCTTGGCCTGATCTTGGTTAAAAATGATTTAAAAGAATTTTCATAATATATACTGATTTAAAAGGTTAAAAACGATTTATTGATTTTTAAAGAGAATTAAGCGTGATAAAGTTGTTCTTAAATTTTCCCTTCTGATCTGATTATTCAACCGTTTCCCTTCGTAATTTAAACGAATAGAAATATATTTGTTAATTACAAGTCTAATTAATTTTAAAACATGATTATCAAAAGGGCTCATTTCAAACATATGATTAGATAGATTGTTAAATAGGCTGATGTTGGTTTCTGCTAAAGCTGTTAAAATTTTTGTGAAAAGATTATTGTAAACATTTTGAGATATTTGAATATTTTCCATTCTAACAGATCTTATATTAATTCTAATTATTTTTTCAGATATCTTGCAGAGCTGAATGACATCACTGGAAGCACATAAAAGGCCCCCTTTGTCTTTTTGCCTGATGAGTAAGGATTGGCATTTTAGTGACTCATCCATCAAAGCATCTTTGCATTCAGGACAGACAACAATCTTCATCAAGGATTTAACAACAAACCCTGCAATGTATTCAACAACAGAATCACAGTATTTTGATAATGTTTCAAATTCTATGGTAGGAAGTTCTGTGGAATCATCATCATTTTTTCCAATATCCAAACTGTATCTTTTTAACAAGCTGATATCATATTGATCATGATGTACTGATGAAGAGGAAGCAAATAATATTGGTATCGAGTTTTGTGTGAGACAGTTTCCTGATGTTGAAGCTAGGATTTCATGATGGATCAGCATTCTTTTGTAAGCAGCCATAAATTGTTTCGCCGTTGGATTATTATTCCAGCCACCTCTTGCTCTAATGGAATTAAAAAAATGCTCCAAATGGTCTTGGCTGAATTTTCCAGTTAATATGTACCTGTTGCATGAAACGAAATTATTTGAATTACTTCACATATTTTAAAACGATACACATTATAAGAATTAAAACATACTTCATTACTGGTTGCGTTGAATCTACCAATGAAGTAAATAATCCTTTCAGTGTTGCAATTATATTTAAGAACCGATAATAGGAGTTTTTCGATTTCTTAGGCCTACTTCTTTTCCTGTCATTGGATCAATCAGGTGTTTAAAATAATTTTCTGCTTGATCTAAGATTGGCCTCCATGAATTTTCATTTTCTTTTCGCAGCGCAGCTTTGTATTGCTTGCCCAGTGGATGCAAAGAATTTGAAATGTCAAATAACCTAGCAATTATAATATACTTAATTATGCATATGTAAAATGTTAAGTGATATTAATTCAAAATAACTATGTTAACATTAAAAGTATACTTGTCACATAGTCGAATAAATTCAACAGTGGCTTCACAGTTTTGAAATTCCTCTAATTGCAATTCATGTGCTGCAAATTCTATTGCATCTGCAACAGACTGACTTAATGTTTGTGCTGCCAGAACAACTTTCATTTTTTGCTTTTTCCAATTAATATGCTTGTTGCTTAATTTATTTGCTAAATGGAGACCTTCTTTTTCTTGCAAATAATGCAAATCTTCAATGTATCTCCATTGAATTGTCTGGAAAATTGTAAATTTTATTGTGTATTTATAAAGGAAGCTACATATTGATATTTGAAATAATACTAATATGGATTGGTAAAAAAAATTGTTTGTTACCTGGCCTTCACTATTTTGTAAAACTTTTTTATCAGCTAATGCATTCCTCATTAGCTTTAACATATGGCTAGGATCTAACAGCACATAGATTTTCATATTATTATCAGAGGGATGTGGAAAATAGGGGCACATTTCTTTAAACTGCAATTTAGCTCCCAAATAATTGGCCATAGCAAAATTACATGCTGTTCCATCAAAAGTGATTGAAATAATTTTTATGCCAATTTCATCCAATTTGATAATGCACTCCTTAACAATGTTTGCTCTCTCTTACCCATTTAAACCATCAATTAGAAAATAAGCACATGGAAGCTTAAAATTGGCATTAATGGCCACCACCATATATACATAAGCTTCTTTGGCAAGAGGTAAAGAATCATCATCCAATCCAGTGCCCATATCAATAAAGCCACTGTAGCTTGTACCATCCCATTCGACATGCTTCTTAATAGCCGTTTCATCAATGACTAAATTACAGACTAGTATAGTTGATTTGGTTGATTTTACATATGATGATAAAGCACGAAATGCTTCTTGTGTAAATCCAGGCTTTCCTTCAATGCTAGAATACCATTGTCTTAATGTCCTGGTAGAAGGGAGACGTAAATCAAATGTTTGCCTGACGTATTCATATGCTCTGTTTGAATAAAATTGAAGTGTCAGAGCAAAAGATCTGATGCTTGGTGGATATGTAGATATATGTTTTTGCTTGTTGTTCTTCAAATATAAACGTTGTAATATTTCAGAAGGTATTATTGAACAACAACTGGAAAGGTTTGTCAGTGCACTGTCAGACATCATATTTTTATTTTTTAAATCTGAAATTATATGCTCCAATTTTAATATTTTTTGTTTCAATTTTCTTTTCTGATTACTGATAAGTTTTAACTTCTTTTTGGTGTTTGAAGCTATTTCAGTTAAGTAATCTAATTTTCTTTTAATTTTTCTTGGAGATTCCAAGCTATATGTGTGATCAAATGCATGATGAAATGATGGTCCTGCTTCACTCTTTGAATCTGTTTAATTCTCCTTGTCATTACTTTTATAACGTGCAGGAGGTTTTCTTGGTTTAGATTCCTTGAAAAAGTTTTATAAAACTGAGAGTTATATTTTTTAATAATAGAGTTTAAGCATGATAAATATGTTAATGATAAAAGTTAATATTTGAAGAGATGCTCAAGTGTACCTTTGTTTGCAGATGTTTAGGAAAGTCAAATTTTGTGGGAATTGCCCCTTGTTTTAATCTTTTTCTTTGCCCTGTCAAATCAAAACATTCTTCTTGAAAATGAATTGAACAAATGACTGTGAATGGTCCTGGTTTCCATTTTTCTTTTCTGATGTTTCTTATCCATTGCTGATATAATTTTTTATTTTTTGGAAATCTGTAGTTTAATTTAAATATTTCAATTTCATCACATTTTAAATAATAAATTACATTATTCTTTGTCAAATTAAGAATTTATTCATGTTATTGCAGTGACAATTTTCGTTGGAATATTAACGAAACCGATTTTTTATATTTTATAATGTAAAATACACTGTAATGTAAATGGATAAATTTCATTTCATTTTGTTTGTAATAGAAATGTAAATCTCTTTGATTTAATAAAGATTATAAACAATCGTCTTCTTTATTCATTCCATGAATATGTATTTTGATTGTAAATAAATTATAAACTCTTGAGTTTGGCTAAAAATTGTTGTAGAATTATTTTTGGATTTTTTTAAAGTTTCACAGAAAAATGTAGCTATGAATTTTTTCTCAATAAATTTGGAGAGCAAACTTAGCATGTACAAAGTTAAATTGCACTAAACCCTTTTGATGAAAATAAATAAATCTGGTGAAAATATAGAATTCTATTTTTGTAATTCCGATTTTTTAATAATCTATTTTATAAATGAGTTTATTGTGTTATATTAAATGTAAATTACTTATGAAAAGAAATGTCTGAACCTTGTTTTGAATAATTTTTGCAATTGTATGCACAACAATGTTTCATTTTAGCCGCTATAGTTATGGCATGTTTTATATTGCAATGACGCTCCTAATAGGCTTCTTTCAACAGCGATCGTTAAAAAATTTTTTAAAAACTCTTTTACGGGTATCAATTCTAGTTTTTATTGACTTATTAATTAACATTTTCACTTGATTTCCATATTTTAATTTAAATTTTGAGTTTTCCTATAGGTGCTGCAAAGAAATCTGCTGATATTTATTACGCTTAATGCAATGTCTATGGCGATCAGCTGATTTTTGTCCCCCTAAATATGGCGGCTCGGTGACATCGGTTTTAGAGGCTTCACTGCCAGTCTCTACTGTTCATTTGTCTCTGGTATAAAGCTGTGTGAATAGGTACACTCACAGCAATATGCGGTTAATATGACCCGCTTGTGAGAGTCATATGATTCTTCCAATACGACCCATTTAAGAGAGAACTTGGATCCAGATGTCAGTAAGAGTTGTTTGACCCGAATTTCCGAGTCGCCATTCTCGGGTCAATTGACTCGACTGTACAAGAATTAAGACTCATTAACGGAATGTTTACTATACATGTATATACTTTTTTACACATTTTTACATACATATTTATATATTTTCTCAGCTACTTACACACTTACAGGTATGTAGTCATATTTACACAAATTTACACTTATATAGTTATATTTACACAAATGAACATACGTGTATACACAATATACACAAGTTTACACACGGGTATATATCTATTCACACAAGATTACATACATCTATACACATATTTACACAAGTTTACACTTTTGTATACATCTGTATAGAATATTTACACAACTATACACACATTTAAACACACGTACACAAATTTACACACGTTTGTACACCTATTTACACAGGTTAACGCTTATGTACAACTCTGTACAGCTTATTTACACACGTTTACACACATTTATACATATATGTGCACAAATTTACACACGCGTATAGTCAATTTACGCATCTGTACAGCTTATTTACATAAGTTTACACAAATATCTACATAAATTTACACACTTGTACACACGATATATACAAGTTTACACACGGATATACACCAATTCACACAGGTTTACATACGTCTATACACCTATTTACACAAGTTTACACTTTTGTACACATCTATATAGCATATTTACACATTAATACATACCGGTACACAAATTTACACACGTGTATACACCAATTTACACAGGCTTACACACCTATTTAAGTATTTGCATTTTATCATCTTTATAGTCCAAATTCGTCAGCAGAAGATAGAACTCCAAGCTTGTACGCAGAAAAAAGGATTTTAATAATATATGTTGCTAAATTCTAAAATACCGATCGCCGTGCTCATAGAGAAACGACAGCTCTTGAACGGTAGACAACAATAGGAAGAGAAACGATATCTTTTTAAAATTTTTAAACATCAATTTAAGAATACATCAATTTTTAAGAATACATTCAATTTCTAATGTACAATGCAATAAATTCATTATCACCTAACAAAACTGATTTGCACAAAAAATCAAGGGATTGTTTTTATTGCAACCTTTACATCGTTCTCATTATAAATCTGCATGATTCCTTTTCCATTCCTTTGGGTAGGCTAAATGGAAACTATCACGAGGAGTCTGAAGAGGAAGCCTCAGATTTGTATCCTTGGCAATCTGAAATGCAGAAAAAAGAATGAGTTTTAGATCAATGATTTACACTCCCTACAATAATGGAAACAGTGACATTTTATTTCTGTTAATATCATATTCGACCTCCGTGCTGAAATTAAGTCACCCACCCTTCTTACTTTCTATAAGGCTCCGATACACAGCTTTCAGTGTATAGATCCATTCTTGCTGCGAGAAACTAGCCATGTAGTTAGCAGTCGATAATAATGAATGCTGTTCAGTGGAAAGGCATTTCAGTTCACAACGGGTAAAAAAAAATAATCGTAACAATAATGAATAAGAAAACGTGTTAGCAAATAAATTTGGAACTCTTAAATAAGAATAATTTACGTTAGAAAAAAGTGTAACTTACTTAGATTTCTGTTTTCGTTTAATTTTTCTTGAACTGGTAAAATTTGAAGGAGGAAGACGAACAACGTTGGAGAATGGCTTATTCAACGTTGGGTATTTGAAGGAGCCTGTTCTCGCACTCAGAGTTGAAAAAACTATCTCTGCTGATAGATAGATAACTTGTCCCATCCATTGTCATATTAAAGAGTAGTATTAGTTCTAATAATTTTGTATTAATCTTCTTACTAACACGAACGGCGAAATCGTCCCTATCGCTATCCGCCATGTTATCGTAACTTGATTTCGTATCGTTGACAGAAATGATTCCCATTTCCTATGACTTGGCTCGTAAAGCCGTGTTTAGCGCTGTTAGATGAGTCGGGGATTCGTAAACATTTGAAGATGGGTCGTACAACTTATTTACGAAGTACTGTATTCTTATAATCGAGTCACAGAGTTATAACCTAATAAAATGAGTCCTATGATCTGGAAATTGCTGTGAGTGTATATGCCTGTGTGTAAACTTGTGTATATTGCGTACACTCACAGCAATATGCGGTTTATATGACCCACTTGTGAGGGTCCTATGATTCTTCCAATACGACCCATTAAAGAGAGTCTTTGGACACATATGTCAGTAAGAGTTGTTTGACTCGAATTGCTGGGTCGCCATTATCTCGGGTCAATTGACTCAATTGTACAGGACTTAAGACTCATTAACGGAATGTTTACTATACAGCGTATATACATATTTACGCCAGCTTGCATACATATTTACATATTTTTACATACATATTTATACATTTTTACAGCTACTTACACATTTATATAGCCAGATTTACACAAATATACACACTTGTATAGCCATAGTTACTCAAGTTTACACGTGTAAATACATATTTACGCAAGTTAGTTTACACTATTATACACGTGTATTTACACAATTTACACACATGTATATACATTTACCCACATATATACACATATATAAACAAATCACACAAGTTATACATATCTATACACTTATATCACACATTTACTCGTGTATAAGCTGATGTACACATCTATGAAGCTTATTTACAAAAGTTTACAAATATATGTACACAAATTTATACACGTGTATACACTATTTATACAACTCTATAGCTTGTCTACAGTATGTATACACAAATTTACACAAGTTTACATACGCCTATATACCTATTTACACAAGTTTACACTTTTGTACACATCTGTATAGCATATATACACAACTTTACACACACGTACACAAATTTACATACGTGTATACACCTATTTACACAGTTACACACGTGTATATAGATATTTACACAAATTTACACGTGTATACTGATAATTACACACGTTTACATTTGTATACCGACCTGCATTGTATTTTATTATCTTTGTCAAAATTCGCCAGCAGTAGATAGAACTTCAAGCTTGTAGGGTAGACAACAATAGGAAGAGAAACGACATGGTTTTAAAAAAGTTAAACATCAATTTTTTTCATAACATCATTTATTAATTTAACAATACATTCATCTTATAATGTACAATGCAATAAATTCACCATCACTTAACAGAATTGATTTGCACAAAAATCAAGGGAATATTTTTGTTGTAACCCTTACATCGTTCTCATTATAAATCTGCAAGATTTCTTTTATATTCCTTTGGGTAGGCTAAATGGAAACTATCACGAGGATGCTGAAGAGGAAGGCTCATATTCTGACATACAGAAAAAAGGATAAGTTTTAGATCAATGATTTACACTCTATAATAATGGAAAGGGAAATAGTGACATTTTATTTTGGTTAGTATCTTATTCGACCTCCGTACTGAAATTAAGTCAGTCACTCTTCTTCTTACTTTCTATAAGGTTCCGATAACAGCTCCCGTTGTTTAGATCTATTCTTGCTACGAGAAACTAGCCATGTTGTTAGCAGTCGATAATAATGAATGCTGTTCAGTGGAAATGCATTTCAGATTAAAACGAGTAAATAAAAAATAATCCTAACAATAATGAATAAGAACACGTATTAGCAAATAAATTTGACACTATTAAATAAGTATAATTTACGTTATGAAAAAGTGTTACTTACTTAGATTCCTGTTTTCGTTCAATTTTTCTTAAACTAGTAAGATTTGAAGGGGCAAGACGAACAATGCTGGAGAATGCTTATTCATCGTTCGGTTTTTGAGGGAGACTGTTCTCGCACTCAAAAGTTGAAGAGACTATCCCTACTGATAGATAGATAGTCTTTAGATAACTTGTCCCATCCATAGTCATATTAAAGAGTAGTATTAGTTCTAATAATTTTGTATTAATCTTCTTACTAATACGAACGGCGAATTCGTCCAGCATCGCTATCCGCCATGTTTTCATAACTTGATTTCGTATCTTTACCGGAAATGATTCCCATTTCCTATGACTTTGCTCGTTAAGCTGTGTTTGGCGCTGTTAGATGAGTCGGGGATTCGTAAACACTTGAAGATGGGTCGTACAACTTATCTATGAAGTACTGTATTCTTATAATCGAGTCAGAGAGCTATAACCTAATAAAATGAGTCCTATGAACTGGAAATTGCTGTGAGTGTATACACGTGTGTAAATATGACTATATAAATGTGTAAGTAGCTGTGACAATATATAAATATGTATGTAAAAATGTGTAAATAGGTATATAAGCGTATAATAAACATTCCGTTAATGAGTCTTAAATCTTGTACAGTCGAGTCAACTGACCCGAGAATGGCGACTCGGAAATTCGGGTCAAACAACTCTTACTGACATCTGTGTCCAATGACTCTCTTAAATGGGTCGTATTGGAAGAATCATATGACTCTCACAAGCGGGTCATATTAACTGCATATTGCTGTGAGTGAAACGTCATTCAGCGGTCAGACTTTGAAACAGTGGAATTGCATTCACTTATTTTTTGAACAATGGCATAAAATATACAATTGGTAATAGTTTTCGTGTTAAGGTTGGGGACTGCTTGTCTGAACCCTGCGATGTAAATGCTGGTGTACCCCAATGATATTACAATAGGCGGCTTCACGCTTTGAAAGGGATTGAAAAAACGGTTTAAAAATAAACCGTTTAAGTGGGTAAAATCGTGAACCGTGGTTTAAGCTTTACAATTTTAAACGGTTTATTTCTTTTCAGAAATTTGACTGCAGACGGAGCTGGTTGTTATAATCATGGCAGCCTCCTTGAGTATAGTGTACATGTGTGATTACAACTACAAAACATGTTTTAAATATTTGATTTTTTTTTTTAAAGACATGATTTACTTTACCTAATATTTGCCTAAATATGGAAATCCAACAATATAATTCGCAATTGCGAGCTCTTCATCCAAATCCCAAGCTCTGATCCGACGCCGCTTCGACGAAGCGTGGTCAGCCATGTTTTTTTTTTTTGGCGTAGAATACGTCTTAAGTTTCGAGACTAGGATGCCACGCTTAAATCATGAATGTCACGAAAAGTGTTGATCACGAAAACTTTAATAACGTGAAAACTAATAATGATAGAAGAATGATCGATATCGCATTCGATAGAGTATAGAATAAAGCATGTTTTCGACTATCACTGATTTCGTGCTGACCTCATTGGCTGACGCAATCGCAGTGCAAAGTTGAGTCAGAAAATCTGCTCTATGGCGGATATTAAATTAGTTTAGCTCCGGCTTCCTTTGTGCTACCACGACGTTTACTGGCGGCTAGCGACACGGCAGAACATGACGTCATGGCGAAAAATGGAAGGGAGAGCGCAGTTTTTCTATCAGTTTTTCTGCAGAAAAGACTTTCGCACAGGCCTTTTACTATCTGGCAGGCTGTGTTTAAATTTAACAAACTTTTACCACTCTCGGCGCTTCGCGCCTCACGTCGGCCCAGCGGGCCTCATTCAATGAGGCTCATTGGTCACTGTTTTCCGTTACTCGAACGCCTTCGGCGTTCTGTCTACGACGTCCCCCTCCGGGGGTAAATAATTGATATATACCCCAACCTATTTGGTTACAGGGGGCAGTTGGTTTCCCCTCGGCCGGATACAGGAACTTGCCATGACGTCATGTTCTACCGTGTCGCTAGCCGCTTCTCGACGTTTGAGGTGTCATTTGTTTTATCTTTTTACGCTTTATAAAATGGCTTAAAATTTAAACCTCAATATTTAATAGTGTTTAATATATCGGCCTTCGAAGTGTGGATATTTCGCTAAAATTATAGAATTTCCAAACTTATGCCTAATAAACACGAGAAAAATTATAGAAACCGTCACAGGAATATAGATCAAGAGATGGGGAATCCAGAAAGACCCGGATGTCCGATGTTGAGCGTCAATGGACTTAACAGGAACGCCTCGAAGTTGAGGCGCCGCGCCGCCAAGAGGAACTATAGCTCGACACGAATGCGCCAATAACTGAAAGTTCGACGCAAATAACATATCTGATGACATAAACGTTTCTACATGGAATGATAGAATTCAACCAGTGGAAGTCCATAACGAGCCATAACCGTCAACATTGACAGCATCTTCATCATATATTATTTAAGTAAGGAGCGACATATATGCGAAAATTTGGGAGACTGAATT
>JAHWFO010016443.1:4519-19608 GCA_023313115.1 Rhysida immarginata
ATAATAATAATAATAATAATAATAATAATAATAATAATAATAATAATGATAATAATAATAAAAATAATGATAATAATAATGATAATAATAATAAAAATAATAATAATAATAATAATAATAATAATAATAATAATAATAATAATTATCATCATTGTCAATTTTAAAATTTTCTATGTTTTAATTTGTGTGTGTGAGTGTTCCATTTTAAAAGTTCTTTTTCAACTTGATGACGCAGGCCTTACAGTATAAATTTTGCTAATAATGAGTAAGTACTATAAAAAATGTTATTGATGTCAGTACAATGAAACTTGAAAATAAAGGGTGTCCAATGGTTAATAATGGCAAAAGCTACAAATCGTTTACACAATCAATAAAAATATGATTTTAAATACTCACATTGTCTCGCACAAATTATTAATATGTATTAACCCGGTAGAAGAACCATGGCTATAACAGACAATGGTACCGCTCCCTGAGGTTGACCCCCACAGGCAAAAAATTGCCCAAAAACGGGGTTAATGGGGAGAAAAAAGAGAAAGAGAACATCTGAAAATGAAAAAGGAAAGAGGACAAACTAAATCGACTAAAAAAAAAATTTACATACTTATTGTTACTATTAAAACTTGAAGCCATTTTGGCTCTTAAGTCACAAAATTTCAAATTTGTTCTGTAAAATCTATTTGATAATGTTAAACCAGAACAGTTAGTAATACTAGCGGTAGATAAGCCAATGCTCTCCAAGAAAAACGGAGCCACAAAATTACCACTAATAATATTAATTAAAAAAACGCTGAGTAGCAAATTCAGCTTTAGATCTTAAAGAGAAAAGAATCAAAATATTAGATGATGAAGAACGCGATAATGAATTAATAATATTAATTATGGATAAAATTTTATATTCGAGTCTCAACGAGAGATGATCCATATCAGTGAACCAAATCTCCAGACCGTATGTCAATTTACTTAAGATAATTGAGTATAAGACAATGTTAAAAAAAGTAAACGAAGGTAAAATTTTGCTCAATCTTCTAACAATACCCCGCATGCGTGAGATCCAATGGGTAAGAATGCGAATATGTTTTTCAAAAGAGCACTTAAAAGAATATGAGATACCAAGGTCAGTCACTTCCTGCACTCTGATAATATCTGTGGAATTGATTTTATAATTATATAAAAACGGAGAACTCGTTCTATAACAGGAGAGTACAAGTGTTTTCGCTGTGTTTATTTTCATGCCATTATGGGCAGACCATGTCGACATCTTATCGATTTCGCCCTAAGGGACCTACAATCAGTGAAATCATTAATACGGCGGGATATTGTAATATCATCAGCATAGGCTAGTAAGGTAACATTCTCCAAGTTCAAGTAATAATCCAGATAAATAAGATAAATAATAAAAAATAAAGGGCCCAGCGGGGAACCTTGAGGAATACCACTGGTGATTTTTATTTTCGAGGAAGATTTATCCTTATATTTTATCCTAATTGACCTACTATCAAGCATACTGCGAATTACATTTAACAGTTGAACAGCGAAACCTAAATAAGGCAACTTTTGTAGTAGATGGTTATGCGAAACATTGTCAATGGCCTTACTAAAATCAAAGAAAACTAGATCCATTTGCTGTTTCTTATCCAAAGTTTTGGCAATCGTAGATACAGTAATGCTCACGTTTAAAAAATTGTAGATTTACGCTTAATGAATCCAAACTGCCAGCCAGGGAGAACCGGTGAGAGATAAGAATATATCTGTTTTGCGATTAACGACTCAAAAACTTTTGCTAGGAAACAAATTAAAGAGATAGGTCTGAAGTCTGAGGTTTCCTTAGGGCGAGCGCATTTAGGAATAGGGACGCAGTATACTTTCTTCCATGATTCTGGATACGAACCGGTCTTTAAAATTAAGTTAAAAATATGAGTAATCGGATTTAAGAGGATAGCAAATGTTCATCAATAGTGATAATGACAAGAATTATTGTCTGAACCAAATATATGTAAGAATGAATTAAAAATTAATAATTATTGTCACAGAAATAAAATGAGTAGATGATGATTTAGAAGAGATTGGGATTCGTAATCTGATAAATACACAAATAAAGGGCTAAGGGAAGATGCCGGGCAAAGTATAAGCCAGAAACGAACTAACAATTGGAAGAGTAATAAGCTTTGTTATTCTCGTATTTCCGCATTTGCCAGAGAGTGGGGTTTTACAAATTCAATCTCAGACATCCATGTATAATTATTTTTCGTCATCATCAAAACACATATCTTCAAATAATTTGTTACCACATTGCAATCTTTATTCATAGATTATTTCTTCTTTTTCTTTACAAGATGACTGCAAAAGCTGCAACGGTTATCCGTATGTGCTGTCTGAGCTGAGAGTAATAAAATGCTCTGCCGACTGGTGGCTCACACCAGCCTCGCGAGGCAAACGTTTCCGTAGTTTCCGAGAAATTTAGGCTGCCTCGTGAGGCAAATGAGGCATACGGCCGAGGCTGCTCGCTCCGTCAGTACCCGGCTATTTATACGCATAAAACGTGGTGACCATGTTGGCAAACTCGTAATTGCAATTGTGGAGATACAATCTAATCTAGAGCAGGGAGAAAGAAATACTGTCAATGTTAGTGGGCACCACAGCTGCACAGGTAATAAGAGGTGGTTGAAAAAAGGAGAAGACGAAGAAAGATCTAGAATAAAAAGAACATTGTTTAGGAAAAAAATTATCAACAATTAGACAGGATAACATCTTGCGTCCAAGGTATCATCTAAAGGGAAATCGCCAAATGGGGCAAGAGCGTTATAAAATCACAACAACAACTGTCCATGGACCACAACATTGAAATGCTTTTACGTAAATAAAATTATCAATTAAAAGTTTTTTTCGGAAAAAAAAAATTAAAGATGGAAAATAGAAAAGAAAAATCCACAGCCTGGTTCGAAACTGGTGAACCAGGTTTGGTATGGCGTAAAATTAAAAATCATGCACTGAACAAAAAAAAAACGAAAAAAAAAACAATTTACTACATTAACAACAAAAACTACAATAACATATACAGCCAATTTATTAGGACATATATATAAATATATGTGTATAAAAAATTGTATATAAAATTGTGTTGGTTATTTTTTTTGTATTTTTTTTCTAATTTGACATGTTTTTGTGTGTAAATTGAAATGATTTGTTTTGTCTCATTTGGTATGTTTGTTTATTTTGACCTGTTTGACGGAACAGGATACAGCTAATCCCATTTAGTCTCTCTTGTAAACAAGGGTTTGGAATTAAAATCATTTATCATTATTATTATTATTATTATTATTATTATTATTATTATTATTATTATTATTATTATTATATACAAATAAATAACATATTTATTTACATAGAATGTCAGTCATTCGCCTTTAAAATAACTATTGGCTAGAATTCATTGCTCTTATGCGCGAAGTTTGATTTACTTTGTTCTGTAACGAGGATGATAATGTAATGGAATCGCGCAACCAAAAGTAACGAGGCAACAGAGGAGTGGGGTGATCAGACAGACGATTGCAAGGGCTCTGTTTTTTTGTTGAAATAATATAATTATTTCTAATTGCATATCACAATAATTGAGATATCAATAGCAGTCTCATCTTCTGCTTTGTTTTGGTTTTTCACATTCTGGACTGTGGTTTGTGTAATTGAGGTGTCAGTTGCGAGAGAAATATGAAAATTTCCTAATATTATGCTCCATTGCTCTCAGTAAGTCTAAATATTACTTTATTTTACACGCTGATAAATATTTCTGCCTTCTAGAAAATAAAAATAGGTATTGAATAATATAAGCAGTTTTAGATATATAGCTGCATAAGATAAAGTTTTTATAAGATTAGATATACATCAATATTTCTTCGAGTGATAACACCCTTCAATTTGAGAGCAACATATTATAAATATTTTTTAACTTCTATTGTATGTATGTGCCAAATATATAACAGGTATATTAAATGAGGGTTTCTATATTATTTAAAAAAAGGCAATAAAAGTTGAGTTTTAGATTTCAAGCAAAGCATGATTATTCTCACAGAGAATTCAAATATGGCTTATGGCGTTCCATTGAATGGCTGGGGCGAACAATTCATAAATGACGTAACTCTGAGAATCTTTTAAAGCCGCAATTTTGAGATTTTCGCATTTTTGAAAAGGAACGCTGTGCTTCAATTGGTCTATGGAGCCATGCTCGTACTTTTTGTCATTAACGCGTTAAACATCTGATAGAGAACAGACTGTCCACCAAGAGGGACAAGTTAGTCATCTGCTATTAGGACCGGTCTTTTTGATTCCTAAGCCCAGCTTTGTACCTTTTCCCAGTGAAACTGCATAATTAACGAGCTATTGCATGAAGGCTTGTTATATTTTTATTTTAAAAGATGTTCTCCTATTGAGCAGTGTAGTTTATGATACCTACATTTTATTTTTTTACCCGTCCATATTGACAGTGATATGCAATGACATAATGAAAACGTCTCCAAAAGCTTATATAATAGATTTGGGATAATATCATAGGAGAGGGTAAAGGAGTTGAAGTGGAAGTCCGTGTCCTATTTATTAATACAGATGCTATGGATGCGAATCACCTGACACTGCATACTGCATTGTATTTTTCGCTAGCATTTTGTCACTCCTTTTATGAAGTTTCCACATCATTCTTCAATGGCCTCGATTTTTTTCTTGTCCCAGAAAATCTTTCATTTTTACACTTCCCACTGAGTCTCTTCTATTATCCCCTAGACAATATATACTCCAACTCCTAATTTGTTTGTGTATAAGACGCGTTCTGATGCCCCAGTAATCATTTTTACTTTTTGTATTAAAAAAAGAGAATCTATCTAAAACGTCAGCTTTATTCAAATATTTTGAATTTAATTTTTGCTTGTTCCATGGATCTTGTGTCTCATTTTTAAAATTGTAAAACCATTATTTATAATCGCATTTAAGTAATCTTATAAATAGTTTTAATATTACAATTACATTTGTTATCGTTTTTATTTGTTTTTTAACAGCTATTACATCAAATTTCGGACGGACCTTGATTGATTTCGAAGATGTTCTTAATTATCTGAAAGATTATATAAACATTCAACCCCCCACCGTATAACAATTATAAAATTTCACATTTCGGAAAAAACGATAGCAGGTATATTTTTCAATATATGTAATGTTTTAATTTGTATAAAGGGATAGAACAATCCATGATTGAATACTTAAACATTTTTTGGGCTATTCATTTATTCAGTATATATTTAAAATTCATTTCAGTCTTTATTTATTCTTAATTTTATCTCCCATAGAAGAAGTCCCACAATAATGAAATTATGATTTATATTTAAATTTTATTCCTTAGTCACAGGTGGAGAGAATTTTCTTCGAAGTATTCAAAAAAACATTTTAATAACATAAAACACAATCATTCCGTTCCTGAAGGAGGTAATTTGTGATATAGTTTGAGGCTTCATAAAGATGCCGGGCATAATTATTTAAATAGATTGGAGCTATAATTTAACTTTATTTTTCTGCTTACCTGCAAGTATAATTATACCGGGCGAAGCCGGGTGAGAATGTCCTTCAAAATTTGCCCAACTGTGGACAACCATTGAAGCAGCTTGACAGAATATTCCAGTAGAACAATGCCACCGTCTATACCCCGTCCAAAGTTTGTTGGAGTAGGAGTGTACAGTTAATTTCCTATTTCACCATTTGGATGACTTTTGCTGAAAATCCAGAATGTTTGGTAAAAAGTGTGAACGAAATTGTAAATCCACCCACTTGGCTGCCTCTGCTAGTCTATCTATATGTATAAAGAAGAATGTTTATCGGTTTTTGTGGATGTTTGTTTGTTTTCGACACGCTCTACAGTCTAATTCTGATCTTAATTTTGCATACTTGACCTTCAAAGCATGAGGAAGGCCATTGTCTACCTCAGATTTCGAAAAAATGATAAATATTCATTATGATGGCAATTCATATTAATACGAAACTAGAGATATCCAGCTTTGCCCGGGATAATTACACTTATAGGTAAATAGAACTATCTCAAAAAATTAATAATATATAACTCATAATTGGTTAAATAATAACTCAATCAATACAATACAGAGCAAAGGGACTATCTATTCTACGAAAAATACGAAAAACAGGAATTCTAGGTGATATACCTGGACTTTATCGAAACATTTTTTAACTTACCCCACTACTCCAGAGCATCACCAGATAATTTTGATTCAAGTTTTTTTTGCCTTTGACATAGAAGATATTATACCTATTGCTATATTCGGAATTCTCGTTGTTCAGATATTTCAAATGACCGCATAGTTTCTTCTGTTTTAGTTGTGTTAGATTTTCTCTAACCAATACTCGTTCTTTCTCTTCCCTTTCTAGACACATAAATTTTTGTCAATCGTCATGACGTTTGATATGGAGCTCAAAGTAGACACGCATGACTCCTTTGCCTCCTCCATAGACGCTGTGTTTGTCAGTGCATCATCGTTTTTTGCTTATTATATAATATTCTTGAAAACAAACGTTCAATCATTGCATTATCAGCATCTCAGTTATCAAAATATACAAATTCCTACAGTATATAGTCGAAATGTATTTTTAGGAAAAGTTCGATCTAATGTGCTACCAAATAAGCTAGGTGATATCCCCAGCATGGCACGGACCATTTTATTTTGAGTAAATTTTGCGATACTTTTAAAATAAACAAATTGAAACACTTAGAATTAATACAGTAAAAATGCTTATGGAAAATATTAAAAAACAATTATTAAAGGCTCACATTGATGGACCTCTCAGATGATGCCATTCTATGTTTAAATAATTTCATACTCACGTAATCTTATTTTAGATGTACACTTGATGTTGTTGCAGTTCCACTCTTCTCTCGCTGTCTTGAAATAAAACTCGGCCATTCATCACTTTTTGTAGTCTAGCAGTCGCCAATTCTTGTATTTACATGCTTACCATTTGCTCAATACAGCACGGAGCTAAAGGAGTGCTTCCTGTGTTGTCTTTCCACTATATCTCAATAGTCTGCTAACATTCCATTATCTCCAGTTACTGATCATTATTAAAGATTTTCAAGAAGTTGTTAAGTACTACGATAACCCTTTATTATGAAAAGCCTGAATAACAGCAATTCTATGCATTGTACCCAAAGCAACTTTATCTATATTGGACATACTTTGTCTGTCATGAGATATATATTGTTGATCCTTGCACAGTGTTGGTGCATTGCCTGCTTATACTATTGTTGATACACATTCTTGCACAAACTTTGCCTTGTATTGTTGGTCATGAGATATATATTGTTAATCCCTGGTAATGCTCTGTTTTTGGTAGCGCACAGTATTTGGTGTGGTTCATTGTTAGCTATAAGATTAGTGACCTCGTCATAAAACCTTTCCCAGAACAAACCCTTTTAATTAAAAATTGTACGTTATCACTCTTACTCCTTCAAATAAATAAGCCTACTTTACTACAACCGTTCGTAATAAAATCCTAGGCTCTAATCATTTAAAACCCAATGGTGTAAATACAAATTCGTCTTTGTCTATATTTTTCCTCTTTATCAAGTTCAAAAGCTTATTACAGCTTACTCAAGCGCCATTCTTAACAAAAAGTTCTGTTTTCTGTCCCATAATTATCCCTTTTAAGTTCTTAATATATTAAAGTTCAAGATATTACCTTTTCTTCAAGCTATCAAAAATGGCCTTTTTGCTTCAATTGGGCTTTGTCGACCTTTACGCCGCAGTATTTTTGAAATTAAAAAAAAACGGTAACAATTAGGAATTTTCCAGAAAAATTTAATAATAACTACGCATTATACATAAGTTTAGTTAACATCGATGCCAATCAACATGATGGTGCGATGCACAATAAAAGGCATTACTAATAATTGTTTAGTCTTTTACTAATTTTATCTTCCTAAATCTGTCAATTCAGTCTCATTTTTATAGGGATCATCTTATTTCGAAGTTTATAATGTTCTTTGCAATCTAGTCGTCTTACGGGTAAGTAAGTGTATATGACTTCCTTGATATGACATCTTTTGAATCCTAATCGAATACGGGTTTTAATTAATTATTCATGTTTTTGTCATTTTGTTACCACGAACGCTAATTCTCTTTTGTCAGTTAAGAGTCAGATCGCAAAGTGCTGTATCGTCGGTATTCCAGGTGCAGTTGATTAAGTCGACAGTTGAGAATAGGTAAGTCATATGGGGGAATATGGAAGCAATTCTAAGAGTGCATTAATGTGTTAGTATTTGGCGGGACCGCCAAACATGAACCTGTGGTTACCTAGCCTAGTATTCATGTAGAAAATAAATTAAGCCACGGTAGTTTGGAGTCAAATTCGATATTATGACCCAAAATGTCTTAACCGCCTTACGGGATCGCAAAGCAACGATCTTGACGTTGGGACAATTTCTTTTCGCATGCCGTTCCATGCGAATCTCCCATTCGGTTTGTACTTAATTAGCAGCATGCCCTGGATTTCTGTATTCTTCCAAAGACTTTATTTATATTGAGCCATTTGTCTTCTTTATGCATTTTCACAAGATCAGGCCAAAACGTCCTTGTTTGGCTAAGATGCAATCATGTCTTCTTCTCTTTTTTTAAACCAAAAATAATTTAAAAACTATGCCTGTAAATTCTGTTATCCACAAGCATACTGTCGTTGCGAGAAACTATTTTTTCAATTTATTTCTCTTAATCTATTTTATCAATAAATGTTAATTTTCTTTCGGAGTCCGTTTTTTGGAGTCATAAATGTTTTCTTTTCATTTCAAGCTCTTTTCCAAGTAGGGCAGAAAAGGAACCACTTCAACCACTTGAACTGCGGTATCCATCTTTGAAGAGTGGAAGTCTAAATCATATACAAGAATAGCAATTTCTTACAAACAAATACCTTTTCAGAGTTTATTTATATTTTTGTAACGTCAAATATTTCGTACGCGCATGTAGAACTTTTTACGAGTTGAGGAGTTCCATGTAACCTCCTTGGATGTGAATAAAATCCTCAGGAGGACGACACCATGTTGAAGATGGGTCCAAGAGGTTTGGGTCGCAGAAGTTATGGAATTTTCCAATTATATTTGAGGTTTTATAAATGACTATAGTCCGTGATAATGTGGCGCAGATTTTTCTGTCCATCTATCCTCGTCAAACTAAAGGTGTCAAATATTAGTCGATTTTATAGGTCACATCGAGGTAGTTTTCTTCGTTTTAATTTTTCCAATAGAAGAAGGGGTCATCTAATTCTTGTTGTGCAAACGGTCATCTATTAGGTCTTGTAGGGGGTGGCTCCCAAAATAGGATAAAACTGGTACCTGATGTTACCCTATTGGGACCTGTCGACATTCTTCTGCTGACAAACACAATTACAGCGCGACATATTCGGTTTTCTACATTCGTAGCACCTAAAGTGCATCCCAGTGGAGACAGTCTCGCCTATTGCATTTCCTCTACTTGTACAATTCATCTATTGCAAGCTGCTAAAGTACTCAGGCATCCACTCTGGTTTTGGTCAGTTGTAAACCAGGCCTTTTCCCATTCTGTGCAATTTAAAATAAATGGTTTTACTGTTTTTACTGCTGAAGGTCGCACCTTTTGTCGTAAAAAATCGGTCATATTAACTGCTGCAACCTCGACGAGTTCACTTTCTATGAGTGGTTGTGGTGAAGGGGCGTTAAGCCTTTTGAGATCGGAAAAGAACTTGATGAAGATCTCATGTTCCAGTTGCCTTTGTGTATAAAGAGCCCTTTTATGTTCGGCTTCCGTCTTTGCTTCCCCAAACCTCCCTTTGAGCCGAGCTTTCGCTTCTGTCCAAAAGTTTGCTTCACCAAGCAATTCGCCTGTTCACAGCGTTAGATGAGGCTCCACTAGTGATGGGAAAACCCGACTTAATAAAAGCAAAGGTACGTCGTAGACAAGGGCTTGGCTCTCTAAATCTGCTAGGAATAAGGCAATAAACTAAATTAAATTTTGCAATATCTTCAAAATAAACACATGAAAATGCTTAGAATAAATAGAGTCAAAATTCTTAATGAAAATTCGAAAAAAATCTTTTTAAAGTCTCACAATGGCTGGACCTCTCCAAGGATGCCCACTGCTAGTCTAAATAATTTTTTACTCACGTAATCTTACCTCAGATGTATACTTAGTGTTGTTGCAATTTCCACTCTTCTCTCGATGTGTTGAAGCAAGACTTGGCCATTTATCACTTTGTGCAGTCTAGCAGTCGCCGATTCTTCTATTTACTTGCTTCCCATTTGCTCAATACATCACGGAGCTAAAGGAGTGCTTCCTCTGTCGTCTTTCCACTCTTTCTCAATATTCTGCTAACTCTCCATTATCTCCAGTTACTGATCATTTTTAAAGATTTTCAAGAAATTGTTAAGTACTAAGAACTCTCTTTTCAAAGAAAATCCTGAATAACAGGAATTCTATGCATTGTTACAAATTGAAACTTGTCTATATTACATCATCATTTTATGTTCATTGTGAAAATTCTCTGAAAGATTGCTTTAACATTATATCATCTTCTGAGCTTATTGTTATTGGTGAATTGCGTGTTGAAACCAGTGTTGATACCTCTTGTTGCACAAACTTTTATTTGCATTGTTGGTCATGAGATATATATTGTTGGTCCGTGCAGAGTGTTTCTGAATTGCGTGTTGATACCATTGTTGCAAAAACTTTGTCTTGCATTGTTGGTCATGCGATATTTCTCATTAATATGCCCTGCTATAACCATGAATATCGATTTTTTATCAATAATTAATATTTTTTCGAAATCTGAAGTAGACAGTGACAGTAGTATGCGAAATTAAATCAAGATCAGAATAAAAACATACAAACCCACAAACATCCTTCTTTATATATATAGAAGATTTATTCTTCCTGAGTATTGGTTGATGTCTTTTTTTTTACTTTCGTTCAGAATGGTTTCTAGAACCACTTTCTGCTGTTCTAAAGTATAGTGGACTTGTTTGGTCCCATAGTAGTCGGCGCTCTTAGTATAGAAAGGCAAGTTCTTAAGAATAAAATCATCCATATCCATGGGTTCCCATCCAGGGACATCCGGGTGATCCATGGGTTCCCATGTGTATATTTTCTTTAGATGCCTGTCTAAAATCAGCGCTGAATCAATTCCGGGGTTATCTTCGACTTTAAGGTGACATGGAGTGTTTAATTCTTCAGTGACATGGAGATTTAGCGAACGAGGCGGGAATCGACGTGCATTCAAAGTCGCGAGTAGCTTTTTTTTCTGAGTGGCTGCCATGTATATGCTTATTTAGGATTCTCTTAGTACGAGAATCTGCCTTAATTTTACATCCTCCGATAAATGAAAATATAAGTTTCCATAATGTGCAATTCAGCTACTTGTCTTTTAGTATTTTATCGCAAAAGGAAAACTTCTGGTTCAGTACTTTTTTACGAAAAAGAAACTTCCCATTTCAGTATTTTTTTACGAAAAAACTTTTCTGTAACGCTCCGTTTTGTGTTGGGCACAGTACTGGGTGTTGTTTTTTGGTAGCTCTACGATTAGTCGCCTCGTCAAGAAAGTTTTCCCAGAACTAACCTGTTTAATTCTAAATTGTACGTTATCGCTCTTACTCCTTCAAAGAAAAAAAAACTCTACTACTACCGTTCCTAATAAAATACTGGGTTATAATAATTCAAAAACCAATGGTGCAAATATGAATTCGTCTTTAACAATACCTTTCCTCTTTATCAAGTTCAAGGGCTTGTTACAGCATATTCAAGCGACGTTCTTATCAAAGATTTCCGTTTTCTATCCCATTATTATCTTTTTTAAATTCTAAATATATTAAAGTTCAAGATAGTACCTTTTCTTCAAGCTGATCAAACATGATCTTTTTGTTTCAATTGGGCTTTGTCGACCTTTTTGCCGCAGTATTTTTGAAATTAGAAAATGGTAACAATTAGAAATTTTACTGAAAAATTTAATAACAACTATTCATTGTAATTACGTTTGGTTAAAGTCGATGCCAATCAACCTGTTCGCATGGTGCACGAGGCATTATTATTAGGTTTTTAGGCTTCTCCCTTTTTGATCAAATTAAAACTTTCAATGCAGTCTAAATTTTTAAGTGAACATCAAATTTCGAAGTTTATAATGTTCTTTGCAATCTCGTCCGTGTTACAGGTAAGTAATTTATAAATATTCTTCATAACATCTTTTGAATTCTAATCGAATACGGGTTTTAATTAATTATTCTTTCTTTTCTTTTTTTGTTACCGCGTTTACTAGATCTCTTTTGTTCTTTTCGGTAGTCAGAGTGCAAAGTGCTCTGTCGTCGTTTTTTTAGGTGCAGTTGATTTAGTCGACTGGGAGATTAGGTAAGTCAGAGGGGGTAATATGGAAATATTTCAAAGGGTGCGTTAATGTGTTAATATTTGGCGGTACTGCCAACATAAACATATTGTATCCTAGCCTGGTAAACGAATTCGCTAGTCGATCTTCTGATGATCATTGAATCAAGTATGCCTCCGGTATTTTATGGTAAATGTCGTCTTTATCCGCTTGCAACACTTGCATTATTCATTGGGTTTTCCTGCCCTCCAAGTTTCTTGCACTGTAGAGTTGGGATGGGTCTCCTTATTTCTGTCTTCTTCATCCATTTTCTCAAGACCAGACCAAAACGTCCATCTTCTAATGAGACGCCATCATGTCTTCTTCTCTTTTTTAAACGAAAAAAAATATCTAATTCTTGGCATTTTCAACAACAATGCGTGTAATATTTCTTATCCACGAGCATATTGTTTTTGCGTGAAACTATTTCTTCACTATTTCTCTTAAACTATTTTAACAACAAATGTAGATTTCCTTTATATATAATTCGTTAAGTGTTGGTTCAATCTCTTTTCCAAATAGGCCACAGAAGAAACCACTTCAATCCATACCACATCTGAACTGCGGGATCCCTCTTAATAGAGTAGAAATCTGAATCCTATACAACAATTGCGATTTCTTACAGACATTTTCTTTTGTAATGTCTCGTATGCATATTTTAAAAATTTACGGCGTTACATATGCATAGTGTTGGTGCATTGCGTGTTGACATCATTGTTGCACAAACTTTTCCTTGCATTGTTGGTCATAAAGTATATATTGTTGTTCCATGCACAGTTTTTGTGAAATGCGTGTTGATACCATCGTTGATACGTATTGTTGCACAAATTTCACCCTGTATTGGTAGTCGTGAGATATGACTCATTTATATGATTTGCCATAACCATGAATGTCGATATTTTTATCGATAATTATTATTTTTCTAAAAACTGATATAGACAGTGACCTTCCTCATGCTTTGAAGGTCAAGTATCCAAAATTTTATCAAGATGGGAACAATAATGCAGATTTGTATAAAAAAAAACACAAACAAACAAACCCACAAACATCGTTCATTAAATATATACACTAGCAGAAGTATCCGGTGTTGCCAGGAATAATTACACTTCTAGGTAACAGAACATTCTAAAAAGATTAATTTATTACTCCCAGTTGTTTAAATACTAAATATATCAATATAACACAGAGCACAAGAACCATCTTTTGTACGAAAAATACGAAAAATCGGAAGGGTAGATTATAAACTGGGACACTATTTAAACTCTTCCTGACTTGCCTCACCACTACGGAGCATCACATGTCACTTTAGAGTCAAGTGTTTTTAGCCCTTGACGGAGAAGCTCTTTCTTATACACTCTAGGTTTATTCGAAATTTCCGTTATTCAGATGTTTCAAATTCCCGTTAAGCATTTCCTGTTTTTGTTGTAGTTTCTCTGACCAATACTCGTTCTTCTCTTTCCTTTCCAGACACATAAAATTTTGCCAGTCGTCTGGTTGTTTGATAGGGAACTCATGGGCGACACACGTGACTCCTTTACCTCATCCATAAACGCTGCTTTATAAATTGCCAGTCACTGCATCATCATTCTATGCTCATTTTAAATAATCCTAGGAAACAAGCGTTCAGTCATCGCATTATCAGCATCTCACTTTCCAACGTGTACACATTCCCACAAAGTTTAATCCAGATATATTTTTATGAAATGTTTTGATCTGGTGTGCTACCAATTAAGCTAGGTGATAACCCTGGCATGGCTAGGAATTTTTTTTATTGGATTAAATGTTGAAATATCTTAAAAAATATACACATGAAAACGCTTAGAATAAATACAGCAATAATTCTTGTTGAAAATTTGAAAAAAAATTTTTCTGAATCATGTACTCTTACTTTAGATGTACACTTGATGTTGTTGCATTTCCACTCTTCTATCGATTTCTTGAAGTAAAACTTAGCCATTCATCACTTTTCGTAGTTTAGCAAATATACCTTGCAATTACCATAAATATCGATTTTTGTACCAATAATTATCATTTTTTTCGAAATCTGAGGTAGACAATGACCTTTCTTATGGTTTGAAGGTCAAGTTTGCAAAATTTCATCAAGAACGGAGTAAAACAGTAGATTTGTATTAGAAGCAAACCAACAAACAAACCCACAGACATCCTTTTTTATATACACTAGCCGAAGTAAGCGGCCTTGTCCGGGATAAATACAACTTGTAGGTAAACAGAACATTAACTTGAGAATAAAATAAAACTCTTTTTCCACAACGAAACAGGAAATGAACAAAAAGAAAAAGACCGAAAATATAATGAAAAAATACAACCTGCAGCCAAGGAGCACCTCGAGAGAACTTGAGAGAAATGACTTGGAATAGAACATGCTGAGTATTTATAACGGACAGAAGCCAATCAAGACAAAAAGATCTAACTGAATTTTAATGATTGGGTAAGTGCGTCGCCCATATGATCAATGGTGATTCGCTAATAGAACCCCTATCTATAGTTGAGAAATAATTTTTTATCTGTTTTTTGAATGGCTAAGCATTCGAAGGCGTCCAGAAGGTGTTTTATGTTTATTAACTCAATAAGTTTTACATTGCTTAATAAGAATTCATGCCCGGTATCTAGCGAGTGTTTGGCTATGGATGACTGATTCCCTCTAC
>JAHWFO010016448.1:0-26595 GCA_023313115.1 Rhysida immarginata
ACACATAAAAAGGTGATTTAGTTTCGAATCTATCCGAAACATTGAATCATGATGTTTTTAGAAGCAACAAATATATAAACATATTATACAGTACATAAACATTTTATTTATTTATCAATGGACGAGTCTACAGAATCATGTACATCAGTAATACTGAATAAGGGCTTAGAATAACTGAAGTAAGGAAAAATAAGCGCGGGTATCGAATCTGTCGCTATGTCAAGTAAACAGTGTCTGTTTAAGGTGCCTCTACTTACTCGCATCTGTGGTCACAATCGAATGCGGGACCAAAAACACGGCACGTGCAAGCTTTTCGCAGTATCTAAAATCACAAAAGTGAATTTTGTATGACGAAAAATTAAAATTATTGCATCACCCCTAACGCCGGCACGTATAGAGAGGAATCGGTAGAAATAAATATAGCACTTCAAAGCGGTGCTTAAATTATAGATAAGTTGAAGACTTTAAAGACCATCAAAATCTAAATGTTTCAAAGTAATAACTTATGAATTAAATTGTGAATAATAAAATATATTTATTGTAATGGAAAAGAGTTCATTCCAATACACTAGCATTCATTAGACTTCATTCAAAATGCTGAAAGCAAAACATTCGGCTATTACACGGCTAGGTAAGATAAGCGTGATGTAGTTGCGCTATCTGGTACCACACTTTCAATACATTTCATAATATATCTGTAGTAAAGATTTGTAGAAAAATTGGTCAGACAACAATGGTCAGGTGACTTTTCAGTTCCAGCGTTTGATTCAAGCAACACCTCCTAGGGTGCGTTCACTTATTCGTTCGGAGTCATGCTCCGAGTCAATGTGATCACGTGATCAGAGTACTAGCGTCATGGCTCAGAGTCAACATAACGACGTAACAATCGAAGACTTTGATCGCTATAATCATTTGTGTGCAGTATTGCCAATTTAGCCTTTTTTTCCTTGCGCTTGTCTTTTGTTGGACATTTTTAATAAAAATTAAACAATGCATAGCAACCATCTACCATTCATTTACAAGTCTTCAATTCTCTTCAAAAACTCTCATCATTATTCAATGGTGAACTTATTATATATTCTTATTATTTATTATTTTATCTTCTACATTTATAAATGAGTATAGAATCATTCATTAATAAACAACATATTATACTACTTCGTTAATTAATGTATAATGCACAAAATAATGAAAATGAGCTTTTAAATTGGACGCTTCCCTGCTAAATTGGCAACACTGCTTGTGAACGATTCGAGATATTTTTTCCCTCTTCGCAACCTCCGGAGGCATCAGAAAAACATGAGCAGTGCCCATGGTTGTCACGTGGATTTGCAGAGTGATTAGACAAGAGACAGAGAACGATAAAAATAAATGGAGAAATAAAACTTTTATTTCAAAACTTTAAATAACTTAATAAATGATTTCATAAAGTCCAAAACAGTGGAAGCTGTCGCTGGGATAAAACAAAAATGTATAGTTCTGTGTAGTCGTCTTTGACCTTTAGTCAGAACATGCACAAGTTCGGATTATAGTCTACACCACCCGTAGTTCGGTGTGTATGATGATTAGGCAAAATTCTAATTACGAAAGTTATTGTTGGAGAGCTGGGTATGAGACGAAATTATTATTTCTCGTCGCTCGTTGAGATTCGTTGCTTGAGCTTCACACGAAGAAATACCCCACGGGATGCGAAGGCACTCCTTCCTACGAGACACAGACGAACAATAGATGCTACGCCGTCACGCGCAGACGCAGGTAGAAAGAATATAAAGGAAATAGGCACTTTCCTTTGTTACGCACTCCAATGAAGAATAACACCAATAACTCAGATGCCCCGCTGACCACTAAGATTCAAAAGTAGAACAGAAGAATCTGATGCAAAAAATAACTTATTTGTGGTCTCTTATAACACACACTTGAAAACACTTAAATAGGGGAGGCTCTTTTGGCCACACTCTTAATATCACCATATATCACTAAGCTTTGATTAAGCTTACCAAAAATTCAGATATGTTAAACATCTTAACAAGAACACTATCACACCATATTACTCTGCCACTCATGGCCACTTAACAACATTGCCACGATTTCGCCGTAATCGATTTTAGTCGGTATTTCTAAGCATAAGATCCACCCATACACAGCTGAAGGCACAAATCAGATAGACTTGGATGATTTGGGAAAACATATACTGATGCTCCGAAGCTCGCAAGTCGAGGAAAATCTTCTTATTGTGATAAGAAAAAAAAAATATATCACTCTACGGGTGTAAGAGAAAACGCTCCAATTTTAAAGTCAGATAAATCAATGAGATTTCGACGTAAATAAAGTGATTGAAGCCACACTTCTAGCGTACTCAATTTGTCACAAAACAAGACGAGAAAATTTAGCGATAAAGTCTTTCGTGCATATCGCCGTACCCTTACGGGGAAATGGACAAGTCCCGCTGTCGAGCACCGAATCTGAGTTCAAAAGTTTTACGAAGAAATTTAGAGAAAAGAGGATGAAAACCCCGGAATGATTCCTCCTGTTCCTCTACTCAGGTAAGTTGAGATAGAGAACGGAAACACTCCCAGGGCGTCATCATTTTCTAATAGTTCGTTTGCGTCTGGCGAGAACACTGTTCGGAACTCGCTAACTACTGCGGCTTGGATATGAGCATGAAATATCGTTAAATTGCTCACTCCGCGTAATTGCACCTCAGATATACAGTTTATAAATGAAAATGTCCTACCGCAATATGTGAAGCCGTCTGGTAGCTTATTCCGTCGTTATTTTGCAGATGGCACCTTCCATTTTCCGTGCTCGTCACTTTTGAGGGATGAGGAGGCTTTCCTTCGTCCGAAGAATTTTCCGACGTTAATGCCGAGGACTCCAAATAGGCAATTAGGTTTTCTACGGCTTTTTCGAGCCTACCTTGTAGCTCTACGGGATCCTGTCGAGGCTCCTTGCTCTGCAGCTCGCTGCTTGCTCCCGTCGGTTCCTCCCCGTCGCATCGCTTGCCGACCACCTTTCCGATGTCGACGTCGTACTGCTCGCAACTCCCGCAAGGCACCTTGGACGCTGCTCGTTGCATAGATAATTCTCTGGCGCTATTATCGTTTCGTTTCTCTCGTGGACGAACAGAATTTGCGCCCTTCCATCGCAAAATTTTCCGAGGACACGCTTCTCGCGCCTGTCTTGCTCGCGTCCATCTTTCTTTTTTCTCTGTCGACTCTCTAGAACCACGTGATCTCTTCAGGATGACATCGCTCAGTTCTGACGTATGATCTCCGTCATTCACCTTCTCTCTTCTTGAGGAAGATTTCTCTCGCCGAAATCCACGTGACAATGGTACTTTTGGGTTATGGGGAACGTTTAACATTAAGATATTTTTTATTAACAGGAATAAACAATAACATATTTTTTATTATTTTTATAAAAACAAAGTTCTGGTCATAATTGTAATTTTAATTTATTATCACAGAGGCTAGGGTGGCCTCTAGATCACGAGGCCCTAGCCCCATGCGTAAAGATGGAACTGAGATTGAGCATATAAAAATTAATAATTATGCTGAGGAAATTGTCTCGAATCAAATTTTTGATCAATTTAAGCTAAATTTTCGTTTGTATCGTGCCAAGCCTACAACAATGGAAGGCTAACCAATTATGGTAGGCTATGATCGTGCACTTTCGAAAGGTAGAGGCGACCATGTTGGTGGTTAAACAACGTATGCGCCATCTTGAAGAAATAAAGTCTTCTCTTCTCTTGTTTGTGTGGTTGCCACGGCTCCTAACAAGAGCACTCGCAAACGTTATCTCATTGTAACAAAATTAATCATCGTTGAAGTCGCAACTTTGTTGGCACTCTTCATTGTTGCGTCGTCTTTCTCATTAAATTTTTTGACTCCGATGACTCCAGCTTGAAAGTAGGAGTTAAGGGAGTTAACCCGAGTCGCACTCCAAGCGAATAAAGAAACAAACTCCAAATGACTCCGAGCGTACCCTGATGTTGGACGTCAAGGGAGTTAACTCCGAGCGAATAAAGAAACGGAGACCAAATGACTCGGAGCAAATAAAGAAACGGAATGCGAATGACTCAGTCACGGGAGTCACTCGGAGTGACTCCAAGTGAATAAGTGAACGCACCCCTAAAGAGAAAGCCTCTGCACGGAAACGTCATACATTGTTACATCATCTTAATAGTGCATTGTTGTTCGTATTTCTACCAATAATAAGCCCTGAATTTGCACTACTATGATGATGTAACAATGTATGACGGTTTCCGTGCAGAGGCTTTCTCTTTAGGTGTTGATTCAAGCAGGCGCCAACAATGGTTAAACGTGCAACAATGCAAAACTGTTTCCGTAACACTTTTTGGTGTCGGTTTTCGCATCACGTTTTTTATACATAGATGTCCAGCCTTAAAACATTATCATGTTAAAAGTGCAGATAAAGGGGTAAAAATATATGAATTCAGGGTTTCCGCTACTTTCCTATAAGCTAGGTGCAAGCGCAAAGTGTGCGGACTCTGGTGAGCGTTTCTTGCATTAGTTTCGGGAGAGCTCCTTTGTTTACAAGCGTGCACAAGGTAAAACGAAAGGCAAAAATAGACTAGTTATTGCTTTTATGCTATATTATAGGTATACCAATTAACTTTAAACATGTCAAATAACAACTGCAGTATAGTAGGATGCGGTAATAGGTATAAAACTGCCAAAAAAGCAGGAAAAACAAATTCATTTCTACAAGTTCCCGCCCAGGCCATAGTTAACTAAACGGAGGCAGAAATGATCCGGTTTATGAAGCGAAAAACTTAAGATTTGTTTTTAATCAAATAAAATATTAATTCAGTATCATAATTTAGTTACGATTGAACAATATGTTCCACAGAATTACAGGTGACGAATGGATGCCCACCTCAAAATTGTATGTATGCAGCGATCATTTCATTGGTGAAACGAAAAACAATCATCCCAGTCATCCTGATTACATTCCAATAGTTCGATGTTCGACATCCAATGTGACTGACAAAAAAGTTCAACGCTTTCAGCCGTAATTCTCGGTCAACAAAAGTAATGTGTCTACTGGATGTTTAATATTTCTAATTGTCACAATGAAATTTTGCTAGCACTCATTTTAATATGATTTTTTAAGTTGGTTTATTTATGCTTGTTTGAGGCAGGCATTGTCCGCAATAACACTGTGAATGCTATAAATTTCTTTGTTCACAGAATTCATATTCTTTGAATCAACTAATTATTTCCCTTTTTTATGATACTTGCTCGAAAAGATGAACTGTAAATTGTTTCATAAAAAAAAAACTAATTTAAACACATTTTCCATGGTGAGTGTCAATTTGAAATTCTTAAATACCAGCTAACTCAATGTAAGCATTTGCGTTTCTCTCCTGGCTTTAGTTGATTTAGCCACCACCAGGTGCGAATTCACTAGCGCTCCAAGCGGCATGCACCTAGCTTATACCCTCCCTGGATGAGGGGAGGGGGTAATTTCTTGTTGTAAATTTTTTTTATTTTAATCAAATATTTAAATTGTTATAAAATGTAAATGCAGTAACTAATCTCACAAATGAAACTTGGTGTTCCCATTTTTAAAACGGACATTAACTCTCGTTAATAATCAGATTTTTTCACGTCCTGTTAAAAATTAATCTTTTAATATATTTTTGACATAAATAATTTGAGTTAATTTGCAATAAATTAAAGATTATTTTTTTTATCTGTCGTGTAGATGTGAATCTGAAATTTTTATATTAAACAAAGAGCCATTAAAAATAAAGGAGGGAGGGGAGGAATAATCTTAATCGTGTTAATGTTAAAAAGACTGTTTTGAGTGACTGTTCATTGAACTCCTTCAAGTTGAGTGGATCATTCGACCTCAAATTAGCAGAGGGCCATGACCACCTTCGTGTCAATTTCTCTATTCATTTGCTTTTAATGTCATCTGTTCCTTTCTGATAAGCTAATAAAAATTGATTATACCTATGTAATTATAATGATTGGAGTGTTTTAACGTCGCTGTTCGTTTAAATAAAAAAATATTATTTATTTATTAAAATTCCTTATCGTTTCCAGTTCACCGATATTGTAAGACAATAAACAAATACAACTCTAGATATTTAATGAAAAGCAACTGAGAAGTAATTCTATTTATTTCTTGTTTTATTTTTTCAATAATTAATTTTTTTTTTGTTATGCAAGCAACCTAAATAAAAATTAAATTTCTTTTATAATAGAATTTGTGAATCATTTTAATCCTTTTCTTTTTTTAACGAATATTTTGACCTTGGAGCCTTTTAAGTATCAGATAATTTTCAAATTTTCTTATTCTTATTCCCAAAAATATCACAGATCAGTTTAGCATTTCTTTACATATTATTTATTATTTACAACCTAGAAACAGGGAATAAATCTTATTTACAAAACGGAATAATTTAAAGTATTTACATATGAATTTTTAGTTATTTGTATAAAAAGAAGTCTGAATTTGTCAAAGAAAGGCCTTAACATTAGTATATATATATATATATATATACTTTAAAAATAAAGATTCTTCTAGGACCTTTTTGCAATTCAGAGAGAGGATTCTTTGAACAGAATGACAGCTCATTCCAGCCGTTATTTCTTTCGTTAATTGCACATGTATTATTATCTATCATATTAAACAATGTAGTCTTGAATGGTAAGGAAACTCGAAAAATGATTTAATAGTATGATTCTAAATATATGAACCATTCATAAAATTCTGTATGTTTTTGTGTCGGTCATTTTAAACATTATAAATATTTTGTAGCTTAATAACTCTCTCCTTAGGAATTATTAATTTCTCTTAAAGCAAATCAATTATAATCAGTGCACTCCTTAATCCATTACTTTCTTAATGCAGTTTAACGCATTTCATTCATTCTACAGCTGTTTTCGTAAGAATGTCGTTATAACTTCGACTCTGAGATAAGAAAGTTTTCTTTTTTATATTATAAAATTTGCACTTGATGGCTTTAGAAATCCTCATAATTGTTGAATCTTTCGACAAAGATAAACTAAAGCAAGTTTCTTTGTATAATGAAATTGTTACTTTCTAGAAAAGTTATATAATCTTCTTGCTGCCTATAACTGTTTGTCTTTTGACTTTTGTTTCAGAGGTAAAATGCTAGGTAAAACAAAAATAGCAAGTAAGCTCAGGACGTGGAAGTAAAATCCAATACTCCTGAAATTAATAAAAGAGAGAAACATTAATACCATATATGAATTTAATGAAAGTTAATGGAATTAGATGAAATAGAGAATATATTTACAGAAGTGTATTAAACGATGGCTCCAATTCCAAAAGAACAAAAGGAAACGTCATGTAGGCCAAAGCAGCTCGTGCAGTAAGGGATGTAATAACGTCGTAAGTCCGAGCCCACGCAGGAGATACTTGAAAAAATGGCCGAATTGAACGACGCACCTGATAAGAAAAATAATAATACGAGAAAAACAGACATGATAGTTACGAACAGGAATAACAGCAATTAATTTAATCAATACATTATTATTATAAGTTTACGTTTCTAGCTGCAAGAGTAAGTATGGTGGCGGTGGTGAAGGCGAAATAGTATCCGGGATAGAAACCGTGCCAGAGAGCTGACAGTCCAAACGTAGCTGCTGTTTTAAAGAACGGCGAACGGTCATAGGCGATTCTTCGCAACCATACCATCGTTCCTTTGTTCCAGTTTTGAAAAACATCCCGAAGACTTGTACCAAACTTTAAAATTGGGAAATAACTAATTATAGCTTTAATTTAAAATCAAAAAAAGCAAAATGACTCTCTACAAATACAGTAATTTTAAGGTAAAGCTTAATAACGACTCACATCTTAAAAAGCTTTAAATATCTTTAATATTCAAAAATTTCTAACCACATTTGACCAATATTTCATTAAAATTATTTTATTTTGTTTTAAAAGTCAAGTATTACCCATTTTGAATTTTAAAATATGTATAAAGGGAAATTAAATCCAGTGTCAAAAAATCGCCTGTAAGTACGAGGTGCGTTCAAGTTCTAAGGTCTCCTAATTTATTTTTTAAAAACTATCGACCCTAGAAAGCTGAAACTCCCGTCATTTGTCCACATAGTCAATCTCTAGCCGTACACATTTTTCACAACGCTGACGCCATGATTGCAATGCCGCTGCAGGCACTTCTATAGTGGTCTGTTTTGCCTACTATTCCGTTCTTGCATAAGCGGTTTTCCAGTAGACAAAACTGCTTCCTAAAGAAGCATTTGCGGCGGCCTACCAATCATGGCGTCAGCATTGTGAAAAATGTCTACGGGTAAAGGTTGACTATGTGGACAAATCAAGGGAGTTTCAGCTTTCTAGGGTCAATAGTTTTTCAAAAATAAATTAGGAGATCTTAGAACTTGAATGCACCTCCCGTAAAAGCGAGTCCCATGCAAAGTATTTTGATGTCGACATATCGATATTCAAATAATAGATGTCCATTTTATTTACAGTTTTGGATGACCTCCAAACAACAGATAGTGAGCCAATGTTTTCATTTTACCGCACCAACTATATATGTTTTTTCATTTGCGAAGACATGTTGAAATTTTGCGTAAACGTTATACCCTCCAGGACAAAAGTTTGGAAAATTTTAATTATTGCAACTATTTGTATTTAAAAAAGTAAAATAATAAGAAACTGGATAAATAAAGGAAAATTATAATTAGAATATCTACTTTGTCATTCATTTTTACATCTAAAATAATGTTTATTAACAAGCAAGTTAGTAATAAATTAATTAAATAAAAAAAGAAAACAATGACAGAGACAAAAGTTCAATTAAATACGGACAAAAGGTTGGAAATTTGAAATTAAAAATATTTAAATTGTTTAAAATTATTAAGTTACTATTCTAAAAATGTGATTAGATTATTGTTGCGTCTATTAACATTCTCATTTTTATGAAAGGCTTAGGAGATAAGCATAAACGTTATAATAACATACCACCAACCGCACAAATTGAAAAAGATACCAGAGATTTGATTATTAAAAGGTGGAAAGATAATGAAAAGCAAGTGGAAATAGCTAATTTTTGCATTTAACATCAAGTGCAGTCAACAAAATCATTAAAAAATACGAAGAACGTAGAACGTTCAATGTTTTGCCTCGCTCTGGAAGAAAAGCGTTACAACTGCAAAGGAAGATAAGCATCTCGGGGCTTTGGTGCGAATAAATAAAAACAACGATTAAACAAGTGACTGGACAATGGAATCTATCACGAGAAAAGATGCATCTGCAAAAACCCCAGCAAGAAGATTAAGATCAATGGTTATAATCTTACGTTGCAGCAAAGAAGCCACTGTTGACAAAAGTAATGAAGAGAAAACGCTATCAATGGGCAAGATACCATCAATTTTGGATAATTCATGAATGGAAAAATGTCATTTTCATTATTTAATGATGGCCAAGAAAGTCATTCGGAAGAAAAAAGTATCACCCAGCCTGCATTGCTCAGAGTCAAATTTCCTCCAAGTATTATGGTGTATGGTACTATTTGCTTTCATGGACTTGGAAGTCTCTGCTTCAGCAAAGGAAGTCCTTACTACACCAAAATAATGGTAGATCATCGGATTCCTACTACTCAGTTTTTTAAGGCAATGGTGATTTTATTTCTCAGCAAGATGGGGCCCCTTGCCATACATTTAAATATTCAATGTCCTGGCTAGAAGTCCAACAAGTTTAGGTGCTCAAGTGGCCTAGGAATAAATAGCCCGGACATGAATCCGACTGAGGAGATATGGGACATCATGAAGAAAATTAAAGTTTGAAGCAACCAACATCAATGAGCTTCAAACTATTGTCCAAGACGTTTGGTGTAAAATTACAAAAGAAGTATGCCAACCTAATTTAATCCATGCCAAGACAAATAAAGGCAGTTGCCAATGCCAGGGGAGGCTGGACAAAATACTAAATTTGTAAACTAGTATAATTTTTTCATATATAATTTCAAATTTCCAAATTTATGCCTTACGTAAATAA
The DNA here is from genome assembly GCA_023313115.1 of Rhysida immarginata. Taxonomy (NCBI): domain Eukaryota; kingdom Metazoa; phylum Arthropoda; class Chilopoda; order Scolopendromorpha; family Scolopendridae; genus Rhysida; species Rhysida immarginata. Next base: position 10,021 of record JAHWFO010016448.1, read on the forward strand.
ATTTCTTCTGTTATTTACTCTTTTAATTTTTTTACATTGTTTATTACTAACTTGCTTGTTAATAAACATTATTTTAGACGTAAAAATGAATGACAAAGTCGATCTTCTAATTATTTTTTTCCCTTTATTTAGCCAGTTTCCTCTTTTTTTTTAATACAAATAGTTGTAATAATTAAAAATTTCTATACTTTTTGTCCTGTAGAGGTATCTACCTATCTAACAAAAATTTTTTACAGCTAATTCCTCCGAAACTGTAAGCAGCAGAATCAAATGATAATAATACTCAATTAGGAGCTTCCTTAAACCGAGCCTTGACGTAATTTTATGACAATGGGTCTTAAAAGAGATATTAATTTTTTTTCTATAAAAATAAAGAAATGGACTAGCTAACAAAAGTCAATAAATTCGACATACACACTCTTCTCATAATAATTTTTGGATGTAAATTGATGGGATCTGAAGAACTATTGGGAGACATTGGGTTTTTATTTATAAAAAATATTAACAATTTACCCATATTCCTCAAAATAACAGAACACGGAATTAAAATTCTTTATTAAAATTAACAGAAATTTGATAGAGCGAAATACCACATAAGAGTTCGCAAGAAATGTTATTTTTATGTCAAAGTGGACAGACTCTGGGAATGTATCATTCCACTATTTCAAATTTATTTTATATGTCGACTATAATCAAGTGAGAAGCTGACAAACTAAATTCGACCATGGAAATAATGCTCTAGGTCTTTGACCTTTACCCCTTTTTTCGTATAGTGGTAATTTTCATTTTAGAGAAAAAAAGAAACAAGCGTTTCTTAAATTGTAGACTTTATGTAACTAAATGACTGCAATATGACTGCAATAATGTACAGCTTCCTTGAGCCATGATCTCCTTTATTATTCCAAACCTGTTTTACTAATTTCCATTGTTGTTTTTTGGCATCTCTCACTTTTTCCACACACGAAGGCTAGCATGGCGTGGTTTATCCTCTCTTTACCAAATCAGATAAACACAAAATAAAAAAAAAAACATTAAAAAAGCCTTGCATAGAATCTTTTACTTTAAAAAAAGAGGTTAAATCGCAAATAAAAAGAGATCTAAATTTGGTTAATAACAAAATTTATTCAGTTTGTTATTAACATCACTTAAGACATCTTCAACATTTTTCTACTCAATAGCTTTCCGTATAATTTTGCTTTTTGGTCCTCTAAATCATTTTTCATTTGTGTAAAATTTACTACAGTCAAACCTCGATAAGTGGATAGCGTCCGGACTGGGAAGTATCCACTGAACCAATATAGAGATTTTTCTTTTTATAAAATGTATACTAATCAACATTAATTGATTTAAATAGTATCTAATGTTTAATTTTACAGTATAAAAATTGAGATACATAAGAATTTAGAGTTATCGATCAACAAATTTAGATAAGAATTTATAATTCATGTAATGTACATAAGAATTAAAATGCTTACTGCATGTTTTCATATAAGGATGCTTCACTTTCCAAAGGATGAGCTGTACTAAATTCCGAATGGCAATCGACAATCGACCAGTGAAATGTAAATTTGTTCAGGTGCGACCGTTTAGGTGATAGAAGCCCTGAAAGTGTGGAAGTTTTAAAATTTTGAACCCAATTTTATCGATGAAGACAAAGAGATAGAGGGCGGGTCTTAAAGACATTCCTATTCTACTTTTTGATGGTCTTAAGAATCCGAAGTCAGAATTTCAAAAATCCAAAAACTTTTAATACAGACTCTACGTATCCACACAATGTACACATAAAAACCCCCTCACATAAAAGTACAATAATTCTTCCATTGAAAGTGTTCTGTCAGATTTGTATTTTAGAAATTAGCTATTGGTTCACTTTAGGTGAGACACTCTGTATAAAATTTCAGCCGAATCGTGCGAGCGAAACTGCTACTTTAAGTTTATCTGAACATTTTCTCAGTATTTTTCATGTGAACTACAACTTAAAATAACATAAAAGTTCATGTTCATTTTTTGATGGATTTTTGATTTTTAATGGTAAAAAAATGTGACAAAAAATACAAGAAAGCCGAGAGGAGAACACTCGCAATTTTATTTAAATTAAAGATAAGTAATTATATTGTTTGCATTAAGTTATCAACCTAGATTGCATAAAAGATAAATAATACGTATTAGGAGGGTTTTCCGTATCTTTTTATTCAGTGTTCCCAGAAGGTTTATAGTTCTTATTTACATTGCACGTGTACTAAAAATTTTTAGATTTTTGAAAGTCTGACTTGGGATTCTTAAAGGCCATCAAAAAGTAGAATAGGAATGTTTCTAAGACCCACACTCTATCTCTTTGTCTTCATTAAAAATATTGGGTTCAAAACTTTAAAAGTTCCACACTTTCAGTGCCTCTATCTCCTAACATTTGGATCAACTGAAAAACTACCCAAGAAAAAAACATTTCTCAAACGTTGTATACAATCTGAAAATACCATTTAAAATAAGGATTTCCATTGCTCATTTTGAAGTTCACTCTCGCCCATTTTCTCAAAATCTTTAAAGGGGAAGTGTGTGATTAAATATTGTTTTTAGACTAATGTGTTGTTGCTCTACAGGGTATCAATTGGAAATTTTTCTCTATCTTTAATAGTTTTCGAGTTAGCAAATGGATGACCTTAAATTTGGGTGTCAAAGTCAAATTTGAGTGCGGCAATGAATTCCCCATCCCCCTATTACCTATAAACCACACTCATCAGATTTGGACACCCTGGAAAATGTTTCACAGCCTTTCTTGGTGACATATTAAATGGTTTCCAGTGGTATAATGCTAATATCTCCTGAGCATGCCATTCAATGCACAATTTTCCGGAGTGTGCACATAAGAGATTCAGATAGGATCTAACTGGATGCTGTTTAGAAACATCTTCTCTATCCCGAGGTGTCGCGACTTAAGTGACACAAAAAATTATAAAAGATTCAATTTAAATATATTTGGTGTTTTCATGCGAAAAATCTTTCTAAACAAGTCCCGCGAGATGAATAACATATAGACAATTACCTCGACTTGTATTACGTCGACGTTTGTCATAAGATCCCATTTGGCATTTCCTTTTTCATCATAGCCATTGAATCCCAGTCCAGATGCATTACACACCGCATCCGCTATTAATAAAAAAAATTAAAGGCTTTTCAGTGAGAAAATAATTAAGCATACATTGATTAACTATTGGTATATATAAACAAAAATATCAACTGAAACCTTCACCTCACCTATAAACCATGCATGGTAATACTTAAATCTTGCAACAACTGTGATAATATAGATTGTGTAAAATTTAACAAAGAAAGATGTATTTTGGAGGAAATCTCCATCTGAAATAAAAAAAAAATTCCCAATTTTTAATAATTTATAAACTTAAAGAAAGCAGAAGTGAAAGTGTTAGAAAAATTATGATTCAACGGTGAATGTTTTCATCATTTTGTCATTTTATTTACATACTCCTTATCATTAAGGTTAAAAAACAAAACTGAAGACATTTATTTATTATGTAGTAATTCAATAAAACGATAATTCAGAATTAGTAAATTTAGTAATTGAGGGTCATTATTCGTAGCTTTATTTAAGAGACGTGGCTTTATTTATGCATGGTTTATGTTCTTAAAAAATCTAAAATAATTGATCCTGTTAATAATTAACCAAATAAATAAATAGTATTCTTCATCAACAGAACAAGTACTGTCAACGGCATCCTACAACTTCCATATCACTGACAATGGTTTGTACACAGCGTTGCGAAGGATAGGTAACTTGAAAATATACAGGGTGTTTCATATAAAATTAACACATTTTTTCATTATTAATTCGTATAGAAATTCACCCAATGAGCATGGAAATTCCTATGGGGATACTTAAAGGACAGAGTTTACGCCACATGCGATTTGAAGCAAGCATAAGAGATCAATTGACATCAAGGCCCCCCAGGAAGCAACATGCAACGGCATCTTCAGTTGTGCCTAGAGCAGAAGGCGGGATATTTTCAAACTTAATTTACTACAGAGGCGCGTAATCTACCAAATATACCCTATATTTACCAATTTTGGTTAGCATCATTCTTGTAGAAATAAATAAATAAAGGAGTGTGTTTTGTTTCTATATATCTATTCTTAGAAACACGTGCCATTATTAAAATAGTTTCAAGCTATCCGAGAATCTCTGTTGCCTATTGAAACTTCCTTATCATTAAGTTCTCGCTTTAAATCCGACAGAGAACATATTGTCAGAGAATGGAGGTCTTCAAAGAAGCATTCAGCTCATCAGCCTTTGTGTCTTTTGGGATGACGGGAAGGGTCTGTCGAAAGTCTCCTGCAAGTACTATAGTCACTCCTCCCATGAGATTGTCACGGCCTCTAATGTCCTTCAAAGTCTTGTCAGTAGCTTCCAGCGCCTTGCGATGTGACTTGGTGCACTCATCCCAGATTTGAGCCGTGTTTTTTGTAAAACCTTGGCCATGGCTGAATTCCTTGAAATGTTGCATCTCGGAGAATCTGTTTTGGCCAAATTCAAAGGAATCTTAAAAGTTGTATGTGTAGTCCTGTCTCCAGTAAGAAATGTTACTGTAATGCCAGAAGATGCCACAGCAAGAGCTATGCAGTTCTGCCTAGTCTTTGCGAGAAGAAGGTTGATCAGGAAGGTTTTTCCTATGCCTTTAGGCGCATCAAAAAAGAAACATTTTCCAGTCTGTCTTCTGCAACTCTTTGGTCATCGAGTAGCTTTGGCTCATTTTCAGCAACAAAAGCCTGCAGTTAATCTATCTATCTTTTTCTATGTTCTTTCTTCTTCTGTCTATCTATATTCTATCTAATCACCTTTTTCTATTATTCCTTTACGTAGTCAGAATTTAGAATCCTCCTAAGAAAGAGAGAGAGAGAATTTGGTGGAGGGGATAGTAAAAAAGCGTCATATATCCACCATGACCTTGACCTCGGATCATTTTGACCTGCCTAAAACTTTCCTACGGTCAACCTGTATTACCATGCAAAATTTTATCAAGATTGCTCCAACCATTTCGGAATGGAACAGACAGACTTATTTTTTATTTACATTTTGAGAAAAGGAAGGTTATTTCTGCGATACAGGGCAATTTCTGTACTCTCAAAATGTAAATAAACAAAGAAAGTCTTTTTGTACTTTATTTGAAACGTTGTATCAAGGTCGTATATAGGTTGCATCAACAAAAAATATCTAAAAAAATTCACATTATTTAATTTTAGCGAAATGGTGGGCCACACATGCTACGTTCCGGAATGCAAAAGTGAGTACCGTTCCCAAGTAAAACAAAATTCCCAAAACAGGCATTTTTTCAGATTCCCAAAGAAAGATGAGAGAAGTGCGGAGTGGATAAGAAAGACCCCTAGAGATAGTGAACGCTTCTGGGTCGATAATGCTTAGCGTGTAATATAGATTATGACGAGAGGTACAGTCATCAACAGGAAATAATCCACACGAGTTTAATACTTAATATTACATTTCATGCTAATGTGTTGTTTTAATAGCTTTTTTAATTATAATTATTTAAATTTAATAATCTTAATAATGTTACCTCTAAATGTTATATTAAATTATTAAAAATAAATTAATATTGAAACTGTAAAACTTGGAGTAAAATTCAATTGTGGATTATTTCCTGTTGATGACTGTACATCGCTATAAAACTGGATTGTGAGCATCAATAATGAGAATGTGTCACTTCCAACAAATAGGATTTATGAACAACATCAAACTGCACTCACTGCGTCTTGTATAAATTTTATCACCACCTGTAGACTTCATTCCTAACCAGGAATGTTAACATGTTCATAATATCAGCCAGAAAGATGTCCAGACACTAAATACCATTATATTCGTGCGGTTTTCTTCTTACCCTGATGTGTCCAAAAAATACAGATGTCACACCCTGTCTTACGAAAACTATTATAATTATTGCAAGATATTGTAGTAACATTCAAAGTAAAAAAAAAAAAATAAAATAAAATAAAAAAAAAAAAAGGAAAAAAAAAAACACGAATAATTACAATGCAATAAATTACAACAGATTTATTTATGTAACAGGCAAGGTAAGCACGGAATTGTTCTATTTGAACCGGTTAGGAAGAAAAAATATATTAAGGACGAGATTTCTAGTTTACGTGTTCCTAATGACCAGGACAAAAGACTAAATCTTTCTTTTCGAGGCAAGAAATAGAGAGAAAAGAACACTTTTGCTGCTTTTGTTACTTTGCATCGTCAGTCATAAATAGCATGATGAACAGATTGAAATTGTTTGAAAAATAGTAAGTGATTTATTGATTGTGGAAAATGTTTTTCATTGTTCTCCATGGTTTTATTATTCCTTAATTTATAACTAACAAATTTTACAACGTTAAATACGTTACTTACGCCTTTAAATTATAAGTTTTATCGGTGGGCAATCATCGAAACGAGCGGAGCGGCGATTCAATATGGTTACCACTAAACGGGAAGTTAGTAACTGTAAAGACAGAAAAGTAACAAAAGCAGGGGGAAAAGTGAGCACTGACTCGCTTTCAGAAAAGTCACTTTTGAGACTTCGCTTTCCTCAAAATGACGTCACTGAAAGTATCTTAAGACAAGTGAAAAAGTGAGAAAAGTAAAGAGTTTGTGAACGCGACTAATGTAATTTTCATTGTTTCCATCTTGAATTTTAACAATCAATATTTTTTCATTTGTTGAAAACAATGAAGGTTGGATTGTTGGTCAGGTATGTTTTTCGTGTTTGGACAGGTGACTTTTTCGCGTCTGGGCTTGTCTTTTTCGTTGGCCTCCTTTGACTCAAACTACGTCATTTCCGGAAAAAAAATGGCCAGCGGAAGGGGAGTGCAAAAGCGCCGTTTTTCACTTTTCAAAGCAGTTTCTTATATTGAAATTATAGACCAAATTTAAAAATTTTAACGGGAATGTGTTATATTTATATCAAAGAATATTTTGTAAAAAAATTGAAACTGATACCCAGAGTTGTCCTTTAAGATACCCAGGACTGAGGAAAAACGGAGTGACTGAATTGGGACTACGAATCTTTAGTAAGGTTCTGAGAAACCATTTTTGTAAATGATAGAGACGAGATAAATTATAAGCAGTTGTGGAACCCCAGAACTGGATCCCATAACCAAGTGAGGAGTGGATTAAGGCTTAGTATAAGGTTAACAGAATATAACTGGGTAGAAAATTTAAGCGAGAAATTAGGCCTTGCTTTTTGTTTAAACCCTGCAAAAGAGTATTTGTGTGGGTACTCCAAGAAAGATCATGGGACAGACCTAAATATTTAAATTTAACTTTACAAAACTGCACATTTCCCCTTTAAACAGTTTCATAATTAATGATACTAATGTACGTATATGATATAGCTTCATCTAAATTAAGCACCTCTCAACCTATGTAAAGATTTTCTAGGGCAATATCAACATAAGGAAAAAATCCATTTTTTATGTGTAAGGAATTTAAAGCATTTTTTTTTGCTTTATTATCATCATGTGGGTCTTATTTCAGAAAATGTATTCTTAAGAAGAGAAATGGGTATTTTATAATTTTGTTTTATTATTGCTAATGGACACTTAAGATACATCTTAAGGGTTTCAAGAGTTTTACTTTTAAGATACAATTTATCTTATAATAAGACGTAACAACTGTTCTTTTTTTAAATTAAGCGAGGGCAATGACTGCTTTACTTTAGCCTAGATTCAAAATGCTTTTCCTATCTAGTTGGAGAAAAATAAACGGGCCGTTTAAAAGCAATGGAGTGCTTCAGGTTTTATTACTGAATAGTTCACTAAAGAACTGTCGCCGTCACCGCCAAGGAAACACAGAACAGTAAACAAATCTATGTAAAGACATGTGAAAACAAATTTGTTCTTGTGCACGTTTATGCCGTAAACAATGCTAGTCTATAGCGTTTTAATTACTTTAATTTGGTGTTTGATTTTTAATGATTTGTGATTCACTTTTAATCATTTCAATTTCTACAGTCGTCTTTGCGTTTAGTACTATTACAGATTAATAGCAATTTAATTAACAAATATAATACACGCTGTGGATACTTAACATATTTAAAATCGAAAAAAAGTGGAACACCACTTCCATAAAAAAATTTTAATAGGCACGAATATACAATTCGGCTGCATAACAAAATGAGCCTTCATCGTATTCTTCTCATATAAAATACACTTTTTTCCCAAGCAGAATTCATTGTATTCAAAACAATCTGGCTTTTTATATGGTTTAAAAAAATAATAAAATAAAATAAAAATTAAACAATTTTGCTTCCCTGTAGTCGCAAGATAATTTATTTTCAATTTCATTTTCCTTTAAGTTTAAATAAGTCCATGAAATAAATGCCATAAATTTTTTCAGATAAATCAACTGATAAATGCAAAGAAGTTTTTGTTTTTAGCTTCGTTTTAAGACTTTTTCGCGGAGAAGGTACCTGACTCGATGGTTCGAAAATATTTATTTTATTCACTATATCCATTTATGAATTGCACGTGATTTCTTCTCTTGAAACAGTAACTTTTAATACATTCTCCAATATTTTATTTAGCAGGATTAAGAGACTGTATTAAAAAAACCTGCATTAAATATTTAATATATGAAATTTTGTAGTTAACATTAAATGGGCTCTATTACAATAAAAGGTGAGCAGTTTCACTTTACCGTGTGTTTTCTTTTTCATAGATGAGTTTTTTTTCTTATATACAGGAGTTTTAACAATCATTATTAAAATTGGGCTAAATTACGTTGTAATAAACATTCTCCAAAAATTCAATTATAATATTATTTAAATTTAATATTTGAAAACAATCCAATCTCAAAAAAATAAACTTAAAAAAATCATAATAATTATTTAAAAGAGCAACTTCCCCTCCCTAAAAACAAGGAATGTAATGTGCTAACATGAACAAAAATATTCTTTGCCAATAAGGCCTAGGAAAAGCATTCCTTACAATTTTCTAAAATTATTTTGCTTCTAAAGTTTAAAAATAATATTACTACATTATTAAAAAATCCTTAAATTCACAAAAATTTAAGTCCTAATTCCAAACGTCCTAATAAGGGTCGTACAAATGAAAACGAAAATTTGAGTGGGAAAAAAAAGACGACGTGTAGGATCGTAAGTTTTTGTTTTCAACAATTGCGAAACCCCACGTGCAAATTGAACAAAAGGTTGCAAGCGTTGCATCACTCGCGATTCGAAGCTCTGCGAGTGATCGCTTCGTCCAAACAACAAAATGGAGTCAACGAAACAGGAACAGAGAGCAGTAATTCGTTTTTTGACATGTGAAGGAGTTTCAGTTTCTAAAATTCATCGTCGTATGCAGAACGTCTATGGAAATGACTGCTTAACCTTCACTCGTGTTTGGGCATGGAGCAAGAGGTTTTCGGAGGGACGGTCATCATTGCAAGATGATCAACGACCTGGAGAAGCAAACCGCGCCATCACGGATGCTTCCAAAGCCGAAATTGACGCTGTCTTAAAGGAAAACAGAACAGTGAAATCGATGTCATGATTGCTAAAACTGGCCTTAGTCGTGGAACTGTTTACTCCATTATCAGGAACCATCTGCACTACAGAAAAATCTGTGCACAATGGGTCCCGCATCATTTGACATCAGAACAACATTTGACTCGCTATGAACAGGAAGGAGAGAGTTTTCTCGACAGAATCGTTACAGGGGATGAAACTTGGTGCTTTCGTTTCCAGCCCGAAAGGAAACGTCAAAGTTGTCAATGGAAGCATTATGGGTCACCACCCCCGAAAAAACCAAAAGCAATCGTAAACAACACGGGGAAGGTGATTGACCGTGTTTTTTGATCGCAAAAGACCGATTTTACTGGACTTTCTTGAAAAAGTCAAAACAGTTAACGCAGCACGATATGGGGAAACACTGAAGGCACTGTGCGCGACCATCAAATGCAAGCGTCCTGGACTTCTTACAGAAGGAGTGCTTCTTCTCCACGACAAGGCGCGTCCTCACACCTTGAAAGCAACGGTAGACCTTATCAAGAAGTTCAACTGGGAAGCAAAGCAGCATCCACCTTACAACCCTGACTTATCCCCATGTAACTTTCACGTGTTTGGGGATCTCAAGAAACATCTGAAAGGCCGCAGGTTTCAGTCGGAGGATGAAGTGAAGGAAGAGGTTTTGGAATGGTTCCACACTCAACCGAAAGACTTCTTCCATAAAAGAAATACTCATTTGGAGAGTATTTTAAATTCCTTGTATACACTTTGGATAAAATAAATAATTTTCGTTTTCATTTATACCACCCTTATACTTTTCCAACTTGTTAAAATTCCTGATGGGCAATTTGTTGAAGCAATTCAATTCATGGTGAGTAACACTGAAGTAAATCCAAAGTGATCAACATTGAATTTGAAGAAAAACACTCCTTGTAGTTATAGAAATGAAGATTCTCTGATGAATTTCATAGATGATACCATTTTCTGAAAATTTTGATGTTCAATTTCGAAAATTTTGAATTTTGAATTTCATTTTCAAAAACATCCAATTAACTTTTGATAACTGTCAATAAAACAAGTCCAAAAAATTGTTATGATTTTCTCAGTTTATTTTTTTTTTGATATTGGGTTGTTTTCAAATATTAAATTTAAATTATATTATATTTGAATTATGAAGAAAGTTTAATACAGGAGTTTTGTTCTTAATTTACTTTGCATTATCATTATAGATAATTTTTACGTTCAATCTCGTGATCCTACAATCTAAATAGACCTTGCTAAAAGTCATAAGATTTTGCTAACAATAGTTTATAAGATTGTTCCTTCATTAGTAATACACGGATATACATAGAAAATATGATAGTTTTTTGAGGTTCGGACAAGTTAATTTGTGTCGATCGGTTTTTGCAAAACTCATGTTGTTCTTCGGGTAAAAAAGGGATCAACAAATTAGACAGATGATTGAAAACAAAAGATTCGAGAAGCTTAGCCGGGAACGGTATAATAGTGATTGGCCTAAAATCTGCCAGAGTCTTAGGATTACACATTTATAAATTGCTTGCATACGAACAATTTTCCAATCCGAGGGATAAACATTGTCTCTCAGAGAAATTAAGTAGAAAGGGGTGCTTTCAAGGCTTCAATACACCCCTTGTCTATGTAATCAGGGAAGCCCATATCATTTATGCCCCTTGAGGCTTTTGTATTTCTCGATAAATGAATAATATCGGATTCCGTAATAAGTGGAGGAGTAAATTTAGTATCTATTTTATTCCAAAATGAGTCAATATGTGTGACACCAGGGTTCAATACTTCCGTACTTCCCAAATTTCCTTCAAAATTACTATTTATTATTATTATATTTTTTATATTTTAATTACTTTATTTTATTATAGATTTTAATTACTTATTATTTTTTTTAATGTTTTGTCTTTAATTTTATTACAATCTTCTTAATGTGCCGTCTCCTATCGAAGGTCGGCGACCACTTTATTTATATATTGGCGGAACTAAGAATGAATAACGCGGTGGTTTTCCGTTGTCTTCCGCATGGAACAAACACAACATCCATGCCAGAGCGGGATTCGAACCCGGGAACCTAGGATTTTGAGAACTACTGAAGCCATGCGCCCCAGCGCTCTCAGCCACTGGATCTGGCTCATTTCATTATCTTTACTTCTAATTTTAGGTTTTAGTTTACTTCACCTCCCACTGGCACAATGTTTCCCCTTGTGATTCCTCTTGTTTCATTGGCCCATTGTTTTAACTTTGTCCATGAGTAGTTAATATCCCTTTCGCTTAACCAATGGGAAATAGTCTTGGTAATCCCCCCCCCTCCCCTAGTCTATATATTATCTAGCGTTAAGGTTTTATTCTATTCTTTCATTTTTCTTTTCACTTTTGTCTTTCCGCTGAAGATGAGTACCTGGTACCCGAAATAAGCATCCGGTATTTCAATTTCATTCTTTGTGTATTAGAGGTTTCCCCTTTTTGGGTAACTGTATCTTAGGAAAAATAAGTTAAGTTAAAGAACAAGCGCTCCAAAGCAATATTAATGAAGACGAGAAGGCATTGGCACTTACCTTTTAATAAATTCAGAGGGAATAGCGGTGCAATTTTCAATAGAAGATATACGTTAATTATACCTAGTATAACTTTAATGATGACTGGCCTCTAAAAGAACCAACATTAACAATTAACAATCCCCTCTCTCAACAGTAACTTTTCTGAGCTTATCCCAGATGTCAAAATAAATTGAACAACGTATTGAGAACTATGCATATTTTATTATTTATATAATCTTTCTATTTACCAATGGTGAGGGTTCAAAAGTCACGTCAACATTCGCAATATGACCGTTGGAATGCACTCCCTGTAAAATAAATTAACCCAATCATGAAAAATGAATTTTTTATAAACATATGTAAATTTTAAAATCGAAGTGAAATAAGTGAAAACTTAATTGAATATTGTTCTGCTGTAGCTAGTAAATAAAACAAGTTTTAAATTAATGACCAGAGATTGGCCAGAGTTGTCCAGGGTGACAGAAGAGCAACAGTGCGTCAAATAGCGGCAAATCTTAATCAAGGAAAATGTGACCGCCTCTAAACGAACTGTTCGCCGCTCATTACACAGTTTAGGCTATGGAAGCCGACGACCAGTTCGAAAGCCTCTATTGTCAGCCTTGAACAAGAGCAGACGTCTCCAGTTGCCAAGGAGCACGAGGATGGACAGTAGATGACTGGAAAAGGGTCATGTGGTCCGATGAGTCACGATTTCAAATGCATCATGCAGATGGCAGGGTTAGAATATGGAGAAAACAACACGAAAGCATGGACCCCACTTGCATCGCCACAGTACTTCAAGCTGGTGGCGGCAGTATTATAGTTTAGTTTGGGGGATGTTTTCTTGGCATTGTTTGGGTCCTTTGATTCCTCTGCACGGACATGTGCGTGCCCAAGATTATTTAAGTATTGTCACAGATCAAGTACATCCAGTTATGTTAAGGTGTACTCTGACGGGGATGGATACTTCCAGCAGGTCAATGCTCCTTGTCATAAGGCTGGCATCGTCCTCAGATGGTTCGAAGAACATACCGGAGAGTTTACCTTGCTTCGTTGGCCTGCACAATCGCCAGATCTCATTCCCATTGAGAATTTGTGGGATGAGATCGAACGAGCCATCAGGCAGGGGGATCCAGCACCATCAAATATGCAAGAATTGGAAGGTGCAGTTCTTCAGAGTTGGTCTCAAATCCTCCTACAACCTACCAACATCTCATAGAATCCATTCCCCGAAGAATGCAAGCAGTCATAAGAGCGAAAGGTGGCCCAACACTGTATTAAGGGTCATAATAATTTGGCCACTCAGTGTATAGTCTAATATTGAGTGTGTACCATGGAACGGATCAACCCTCGTTGGCCCAACGTCCTGAGTTTCAAATCCAAAAGAAGAAAGTAAAGGGACGAGGTGGGGGAAATAAGATCTAGAAATATTGCTTATATATGATCCCTCTACCCCTCCCCCCAGTTTGTACTTGTTATTCGAGGACACCCTGTATATGCATCCGATGATGGTGAAATATCGAAACGCGTCAGCTTATTATACTTAGCATACGGTATCACCATTTTTGGTTCATTTTTTCTCTTGTTATAATCAGTTTCTTTAAGCACTGGTCGATGGTCGCTGTAATTCGAGTTTTCAGTTCGCCAGTTCTCACAAATTGGGGCGCTATCTACTGTTCACTTCATTTAAAATTTTTTTGATACTTTCTTTATTCAATACAAAAAAAAGTGCATATCCTTGTTTGTTTCTTTTTAATGATTTTCTGAATGCGTAAAGATACTTTTCGGATACCCTGTATTATTTATTCAATTATATATATCCCTTATCTATAAAACTAATAGATAAAGAAAACGGAGACTTGCGTTAGCTTTGGGAGAATTTTGCAGGCTTATGCCTTCTATGAAGTTGATGTAATCCTTGTAGAAGATAAGTGGACCGCACATCACGGATTGAAAATGGTACATATAACTCGTATACTCGAGCACAGATGGGAGTTTTCTGAAAAAAAAAATTATGATTTAATAGTACTTAAACTTTTTTAATATAAATTAAAAGACAAGTCTCCCTTGTTTTAAATGCAAAGACATGAAACTGCTGAGTATCAACCACAGTCAATAATTATATACTAATTAGATTTATCGTCTGCTTAATGTAGCTATCTCTCATTTTGTTTTTTTAAAGACTAGGCCACCCTTTAACATCTATTATTTTTCGGCATTATAAATTGAATCGGTCATTTCAAAAACCTCATAAGTCACTCAATTACAATTTTTCAGGAATCAATAAAAACTGTTTCACGCACAAACAAATGAGTTTTAAAGAACTTTTTATGCTTAATTTAGTATTTGAGTGGTAAAAAATTTAAATAGTGAATAACCTTCACAGTTTATTAATAAAAATAATGGAAAAAACCCCTGAAAAACTGTTCTTGACTTATGTTGTTTTATCAAAAAACAATCGTAGTAATCATATTTTTTATCGCTTATTATTGAAAATTACACTTAAAAATAACCTTATTAACATTTTACATGTATTAATTTGTCATTTTTTAATATCTTTAAGGTACATAGTCATATTCTCCATCATTCTCATCTGGATTATCTTCAACATTTGCAGTTGGCCAGCTAAAAATGTTGTTATAAAATGGCATATGCTCTTCCAGAATGCTATCCTGAACTTGCTTTAAATCGTCTATTTTTTTTTTATTGATGGGCACTTTTAAATCATAAGCCTTGGCTGATGGAAGCGAAACAGAAGTTGTAAGTTTTTTTATTAATAAGAATGAATGTTTAATCAATCCATCAATATATTCCTCGGCTATGATAGTACCTTTTCTATCTGAATCGTACTGAAAACTCATCTATGTCGAAGGTGCGAATGATTTTTTCTGTTCTTTTGGGACTTTTTTCCCATAAGATTCAGTTGACAAACATGTTTTTTTGTACAAATTTGGCCACCATTTTTTAAATTCCAAAACATCTTCAGTTTTTAGCTCTATGACTGTAAATGATGAGCTGGAGTTCGAAACCAAATCAATGTATTCTCCTGGGACGTAGATACGATCATGCTTTCGAACATTTTTTTTTATAACTCCAAAATCACGGTCATTTGGTAAAAACGAATGACCACGTATGGGAAAATACTGATAAACTTTTTCAAATCTTTTAGAGTCAGTCAAAGCCAACATAAATCTCAACAATGTATTATTTTTATTTTGACCGGGGCAGCCATCGGAAAATAGATATAAATACTTAATATGCGGTCCAATATTATTTTTTATATAATGCATCAACATTGAACAAACCTCATTGGCTCCTTTGTTAGCAATGCCTTCGTGATACATGTAAAATGTTGATTTGCCTGTTTTTAAATCCTTAATACCAAAACAGTGAACCCATAATTGCCGTAAATAAAAAATGTTTTGTATAGGTATGTGTGGCAATGGTAGATTTTGCATAAAATCGAATGTTATAGCTGCAACATCATCTCGTTCCGTACAAAGATCTGGAACTGATGAAATTTTGTTGTAAAACTTCTTGGCACGTCTTTTATGGGTCATTAACTGAGCTACTACCGAACGTTTTGCATTTTCTGACAAGTTTGATTGCTTTATTTTGGTTGATAGTTCTTCGCAAGTTATACATGAGTCGACTTGTGGTCGACCAAATCTAAGGGAAAAGGTTTCATTAAAGTATTGTAAGTAAAATTTTGTACTTTATACCGAGATCTGGATGTTTTTCGTTAAACATTGAATGCATTTTTTTGACATCCAATCGTGCATCAAGATATTGAATGTCTTTTCCTGCGTAATGTGTCTTTTTCCTAGGAAAGCAATGTGTTCATGTATTTTTTGGCATACTTCAGGAGGCACTGTATTTGCTTTCGGGTGACATCCTCTGTTATCTGTAGGACTCTTCTCTTCACTAAGCAAATCACAAAGTCTGCGAATTCTGGCTTCAGTAACTCCATATAGGCTGATAAATGCTCTCTTGCAGACTTTAACTTTATCAGTTTGTTTTAAAACATGGAACTGAAAAGCATTTTGCCTCTGTGTAGCATTTTCTTTTCGAGGACGCCTCTGTTTTATATGTAACTTTTCAATGAGTGATTGAAGAAATACATCCTGCTCATTTTTTGTTGAAAATAAGTTAATTTTTGAAATGCAAAAGTCCATGTCATCTTGGTGGAAATTCGCAAAACATTCCTTCTTACATCTGCAATAAATAAGCGATATATTAGGTTTATATAGGCCTTGATAGAAAACGTAAACTGACTGAAGGTTTGCCTGCAATTTTGACCAGTAGAACTCGGAGCTATTTGTTTTCCTCGATACTTAGAATATGCCTGTCCTTTAACTTTAGAATTTTTTATAAGATTTCTTTTATACTTTAAGGCATTACACGTTCTCTTCTTTTTCGGCTCACCATCAATCAGAACAAAGCAGGGCCGTACCCAGAATTTTATTTCGGGGGGGGGGGGGGGGGGGGGGGGGGGGGGG
>JAHWFO010016448.1:29768-40695 GCA_023313115.1 Rhysida immarginata
GGTTGTATCATAATGGTACGATTAGAGCACGTGCCATTAGAGCACGTACCTATTCCGGCTATCTCACGTTCGTACTTGTTCGTGCTCTGTCCCATATAAATGGATTGGTGAAAACAAAGTGTGAAAAAGTTAATTCGTTTTTAAGTTATCGTAATAAATAATAATCTTCTTAAGAATAAAAAAATTCTTTTGATTTAGAGACCGATCTCCCCTTTCAATAATCGTCAATCACGTGCCTCCTACACGCGCACCATCTCATTCACGTTTAAAGCACGCGCAGACCCGAACCCATGTGCTCAGCACGCTTTTCCCCAATGCAAGGATAATTTGTGTCTTCCAGCTATAGGGAGAATTATCAAAACATAAACATTGAATATCCGCCATCTTTCGAGGGCATCGAGACCCATGGATGCCATGGCTCTGAACTTATCCCATTGTTATACAATACATCCAAACACGCAACAACTCGTTACCATCGTTATACAATAACAAGTCGGGCAAAAACGGCGCACTTCGATGAGTAGCAGTATAGAATTGCCTTCCTCTTGCCCTCAAAAAAATGGCAGCTGTACCCATCATTCAATGCGAAGATATTTTCCCCTATTAAATACATGCACTCTCTCTATCGCAATGCATTGTTAGAATTGTGTCTACAGACAGACGGACGAACGGACAGTTGGACAAATCGATCACATAAGCACTTTTCTACGAAAATGTGCTAAAAAGGACTTACAGTAATATTTAAAAAGTGCCTGGATAGGAAAGACCATTAATAAAAACAGACCTATTAAATTAATCACATAATTAAAAATAATGTTTTGAACTTGTCTTATTTTAATCTTAACAAATAAATTTAAAAATAAAACCGTTAATTTCTGTGTGAAATTTTTATAGTATACGAATCCTTCTTTTATGATAACATAAATTTAGCATAATTTTAGAAATATCAAATTTAATGTAATTTTAAAGTAACATGCATTTAACATAATCGAAAATTAATAAAACAGTTTTTAAATTTTCTTGAATGGGATTCGAACGGGTTTTCAGCACTATATGTGTGATCTTCATCTTCTTCATCATCCCACCAGTCGTCATCAGAATCCCTAAAAATTCCTGTTGAATAATTATGCAGTCGAACCTCGATAAGCCTCTAGACCGGAAGAAAATATCCACTTATCCGGAGTAGGGGGTTTTCGTTTAAAAAAAAAGTAACTACTCAATACTAATTGATTTAAACAGTGTCTAGTGTTTAATTTAACAAAATAAAATTATCAGTTATCACAAAACAAAAGAATATTCCGCTTCTGCATTCGCATTTGTTGATGGATATTTTTCAACCACTAATCTCACAAGTCTCCTCTCATCCATGCTTTTTGATTTACCTCAGAGTAAATTAAGTTAACTAAATGCTATATTTTAGAGAAAATTTATGTGTTGCTGCGAAAGCTGGGTGTCTTGCAGACGAATTTTGTGTACTAAATTCCGAATGACAACCGACTATCGAACAGTGTAGTGTGTGGAATTTGAAGCATGGCTTCCATAATATCGCCCTTCATAAACATATTCCAAAGGAAGCCTGATGTACCCACAACGGTCATCCACTGTATGAACCTCCTCTTGGTGGAGGGAATTTGACTGACGATTGTCTGAGCTAGGAGTATGCCACTAAATAAAGGAAAACACACTAAAAACCTAGTAAACCCAGTTATCTGACAATCGAACAGTGAAGTGTACATTTGTTCAGGTGGGACAGAAGCAGTGCTATCACGAGGCTCATCCTTCCAGAATAAGTTTCAAACGAAATCAACTGAAGTAGGCAAGAAGCCTGACTAACCCAAGACGTCTTCCACATTAAGAAAAAATATGATTGAAGATTCTCAAAATATTAGGGGAGGGAGGGTCACATCTTCCAATAATCCGGGAAGGAGACGTTGCCAATGTCTTCAAAGTTGACGTCAAGAATATGCCTCGGCTTTCTATATTTCGTATGCCACTTCATTTCCAGAAGTCTGACCTCATACAGACTTTATATTATGGCTATTATAAGCGGAGTAAGCATATCACACAGAATATCTGCCAATCACCAGATAGAGAGAATGTGCTAATGACAGACTGTGCATTTTAGGTTATTTTATCCAGTTAACAGGAGTTTACATAAATTTTAGCATAAAAATTTATCCATTTATCCGGTATCCACTTAAGCGGACCTAAAATGTATTGAAATCAACTACAGAAAAACGGGACCGTAAACTTTGTATCCACTTAAGCGGATTTTCCGCTTGTCAGGTATACACTTAGCGAGGTTTTTACTGTATCTTCAATATTATTCTTTATTAATCCTTCTTTTTCCCAATATTCATTTTCATTTTTTTTTATCATGATTTCCATCTTTCTTCTCCTATTTTTATAAATGCTATTTCAAGAGTTTAATATTGAAGCCTGACTGACACTGGACATGTTTTTTCCTTTTATAAAATCTTTCACTTGTCTTTCCAAATTAGACCTATAGGATTTAAAACCGAATGATGTGAAGATAGCCGAAGAATATTATGACTATTTTCAGACAGTAACATATCCAAAATTTACTGTTTGCTGGGTTTATTACTTTTAACTAATAAAATAATTGTGTTTTTAAGAGGTTATCAGGAAAAGGGATGTTGTTAGCTCTTAACCAGTAAATAACATCTGTTTTTTTTGGTCGAAGAAGTTGGAGGTTTTTTAATGTGAGTGCTGTGATATGCAGCATTATCTAAAACAACGGTGGAATTTTCTAAAAGATTTGGTATTAAATTATTTGTTACCCATTTTTCAAAATTCTCAGAATCCACATCTTCATGCTATTACACCGCACGAGTTTCAGATTTGAAAACAAGGCCAGCATTTTTAATTTATCTTTTCCCTCTCCTGCGTGAACAATAATAAATCCTGTTCCTTTACTACAGTTTTAAAAAAACTTCATTTTCATTGTCATTTTGCCAGCACTTTCCGACAACAGCAATTATATGAATACACGTTTCATCCAAATATACGATGGGTTTGTTTTCACTTCTAACTTTTCTAACCTCTTCCAGATAACGATGTCGAGCTGCAACTATTTCAGGCTTCTCTACGAAAACGCATTTATTAGATTTGCATTACATAAAGATATGAATCACCTTTATTAATGTTAATGACATAAATAAATTGAATAAATAGTCACCAATATAAGTTCTGATGAAAGTAAACTTGTTGAGGGATGGAAGAAATTGCATCTTGTAGATAGACGGAAGACGGGCGAATTACAGATGGAAGATATAAGAAATGTTGAACAAGGCACAGATATTGTAGGAAGGAAGGTGGTACAGTTGGAAGACAGAAGAAATTTTGGCAGAAGGTATAGTTGGGAGATAGAAATGTTGAACAGGGCACTGATGTATGTAGAGAGGAGATAACGATGTCTTGATGATGTAAAAGTACAGTTCAAAATTGGGGATTTAAATAATAATAAATTTTCTCTAAAATATAGAACGGATATTTATAAGAGAAAAGGACGAGACACAAAAACCCTGGAATACAATAAATATAGTTATTAAATAAAAAAGCAATAATAATTGACAAAATAATTAACAAATAATAAATAAAATCAAAATAAAACTGGAAATATAAAATAAAATAAAAAGCTGACGTTTCGGATAGAGACTATCCTTTATCAAAGCAAAAAGGATAATTCTCTAAAGGCAATTAGAATATGACAGGAGACTTGTTCTCTAAATAAGTTCTCTAAAATATAGCATTTAGTTAGCTTAATTTACTCGATGAATGACAGGAGACTTGTGGGATCAGTGGTTGAAAAAATCCATCAACAAATGCGAATGCAGAAGCGGAATATTCTTTTGTTTTGTGATAACTGATAATTTTATTTTGTTAAATTAGACATTAGACACTGTTTAAATCAATTAATATTGAGTAGTGTACTTTTTTTTTAAACGCCCTACTCCGGATAAGTGGATATTTTCTTCCGGTCTCGAGGTTCGACTGCATAATTATTCAAACAGGAATTTTTAGGGATTTTGATGACGACTGGTGGGATGATGAAGAAGATGAAGATCATACATATAGTGCTGAAAACCCGTTCGAATCCCATTCAAGAAAATTAAAAACTGTTTTATTAATTTTCGATTATGTTAAATGCATGTTACTTTAAAATTACATTGAATTTGATATTTCTAAAATTATGTAAATTTATATTATTATAAAAGAAGGATTCTTATACCATAAAAATTTCACACAGAAATTAACGGTTTTATTTTTAAATTTATTTGTTAAGATTAAAATAAGACAAGTTCAAAAAATTATTTTTAATTGTGTGATTAATTTAATAGGTCTGTTTTTATTAATGGTTATACGTAATAAAATCCAAAGATGAACCAAAAACATTTGAATTCAAAGTTGAAGTATACTCTTTATAAGCATAGAATGAGACTCAAGAGCAGGATTGCTGCAATGTTTATAAATGCATTATACAGTTTGGCATTTCAATGAAACAGCTATAAAAATTAATGTGTAAATAAAATGAAAAAAAAATTTGATGGAATTGGATAAATAAAAATAAATTAACTAAATAAAATATTATAACTAAAATTTTATTAAAGTAATAAAATAAGAATACATTAATTAAATGATAAACAAATACAAAAAATAAAATAAATAAAGCAATTAATTAATTAATTAAATTAACTAGATTAAATGAATAAGTAAAATAAAATAAATACACAAATTATTAAAAATAAAATCATGTAAAATAACAATTAAATTTAATCATTGCTCTGAAGACAAAATGCGTCAGCGAAATTTCAATAATATGAAATAATTTATCGTTTCAACAATGGTCTTGAGCAAGAGCCGTACTCCCCTTTTTCTGTTATTCGATCATTCCACTCAGGGCTCTAAATCTTGCGGTATAACTATACTAGTTATTAGTAATAACTCAGAGTTCTTTTTTGATTAAGAAACTCGTTGTTTTATTAATGCTCCTGTTTGAATTCTCCATTGTTGCAACAATGAGAGCCTTGAAAAGAACTAACGATCATTTTCAAAATCAACGCCATTTTCAGTCAAAAATTGTTCATCAGTTATCTTTATATATAAAAATTCAGGTTCAGGGTGCGTCTGTAAATGTTCTAAAAACTTTTGAACCACCTTTCCGATTGAGCTCATATTCGCACTATATGTTCGTTAGGTCCAGAGTAAGGTTTACATGCCCTCAAAGTGAGGGGGAGGGGGTAAAAATCATATATATTGGTTTGTGTTTGTTTGATTACTCAAGAGATGGCGTCAGGGTTTATCTTTTTTTTATATAGACATTTCCCTTGAAACCGAAACTGGATTAACTACGCAGAAGCAGGGCAGCAAATAAGCTTTCGTTTTTCTCTGGAAATGTAGTAGCGTTTGCACATTTCAAGGCAGGAAACGTAAGTTTTTTGCTGTCCTGCTTCTGCGCAGTTACTCCAGTTTCGGTTTTAAGGGAAAGGTCTATATAAAAATTCAGGGTGGGTCTTTAAATGTTTTAAAACTTATGAACTACTTATCCTTTTGAGCTCATATTTGCACCAGATGTTCGTTAGGTTCAGGGTAAGGTTTACATGTGCCGAGTGTAAGGTTGGCTCAAAGGGGAAAGAGTAAAAATAATCCTTTTCTTGATCTGTCTGTCTGACTTGGGCCTACAATATGCGCGGACCAACAATGTATGTCATGTCCTACAGTGCAAGGCAAAGTTTCTACAACAATAGTTCATAAAAAAATCACTTTGGCTGTGGCATTGTCTTTAAATAGTAGATGATCATCCAACTCCACAATAATGAAGCTAAAGTTTCTAGCTCCCGATAGGGCAGGAACTCCTTTATAAATTGGCGCTGCATGTACAATCGGACTAAAAACGTATGCAGTGCCGCCCTATCGTGTTCTAGAAATTTTAGTTTCATTTTCAGTTTCAGTGCAGGCGGAATTATGGACATAATAATAACGAAATTAGTGTATTCTACAACATTTTAAATAAATAATTGATAAACCAACTACTGAATGCATTACATAGCTCACTATTAATTTTAGGTATCAACTAAATAAATAAAATAAATATATCACGCTAGAATACGCTAGAATATAAAAAATCCAGATCACGCTAGGTGCCGCATACATCGAAGAAAGTTCATTGCGGCTCCTAGCGTGATCTGAATTCCCTACCTTCTCTAAATAATGGGAAATATAAAGACAATGGCTGTGGCATGGATGAAGAAATACAGGATGGGAAACTCCATTGTTTAGAGCGTCAGTTTTTTTTTCACTGACGCTCTCTGGCCATTTGCGCGGGTATTACTATCTGTATAGCAGACGACCACACTTTGCCTTATTGGTCTCGATGACTCAGTGGTTGTGTGATCGCCTCTGATGCCCTTATACTATGTCCAACGAAAGAAAAACTGGGCGTGTCCAGTTAAATTTCCAATTTCAATTGTTAACGATTGTTAATTTTACTTAGCAACAATGTCTAACAATTGAAATCGGATATTTAATTAGACACGCCCAGTTTTTCTTTCGTTGAACAGAGTATAGATGTGACTTCAATTCCGGCCGAGGACGACGAGGATTTTTTCATGGGTAAATTCCTGTGATCACGCGCGCAAGAAAGTGGAGAGCAGCGCAGTCAACGCTAGAAGCAGAAAGATTACGACACAGACAGGCAAGGCAACGTTTAACTAATACAAATAGAGGTCTTCATCTATTAGTAGAACAACAAAGAATTCAAGTAAGACGGCCATTAATAGCAGCATCATTTAACCGCCTTGCATTTGAATACGATCCAAAAATTGAGTATTCATTACATTCAAAAATAATTATTGGACATATAAATAAGGTATATCAATTTTGTCATGCATTAAAATTTAAAAATGAATCTCCTGGAATGTGTTGCGGTGCCGGAAAAGTTGTTTTACCAGAATTGCATCCACTGCCTGAACCATTAAATTCTTTACTAATAGGTGATACTGCTGATTCCAAATTGTATCTACGAAATACGGAAATTCAATTCTTACTTCCAAATGACATCACTTGGCGCCACGAAAATGTTTAGTGGTCGTCATTTCGATACCACATGCAGAATTCGAGGACAAGTGTGTCACCAATCGGCTCTTTACTTCCAATGCCAAATCAAGATCTGAAATTCTTGCAAATTTATTTCATGGGAGACGAAGCAGAGCAAGTTAACATTCGCTGCCATTACAATTGTATTGCAAAAATTACAGGAAGGGTCATTATTGCATCTCTAGAAACGATGTTAAATGAAAGAAATCAGCTCATACAATTATTCAAACACACTTCGGAAAGAATGCAAATTGATAATTACATGGTCGTGATCAAAGCCGACAAAAGTCCAGCTGGGTAACACGCTGGTCGGTTTAATTCTCCAAATATTAATGAAGTGGCCATTGGTTATTGTTGGTGATCAATTTGACCAGCGAGATATCAAAATTATACGTCGCGATAATACTGTATAAACCATAAATGATATTCATCGTTCATATGATGCTCTTCAATATCCACTTATTTTCTGGGAAGGATAGGCTGGCTATCATATTAATATCCAACAACGTAATCCTTCAACATGTACAATAAACATTTACATTATTATTTTCAACATTTATAATATCTACTATACTAGCTGATACACCCGGCGTTACTCAGCCTCTTTTTCGAAGAAATTTTGCAATTTCTGAATCTGAATACACAGAAAAAAATGAACATTATTGTCCACCTTTTTTCTCCTGCACTGTCTCAAACTCACTCAGCTATACACAACATTCCAACACGAGCAGTTGTAGAACTGCTAAAGGGGCCATACTTGGAGAGGCCATCCAGTGGGAGCTTTTTAAAAGAATTTTTTTTGATTCTTCAATATGAATTTTTACTATATTAATTCTAAGCTTTTTTCAAGTGTTCATTTTTTCTGTACATTCATTCACATCCAGATATTCCCAAGCTTCATCGAAAAGGAGCCCGAGCAAGGCCGGGTATATCAGCTAGTAGTATTTATAAAGTGTAAATCCACCCATGTGGGTGCATGTTGGTGAAAATCAGGAAAGTTTGGCAAAAAGTGTGCACGAAAGTGTAAATCCACCCATGTGGGTGCATGTTGATGAAAATCAGGAAAGTTTGGCAAAAAGTGTGCACGAAAGTGTAAATCCACCTATGTGGGTGCATGTTGGTGCAAATCTTGAACGTTTGCCAAAAGTGTGCACGAAACTGTAAATCCACGCATTATTAAATTACAATTTTGTTCAATTTTCAGGCTTCCCAAGAGTTATCGGAGCCATCGATGGGATACTGGAAGATGGATATTCTTATGTCAATAGGAAGGGGGTCCATTCAATTATCATACCAGCTGTGATTATTATACTGTTGGATATTGTCATAGCCTAATGATGATATTGTAACGGCCATTATCCCACCCCGTTATCTAACAGCAATAAATAAATAAATAAATAAATAAATAAATAAATAAATAAATTGTTTCTTCCCCTTCAGACAGTTGTTACTACTCCTGTGCTGTCGATTTATTATTACGACCCTTGACTTTGTTTATAACGTAAAAGAACGGTGATCCAGTTTAGTCATGGAGGTAGGAATAAGTACTTATTCCTACCTCCATGAGTTTAGTGCTTTTCAGTACCGAAACCTAGAGGGTTAGACTTTTTATTTTATTATGGTTTTCTTTGATTTTATGAACAATTATTTTTTTTTTCCTTGTGGTGTCTTCATGCCAAGTTATACAGTGATGCTACTAAATATTTCTAATATTATTAGTTTTTAAAATAACAATATGTTGTGTATATTTAAAAAATGTAAACGCGGAGCAAACACAAATGCATAAACCTCCACGCGAATTTTTTTTTTCTCCAGAACGTAATAGTATTCTATAACTAGGGCATTCATTATACAAAAACTTGAACATATATTAGACATTTTTAAACTAATGAGCGCATGGTCATAAATTATTGAGCGTGTTTTAATGATAAATTATAAAATGAACCAAAGAATGTATCCATTATATAGCAAATTAAAGGGTAGCTCAGACATTTGGGATTTTTTTCTACACATATGCGCATATTTTAAAACACTTGAACAAAATGCTCCATATAATGCTCCATCTGTGGCACGTAAAATATCAATCAGTAATTAGTTTCTCGCCGTTTTTTCCTTCAGCATTTCAGGTATTATTGCTTCAATGAATTTCATAAATCACATTATGAAATCAACCAAAAAGTGGGAAAATCTAATCCACAAGGAGAAATGAAATACCGGATACGTATTTTGGCTACCAAGTAGCCATCTTCAGCGTAGAGAGAGCAAAGTAAACAAGAAATTAAAGTCTTAATGCTAAAGAAATTAAAGTCTTAATGCTAAAAGAAATTAAAGTCTACGGCTTCATATCAATTATTTCGGAAATTACTAAAAAGGTTTATACATACCAACGTTCACTTATAGTTTAGCTTAATTATGAGAAATTTGTTTGTTTTTCTCACTTATTAGTTTGTAATTTCACTTACCTTTTATTGTTCAAGACAATAATTATTACACTTAATTGGTTATCTGATTTTTGAATGATTTTTAAGAATTTTTTGTGGTAGATTGTCTCAATTCAAATAGTTATCATTTGATCTGTAATTTACTTTTCTAATAGATGCCTTGAATTTTTTTTTGAATTTTTTTCTCCTTTCTTTTTAGAATTTTTTTTATATATTTTCTTTTTAGAATTTTTTTTATATATTTTCTTTTTTGAATTTCCTTACTCAATTATTGCATTGTTTAATTAACCTATTATCTACTAACCGAAGTATTTGTATTTATCCTGTATATTTGAACTCACCAAGTCCCAACTCGTCGGTCATAGACCATACAGGTCTTGGTTGGGTGCCTTTGTAATTCTAACACTTAAATAAATAAATAAATAAATAAAGAATATATATACGAGGGGGGGGGTTGCTAAGAATATGTCCCATTGGTTAAGCGGAAGGGATTTTAACGACTATTGGAGATGGTTAACTTGATTGATATCGTTAACTTTGTTTAATAACGCATCCAATTCGAAACAATTAAAAGAATTATTTAAAACTATGTGTAAATTATAGGCTTTAAGTTCTATGGAAAATATTCTTGGCAATTTGCCCCCCCAGCCTGCCCTCCTTGTCTATGTATTCTCTAGCATTAAGGCTTTACTTTCTTTTTTACTTTGGTCTCTCTTCCTACATTTTGGTTGTTCCATTCCACAATTTTTGCCTAATTTTTGTACATTATGAAATATTTATTGAAATTTTTTTGCGTAAATTATTAACACAACTAAGCAAAAAGAAAAAGAAAAAAGCAATTAAACAATTCAGGAAATTACATCGGATGGTTTAAAAATATCAGAAAAAAGTCCATTTAATATATAACATGACTTAATTTTTCCATTGGTAAGTTATCGCAACAATCAAATTTATAAAAAGAATTATTATTTTAAAAAAATTAAACACACGCATAGGAAAGAAAAAAAAATTCTGGTTGCATGGATAATTTTTTTTACTACAGTGGACGCCGCTTAGGACCACGGATTATGTAATCAATCAAGCCAATTATTGTTAGCAAAAATCTGTCATCACAAAACACTCTATATCAAATAGTATCGACAATCGAACAGTTGAATGTACAGAGGTCGGACAAAATAATATGAACACCTTTGATTTTATACGTTTTGTCGAATATCTAAAAAAATACTTGACGAATTATCCTGAATCTTCAGGAGTACAAAGAGCATGTTACATTATATATATATTAGCGAAGGTTTTGTCCCGAAGGCAAATAGGGGACCAGCAACAAATTGAAAAAAAATAATGTTTGGTACATTAAGAAAAAAAAC
>JAHWFO010016448.1:45695-89950 GCA_023313115.1 Rhysida immarginata
ATTTCCACGCAAAAATGAGAAAATGGATTTTCTTGAATTACAGCGCCATCTACCAAAAATAAAAAAAATGTTTCAGACAAAATGTACGTAGTTTTTTATGTAGGACCTGAATCTGCAATAAAAAATAGGGGTTCCCATTTGAAATTTTAAAGTTGCCCCCCGCCCCACCCCCAGGGGCCGGGGGGGGTGGGCTAATTTTAGCACCAGCAGATGCCCCCTCGAAAATAATCAACTTTGGATTATACGCATTTTTTCGTGTGAAGCTTATTTTTCGAGTTATTCTGCTTTGTCAACTTAAAATTTACACCCTGTATAGTACGCTTCATACGGCGTTCTGCTGGTTCTGGTAGAACAATTTTACCAGTAGCGCTTTTTCAGGCAACGTAGGCATGATCTGGAGAGCAGTAACTAATGCTCGTGTAGAATCCGCCGTCTTTTTATCCGAAGAATAATGCTAATAGGCATGTGCTCTAACGCACATAATGTTTCACATTTTCCATATAGGCATAAAAATACCATTTGTGTTAGATCGCCATCTATTGATGAATATTTGTACTAAAATTTTTTTATTCAATAAATGTCAAGCGCATCATTTGAATTATCTGTAGTTCATTTGGGCAAATGGAACGCATTCTAGAGCCCTCTGAAGTGGGAAACTTATTTCTTGCTAACCCTGTACATGTACTGAAGAAAGTTACAAAAATGCTGAGAGTGTTATTTTTTTTCATACAACGAAAAAAAATTTAGAAATAAATTGGAATGGCGGAATGATACACTCGCATAGACCTACCACGAGGTTATGAAATGGATTCAAAAAAAAAAAAAAAGAAAAAAGTAGTGATACCGTAGGCTAACAGTGACTGGGCAATAAAGAACGAGCTAGTAAAGATCCAACGACGGCAGAGATTCGGCGTGTTCAGGACTGTATTCGGCAGGTACTAGTGTTTCGGACCCGGCCAGAAGGATTCTACAAGTTCTACCAGGAGCTATCTTCGTCAACGATTCTATCTATAGTTGGTTCATCGATTAGAAGGTGGGGACATACGCTACATGATCAAAGGAGTTGGGACACCTGTTGCAAAAAGCTTCAGTCAGTAGTGTTTAGGACCATCCCGAGCTGCTATCACTGCCTCCACCCTGCATGGCATACTGTCCACAAGTTTACGGTATGTGTCCACAGGTATTGACCTCCATTCCTCGAGGAGTGTCGTGGTCAGTTCCTGGACAGATGTAGGGCGAACCATCCTGGGGATCTCACACGTCGTTCCAATTCGTCCCAAAGATGTTCGATGGGGTTGAGATCAGGACTCTGGGCGGGCCAATCCAGTTCTTCAAACCGCATCTCGTCAAACCAGTCGGATATGGATCTTGCTTTGTGGCAAGGCGCATTGTCGTGCTGGAAGAGGAACGGCCCGTCACCGAAGTGTTCCCACAGCGCTGGATGTGCCCCGTGATCCAGAATGGTCCTGTAGCCATCAGCATTGAGGTTTCCGTCCACCTTGATGAGCGGGCCCAGTCCAGTCCAGGAGAAACACCCCAAGTGTTCACAGGGGTGTCCCAGCTCCTTTGATCATGTAGTGTATGAGTAGCGCGAGCAACCGTCGCACACACCTTTGGCGCGTTCCACGCTGCGAAGCGTATTAAGAAATTCACAGCATAGGATTATACATTTTAAAGATGTTTATCTAATATGGGCAATAGTTTTTAATTTTATTTTAATTTTTTTATTTTATAATCTAAACAACCCGCGGGTTGTCCCCCAACAGGCCAAAGCCCAACATGGGATTTTTATAATAAAGGACAAAGATCAGTTAATACGAGACTTTTGAGACTTTACTTTCCTTCGAGGCTAACGAGAAAGACAGGCTCCGGCACTGAAAAGTCACCTGACCAAGATAGGTCTATTAACAATGTATCTTTCATTGTTTCCATCTTGTATTTTAACAATCAGTGTTTTTTCCTTTAAAATGACGTCACTGAAAGTTACTTAAGCAAGATAAGTGATTTAAGTGAGAAAAGTGAAGAGGTTGTGAACGCGACTATTGAAATAGGAAGTTTAACTGGATACGCCCACTCCAACTTTCGTTGGACAGAGTATAATTTAGAGAGCATTCATTGTGTTCTTCTTAGGCTCGTATCCTTAGTGCCCATATTTGTATAATTCGTATGCCCAATGCTACTTCAGTACACGTGCTAATAAAACCAGTCATCGCTAGTAGAAGCTCCTTCCCTGAAGATCGACTTGCCAATCTTGCACCCCGTCGCACAGTATTAGAACAGCGGAATTATGTCTGGTCACTCGACTGTGACGTGCCCCGTATAGATTATATCCAAGCAAACCTGAACTCTCTATGAAGTTGAATAGAATATCCATTAAGCGTTGTTTTACTTCAAGAAAAAAAAAATTAAAATCGAGGGGTGATCAAAAAGCAAGATTACAAAACCTGCAGTGAAACGTGTACATTTTATTTCATACAACCAATACAGCCTACTGATAGTACTGTATACATATTAGGTTATTTTTCGACATAGTCTCCATATCGGTTTAGGCACTTGTCGGTTCGTGGGATGAGCTTGAATATTCTCTCCTGGTAAAAATCCTGTCCTTGCGTGTGAAGCCCAAATGACCACCACCACGCTGTTGAAGTAGTTTCGCTGGGACATCATCGAACACCCTCCCTACAGCCCGGACCTCGCTCCAAGCGACTTTCACCTCTTTCCTCGCTAGAAGGAGCACCTAGGAGACCGACAATTCGCTTCAGACAAGGTGTTCCTTCAAATGAGGAAAGAGGTGAAAGTCGCTTGGAGCGAGGTCCGGGCTGCAGGGAGGGTGTTCGATGATGTCCCAGCGAAACTGCTTCAACAGCGTGGTGGTCATCTGGGCTGTATGAGGTCGCGCGTTGTCATAAGGAGGATGACGCCCTCGGTGAGAGTCCTGGCCGTTTCCTTCTGATTTCTTCGCGCAATCGTGTCAAGATCTCGCAGGATCGCGGCTAAACACGCAAGAACAGGATTTTTACCAGGAGGGAATATTCAAACTCATCCCACGAACCGACAAGTGCCTAAAAGGATAAGAGACTATGTCGAAAAATAACCTAATGTATATGCTATCAGTTGGCTGTACACGTTTCACTGTAGGCCTTGTAACCTTACTTTTTGATCACCCCTCGTAATTGTTTTCAATAGTTAAAATCCGTGTCCTCACTTATTCATGACGCAAATGACACAAATATAATGGGATAACTTCAATATAACTTAAAATTACCTCCGGAGTAATTTGAAATAGGATTTCAGTCTAAAGGGTCGTGTTCGTGGGATAACATGAACACCTGTAAACGTTGCATAGGTCGTGTTCGTAAATTGAGCACAGTCAAATAGCGCTCTATACAACTCTTGGGGATCGCTGTTGTAGTTTACGTACGATTTACATCGAGCAAACGTGATCATCGCTCAGTAACTTGGCTATCAATAATTACGAATCTCTACTATTTATAAATTGAGCGAAGTAAAAATGCGCTCTATATGAGCGCTCACTTAACTTATGGGGGCGCTGCAGTTGTTTACGAAGATTTCAAGGATCTTTGTCATTAGCGCTCAGCAACATGGCTATCAACAGGAAACTTATTTCCGAAGCGATTGCTTTTGCGTATTCGTTTTTATTCCCTGAAGATGAATAAAGAAGTTGTTTTTTTTGTGTTTGTGAAGTTAAATCAAGAAATCTTTTTATTATTTATACGTATATAAAATACATTCCAATTTACATAATTATAAATGGATTGTTATCTTTATTTTTAAAAATGAAAATTGTACAAACAAAAAAAATTTCCTAAAAATATCTGTTCTTCCCTGCTTTTGAAATCTATAATTTAAGAAATAAAGGGTCTTGATATAGAAACACTAATTTCTTTAATATTTATTTGATAGAATATAAAAATGAATAAAAAAAATGAAATTGCCGTCAGCTAAAGTTAAAGCTCAGGTTTTGTGATTCAGCTGCCATCTTGTTTTCGTGATCTTCTCTGCCGAGAGCGAACTGAGCTAGGACTGAGCGAGGACACACTGCGCTCAGTTAGCTCGCGAAAGCTCTCGAAGAGATTTTACGAACGCCAACATTTTGTTGAGCGAAGAATGTACGAACGAATTTGTACTGAGTGCCCTCTGAGATTCGTAGATTTAATCTTGTTTATTAGAGAACGATGAATAGGAATTCTTAAAAAGATATACAGGGTGTTTCTAAATTATCTCCCGTATTATACATGATTATTACTCAAAAACTATTATAGATTTTAACGTCATTTTTTTTATTCACAAAGAAAAACTCAAAAAACTTTCTTAGCATGCCTGAATAAATTTGAATGTGCCCCCCCCCCCCCCCCTTTATGGCGGAAGGACGTCAAAGTGAAACTCGATTTCCTCCCATGTTCGGACTAGCATTTCGGGGGTGATTTCAGAGATAGTTTCAATTATTCTGTTCTTGAGAGTTTCCATGTCATCAACGTTGGTCTTGTA
Source organism: Rhysida immarginata (assembly GCA_023313115.1). Lineage (NCBI taxonomy): Eukaryota > Metazoa > Arthropoda > Chilopoda > Scolopendromorpha > Scolopendridae > Rhysida > Rhysida immarginata. The sequence goes on from JAHWFO010016448.1 coordinate 50,205, forward strand.
CACTCTGTCTTTCACATATCCCCAGAAGAAAAAATCCAGAGGGTTCGCATCAGGTGAGCGAGGGGGCCAAGGGATTGCCCATCCCTTCCAATCCATCGTCCTGGAAAGTTCGTATCAACCTGTACAGTGCTCCCCCCTCTATATAACGGGACTCTACATAAAGCCAAATTTATAACTGCAAGTCCATAGAACGAAGTTTTTTCCGGAAAATAAAAACTGCAGACTCATTCATATCTGCAGTTTTTATTTTCAAGAAAAAAAACTTCGTTATTTGGACTTGCTATTATAAATTTGGCTTTATGTAGAGTGCCATTATACTGAGGGAGCACTGTACATGTAAAAGAAAGAGAATTCGAAAACTGGCAGCAATTAAATATCAAAAAAATGACGAAAGAAAACGTAAAATAATACGGAAATTTGTTAAAGTTATAAAGTTTTTTGATAAGGTCTTTTGAGCCACCATATTGATAAACTTTTTCAGCAAGCGAACTGAGCCAAGCTAAACTACGCTCACTAAGCTCGGGAGACAGAGACGTTTGTAAAAGGTCTCTGGTTTAACGGTCTCTGGCTCGGGAGCGCTCTCGAAGAGCAAGATTTTACGAACGTCAGGATCTTGGTGAGCGGGAAAATTACGAACGCATTTGGAGCGAGCGCTCAATTTACGAACACGGCCAATCAAAGACGAGAAAAGTCAAACAAATAAGGAACTTTTATTTATGCTGGTTTTCAAAATACAAAGTCAGAATACTCTTATTAGGTGTGGGGCGGGGGATAATTTCTTTTATCACTTCCATGGAGAAATTTTTTTTTAAATGCAATTAAAGTTACAAATTAGAGAGACCGAATAGTTTTTATTTCCCAATTCCAAATTTCAAATTTCCTTAATGCATTTTACAAAAAATTTAATAACCATTTCACTTACTTGATTGCATATTGTCTCTGTTCGTTGGTGAGAGAAGATTCTTCTCTTCCGAGTCCATCGTGCAAATTAAAAGCTAAACTTGTGACTTTTTCTGTTATTAACATTATTGGTCTGAAAATAGTAAAAATGTCCATTTACAAAATAATGAATTGACCACAGTGAAGAAAATATTATAAACATAAAAATAAAAAGAAAGCCACATTATTTACCCTGTTATATCTAACGTGTAACTGCCATAGCTGTAAATCTGCCTCATTAGGTGGACACTCGACAAATACCCTAATGCTATGAATAAGATCACCCTGAATTTTATAGATGGATAATAATATTCAGTCAGCAGGTAATAATAAGAACAGGGAAATTTTCAAAACAAAATTATTTTACTTTTGTCTCAAGAGAAGGTAAATAGATGATAATAAACTACGATGAATTACCTTTGATAAACTTTAGGACTGAGAATATTCATCGCAATATAGCATAGAAGAGGGAGTAAAATAGCATGAATGATTTGGCTGAAAGAAAAAGAAATTTTAATCATATGGTTAAAAAAAAATATCACATATCATTATTTATTATCATTGGCCGGTTTCACGGTTCAAAATAAACGGTTTAAAAACAGTTTGTATTGGTCAAATAAACGAAATTCGTTTTAAACGAAGGCAGAAAAACGAAATAAACGAAAACGACACAAGCTGCCGTTTATTAGTTCGTTTATTTGCGCAATTCCGTTTTTGTAAGTCAAAACAAAATGGAGGACCAAAGCGAGCCAAAGTGGCGGCGAATCCGCAATACAATTCGTCCAAATAGAGTGTGGGAAGAAGTCGCGATTGCCAATTTTATTGTGGAGACTCCATTTAGTTATGGAGGCGACCATAGCCATGTTTTTAGAGTCACGACAACTGAACAATTGGACGCCATTTTGTGCTAAGTTTCAGTAAAGAAACAATAGGCAGGAGCTCGAAAATCGTGTATACAGGGTGTTTCAAAATTATGTACAATAAATTTAGTGACATATTCTTCAGGTCAAAAGAAGACGAAAATGTTCTATAGCACTTTGTCTGGAAACGATTTGTTTGCGAGTAATCCAATATCATACAGTAGGGAAGCACGGTAGTTAGCGGACGATATTTTAGCAGTTCCAGCGTTTCGACCCAACACTAGGTTGAGTGGTTTGTTCCATTTAAACCTACTTTAGGGTTGTTCCATTAGTTGTGTACGGTTGTTTCCATTGGACAGATGCTAACCCGCATGTTACCAGAGTTCGAGCGCATCAAGAGCGTTTCTCCGTGAACATTTGGTGCGGAATTGTCGGAAATAACTTAATTGGCCCGTATGTGTTGCCACGATTGACTGGGCGAACGTATCTTTTGTTTCTGCAGAATGCATTACCAGAATTACTGGAAGATGTTCCTCTTTTGATAAGATCTAACATGTGGTTCATGCATGATGGCGCTCCAGCACATTTCAGCCATGTTGTGCGAGCACACCTTAATGCTGCGTGGATAGGTCGAGGCAGACCGGTAGCCTGGCCTGCAAGATCACCCGACCTTAATCCCTTGGACTTTTTTCTGTGGGGTCATGTGAAAACAATCGTCTACAGCACAGAAGTTCCTAACATTATGGATCTGCGACAACGAATTGAAAATGCATGCCAAACCGTTTGTAATGCTGGCGACGAACTCTTCCATGACATCAGACGGTCGCTCATGCAACGAGCCGAAGCGTGCGTGCGAGCTGGTGGCGGGCACTTTGAACAATTCCTGTAACTTGGAGCCACGGGTTTAGTTGGCTGTATCGCGTAAATAAATCGTTTTCAGACAAAGTGCTATAGAACATTTTCGTCTTCTTTTGACCCGAAGAATATGTCACTAAATTTATTGTACATAATTTTGAAACACCCTGTATAAAGAATAAAAAAAAGAAAGAAAAACTTTTTTTAATTTTATATTTTATTCAGCTTTTTTTTTTTTATTAAAGAACTAACAATTTCCGACATTCAAAAAGATTCAAAGTTTCAAATAGAATGATTTTAAATCGTATCTTCTTGGTTACATTTAAAGTTTAGATAAAATGATTTTAAATGATTGAACAAATGATAGAAAATGAATTTTCACAGATGTTTCAGGAGAAAAAGAAATCAACAAATGAGACGTTCGCCCCTCTAACTCGGAAGGTCTCATATGTGAAATGCACAACATTGAAAAAACATAGGCCTCATATAATATCTTCATGGTTATATTTAATATTATTTAATAAGCCTTACAAAAAATACTTAAAAATTATAAATAAAATGTACCTAACTGGATTTTTTTTTTATTAAAATTCAAAATTGAAAATTTATTTTAATGTATTTTTGCTGCTAAAGTTCTCATAGTCACACTTTTACTCCCATGACTACTAGAATTACTTAACTTCTTAGACAGCAGTTTATTTTTCTTAGAAGCTAAATTATGCATTCTTAAAGTTAAATATTTAGTAATTAATTTGAGTTTTACTTTGGCAATCTGGTAGCTCTATTTACTGTACTTTCTTTCATAATTTCTTTAATTAAACTATTGAAAGCATTATCAGTTTTATCATTAAAAATAATATTTTCATTACTTCTAATTTTCCTTTCAGTTATAACAATTAAATCAAATACATTTTTTGAACATTGTGTTAACGAACCCGGTGTATATTCTTTTAAACTTGTTAAGAATCCAGGATCTGTGATTTGCAAATCATTTGCAGCTTCATTAGTTAAAGATTTCTTACAGTTATTACATAAATTATTTAATTTCATAATCTGAAAAACAACATATCCCGCAAGATAAGGTAAAACTGATAATTCTGGATTATCAATGTCAACATCAGTGCCGCATATTTTACTTTCTATTTGTTCATGATCATCTTTTTCTTGTGGATCAGTTAAGAACTCTGCTAAAAAAGAAGAGTCATCTAAGTCATAGTCATAGTTTTAAAACTTGAGCAACACATATTAAGCGCAGCTTCCTAATAAACTGCAAAGGTGTTGGGACAGGTGACTTTATTCTGATACAAGAAAACAAATTTTCTAAACAGTCCTGGCTGAATCGCGACCTTAACAAAAATTTGTATCCTCTATTTTTTAGAAAAAAGCTTGTAAATCTAATATTGCTGATGTTGAGAGTAAGACACCTGTTTGCCAGGGTTTCCACTGCTTTTTATCATCTTTAGCAACTTCCATAACGGAAAATATATCAATCACTGAATTTAAAAATTTTATAGCTTCTTCCAGTTTTGTTTCATTAAAGACACTTAAGGCTAATATTGGTGTTCTGGATGACATGAGATCAAACCAATGTCTCACTAATTCTATAAACCATGCAGTAGTTAATGCCTTATTTTCCATTAAACCTTGTTTAACTAAATATTTCAATCCACAGCTCACATCATGGTGAATTACTTGCAATACAACTGAAACTGAAAAGTTGCACTTGGAGATATTTTAACTGACCGTGGTAATGATTCTGCACCGGAAGACACAGAAAGTTCTGCCAATGTAAGCCGCGATAGAAGAGTCACGTCTAGCCGCGAGAGATCAAGGAGACGAGGTCGAAAATAATAGATTTTAGATTCTACAGAGGGTTGTTAGGGATCTATGGTAAAAAGTTACAGAGGGCCAGAAAAGGTGGAAAATTCCTTTCGCCACCATCCAGTGTGTTCAATCTTATAGCCATGCATCATTGTTATTGCCCTGCATCGCAGTTTTCACTGTAGGATGCTGAAACGCAGAACACCAAGATCAATTCGTAACCCCTCCTGTTGACACGGTTTCCAAAGACCCTCCACTATTAGCAGTCGTCTCTTTCCGAGGGCCCGTTTAAGTAGGCCAAAGACACAAAAATCCTTAGGGGATGCATGGAATGGAGTGGATTCCTGTATCTTCTTGCATACGTTCCAGGAACAAGCGAATTGATAAGTTCAACAACTTATGAACGTGACTCTTATGTCGCTTCTCCAGTTGTAAGTATTGGTTAATAATTGTGTTTACTGTGTACACAGATCACCCTTCCTTCTGTGCATTGGCCCGTTGTGTTGGTGGGTTACATCCGGTTACGAGAGCCCGAACTTTCCGGATAACGTCAGGAGTATGGCTAGAGAATGGTCTCGGATTGGCCTGCTTTTTACCCTCAGGAATGGCGCCGCTTCTGGTTTTGCCAATGTTATTTAGTATACTTGATATCCCTTTCTTGAAAACTACGAAGCCTCGCTTTTTGGATGCTTTCATTGTCTTTAAATTGGTTGTGCGAGCTGTGATAGGGTTCTTGCAGCTTCCGAGCTTTTGAGCCTGTGTCAGGCTGACAGTTACAGCCCGATCGTCGCTGGGGAGCACGCGTACTTTACGCAAAACGATTCGCCAGAGACGCATAGAAAGCAATTAAAGGAAGTGACGAGAAGGAGAGAGGGGAGGTCACGTGGAAAGTGGAGAGAAAGGAAAAAAGGGCATAAGTAGTAAGGAGTGAAAGCGGGAAGGACGAGAAATGTAAAGCTCGCCATGAGCGGGACTTGTGAAGTTAATTGGTATCTGATGAACATCAACGTGGCCGAAGAAATAAGCTATCAGACTAGCGGCAATAAAGGTGAGAAGGACAGCAATTCAGTGGTAACGGAGAAATACGAAGTTATATTGACTGATCTTCCCGGTCCGTTCCGAAGTTTGTCGACGAGTCGCTTAGATTACTAGCACATTGGCATACGGAATTTTGGAAAGAATTACCGTCCAGGAATTCAAGTAAGAAGGAATTTCGTTTTTTGTGCTTGGAAAGGAGTGTTTCCCTGCGGACTGTACGCATATTGTGAGGAGAGAAGGGGATATCTCGTAAATTATCTGGATAACGAGTCTTTGACATTCTTGTAATGAATGTAACTCGCTATAATGAAGATTTTTTTTTGTGGCGACGTTCTCTCCAAAGTTTAGTGTGGATTATTCAAGAGCTCGATAATACATTTGAGCTTTATCTTATCAGCTAAGTTGAACTTTTCTAAGATTTAAAGTTAATTGCTTATTGAAATGCCTGTTGACTTTTATTTTGAAATCTTTATAGTGCATTTTATGGTCGCTATACAAAGTTAATCATGGTGAATTGCGTATTGGAAGTGGAAGTAGTGAGTTATGAACATTATCGTTGGTGTTCATGCTGTATATGTTAGGCTATGCTAGCCTATATTTTAAATTATATCTTTTGGATGGTTTTTGCCGAGCTCTATTTAATGCTAACCGGTTTGGGCTTCTCACTTTATTACGAGGGTGAATCAAAAAGTTACACTCAGTACCATCTGTGATCGAAGAGAGCCGACATTATTCGCCGTTTTTAAGGATGTTGCCTTTATATCTATAATTGCAACGTGGCAAAATCCCATGTGTTCGGGCGTTTACTGCGTACGCAAGAGTATTGTTGTCATGGCGCCAGCAACTGGTTGTACACTACAAGTTGGAGATTCGCGGAACAATCCGTTTTTTGTGGCCGAAAGGTTTAAGTTACATTGAAATGCATAAGGAAATTTGTAGTGTCTACTGGGATAACGTGATTTCTCGTCCTGCAATTGTGAAATGGTGTCAGCAGTTCGAAATTGGGCCCTCAGATTTGACGGACGAATACCGCGCAGGAAGACCATTCACATCCTACACTTCCGAGCACATTTCCCTCATTAATGAGAAGATTCTGGACAAGTGACGAATCAGAATCAAAGAAATCGCCAGAACACTTAGCGTTTCTTATGGGAGTGTGCACTCGATTATTCACGACGAGCTGGAGCGGATTTTTACCGCAGCGGCATGGAAAAGCTAATTTCACGATCAAACAAGTGTTTACAATTGTTGGGTGAATATACGTTGAAAAGTAAAATAAATGGTGCACGTTTCCTCAGAATGTGTGTATGGGATCTTAACTTACATCTGTTTTTACTGTTTCAGAGTGTAACTTACTGTTTGATTCACCCTCGTATATCATATATCAGTTAAAGTTTAACTGATAACATTTATTTTGCCTACTAAATTGAGCAGGATGAACGCAGTTCCTAGATGGACATTTTCGAATTTTCATCAGAATTTTGAAACTTGCGACGCCCTTTGCAGGAGCATTGCAACGGCCTCAAGTTGAGGTTGATGTACGAGCAAGCTAATTTCCACTGCAATTTCTCATCAACCCTTGTAAGGATTTTATGTACTATCATTTAATTTATTCCAATTTGGATTGTATAAGTCAAATAAGAGGTTAAGTGATTTAAGAGTCTCCTAGCTTTATTAGGAGCTTAAGCAAAAAGCTACGACGGGCGTTCAAATTTGAGCTGGACTTTATTTTTTGTAAATTTCATTGTTGTAAAACTCTAAACTTTCATTGTTGGGATGCCAACTACCGCCTGTCATGCAAATGCAGCACCACTCATCCGGTTGCCATGATAACCGAATTTTTGTTTAAATAAAATGGCGGACAGCGTGGTGTCGACCAAAGTGGAACAGCAAATAATCATAAAGTTTCTCCACAACGAAGGTGTGAAAGCATCTGAAATTCATCAGAGACTTCAAAGACAGTTCACCGAGTCATGTCTGTCTCGATCATCCGTCTTTGCTTGGTGCCAAAAGTTTGAAGGGGGCAAGAATCCGCCGGCAATGAACCTCATAAGCCAAGGCCAGCAACTGCTGTCAATGATGGCATCATCGCACGAACAAATGAACTGATAAGGGACAACAGGGCTGACTTTATTATATTTAACTGATAACATTTATTTTGTTTACTAAATTTAACAGGATGAATACTGTACCTAAATGGACATTTTTGAACTCTAATCAGAATTTTGAAATTTGCGACGCCCTTTGGAGGACCATTGCAACGGCCTCAAGTTGAGGTAAATGTACGAGCAAGCTACTAGTATTTTCCACTGCAATTTCTCATCAACTCTTGTGAAAATTTGATGTAGCCTACCATCATTTAATTTAATCCAAGTTGGGTTGTATAAGTCAAATAGGAGATTAAGTGGTTTAAGAGTCTCCTAGTTTAAGCTGAACATCAGCACTAACAGTGTGGAGACCATCATCCACGATAACAAACTGTGCCAGATGAGTCCCTAAGCAACTCTCCGAGGATCACAAAACGACCCGGGTGAAAATTTGTTCGATGCTACTGCAGCGATATGACAGGGAAGGTGACAGCTTCCTAAAGCGTGTAGTGACCACCGACAGGACATGGATTCATGACCATACTACTGAAAGAGAGCGTGCGAGCATGGAGCGGCAACACATAGACACACCATGACCCAAGAAATTCAAAATGACACCGTCGGCAAGGAAAATGATGGCGACTGTGTTCTGGGACAATAATGTGTCATTCATGTCGATTTTCTGGAAGAACGTCGAACCATAAATGCACCCTACTACTGTGACATTTGAGGACGACCCTGAAGCCGACACTAAGGAAAAAGCGACCAGGGCTCCTTACAAGTGGTGTTTGTTTTCTGCAAGACAATGTCAGACCACTCACAGCCAAACTGACTATGAACACACTGACGGAACTCAAATGGGACATCTTACCACACCCTCCATACAGTCCGGATCTCTCCACTTGCGACTATCACCTTTTTGGACTATTGAAAGAGCTCTTGGGAGGGCAGGGATTCGGCTCCAACGAAGAAGTGAAATAGGCTGTCCTGACGTGGTTTCGACATCAGCCTGAAGATTTCTACAGAATCGGTATCCAGATGCTCCCACAACGCTGGAAAAATGTATAGAGAAGAAAGGAGAGTTCTTTGAGAAATAACTGGTGTAAGTGTGTTTTTTGTAGTTTCCTGATTTTATAAAAAATAAAATTCGGCCAAATTTGAACGCTTGGTCTGTACGTTATCCGACCGGCCGCCCGTCGTTTGCACGATAACTTGAAAACGCATTAAGTTTTTCAAATTCTGTTTTCAGAAATATGACGATCAAGATCTTAGCTCGACTGTATCAACTTTTCAGTATTTTTCGTGAATCCCTTCAAATCAAATTCACGTGTCAAATGAGTGACTGTAAAGAAAACCAAGATAATGACTTGTCATATAACAATCGATTCGTCAAGAATGAATACACTGTTACTTTCTGTTTATCTTCTAAGTACTTTTGACACGAACTCCCAAAGAGACGTCAAAGACGTTTGTTACGCACACGATGATCGCTTTGTCGACGTCAGAGACGTTTGTAAAGGGAGACTTAGCATTAGCCTCTACTTCCTGTAATGCGTTTCACAACTCCCAGCATGCAACGGGTTCATCAATGTTGCTCAATTCATCAATGTAGTTTCAGTAGTTTCAGTTTAGAACAGGAAATGGGAGGTGTTGGTTGTTTGCTTACTTCCTGCTGGCAAAGTCACGTTTGCGCAACGTGGTTTGTTTACTTCCTTTCTTATCGCCTGAAGTTTGCTCGTTTGTTCGCTCTCTCTCTTTGATCTCCAAAATTCAGAGACGTATTTATCAGAGACATCTTTTAAATTTAAAATGTCAAGAAGATTTTGTGCTACAAAATTTTGTAAAATCCGTCAAGGTGAAGGAAAAAATTTAAAATTCTTCAGATTTCCACCTGACGCGCTAAGGTGAGTTTTGTGGTGCTATTTTTTTAATTCTTAAGTTAAGCTGTAAATGTTCTGTTCAAAACTACCAATGGCAGCGAGAAAGCCTTGTGTATTGATGTGCCTTAACATTTAATAGGAATTTAAGACCTTGCGTTAAAGTTTTCTTGAATGAACTTTCATTATTATTATAAAATTTCATCGTGTGTTTCATTCTTTTCTGTTTGACTACCTCTAAAACTTGTACATACTATCTATGAACTTTCCACTAAAATGGCATACTATTATTCCGTAAAAAATGCTCATTATATTAACATACTCTTATGAAATTCAGAATTTTCTCTGAAAAACAGTACCCTCTTTTCTTGGCATAGAATCATTTTTAAACTATTGTAACAGCAATTCTTAAAGAAATTTTATACAAAAAACCCAGTATTTTTTATTTAATTCTAGTTCTTAAATCAATTTATTAGTATATTTCAGTAGCTTGCCTAGTATTTTAAAGAATATTTTATTCTTTAATAGCCATTAAGCCATTTTAATAGCAGGTATTTTTGCTGCCGGATCATTTCATTCATTCTATTTTTTTTTAGCCATGTTATATTTAAAACTGATTTAATAATGCTGATTTTGTTATCTATGTATGTTTTTTTCTGATAATATTTCATGTATTCTTCAGATGTGGAACATGGTTACTGGCATCAGAAAGAGACGATTTACTGGAAAAAGATGTGTTAACAACAAGCAAAACATATAGATAGTGTTCATTATAGATTATATTTTGTAGACTTTTGCAAAAGTTTGATATATATGCTTTTTTAAACATTTATTATTTTAAACGTTGAATTCATAAACTGGAGCTATAATTATAAATAACTTTGTATATAAAATTAAATACATAAATCTGGCAGATTCTTAAAAATTCTATGGAACTGTCCTATAAATATTGCATATTGTGTTGATGTTTATTTATTTATTTTTTTTTTTTTTACCTTTTTGTTGGAATAAAATCGGATCTTGAAAAATGAGTCGAAGTGTTTTTCTTACAGCGAAATTTTATGCCATAAAAATAGAATTTCAGCAATTGGATTAATAAATATAATAAAATACAATAGTTAAAACCAATATTAAGCAAAAAAGTATGGGAGGGTAGAACCAAGAGCGGATGAACGGGGGGGGGGGGGGGGGGGGGGCAGCAGTAATGAAAACGTTATTACGCCATTTATCAATTTACCGCAGATTTTTGTATGACGTCAGTAATGAACGTTCCCCGTAGATGTTGCTCGGACCTTCAGAGGACGCCACACAACGGAATTACAGAATTTTTATGAACCAATCGCCAAATGCCCAGTCTCCTTTTACAAATGTCTCTGGTCGACGTACGATTGCTCAATTGCTCATCTATACTATTATTAAATAGCGGAAGAATGGAGCTACTTATTGGTTTTACAATGTCCGTCTGTCCCCTTCATAATTTCTACGTTCTTTGAGGTAGAAGGTTGAAATTCGGATGTCCACCTTCACTATTTAGTTTGGTTTTGATTGGTGCACTGGAGTCGGAATTTTGGGGGTGGGAATCAGAGAGGACAAAAGATCTACGTACGTACAGGAGTGAAATTCAGTTTAATAGGTTCCTCTAGGCAAAATCTACATCACTATGAAGTTTGGGCCAAATTATCTCAGTAAGGTCACAGTTGTGAGGGCGGCAGTCACTTGGTCTTTAGAAGTATAGGAACATATGGCATGTGATATGTCATTCGATCGGAAATGATGAGAAAGGAAAGCAGATAGAGCTCTTATACATTTTCTACATACTACGCTCGAGAAAATCAATTTTTTGATTAAAATACTTGGGCTGGGGAGAGGGTAAAAAGTGCAGATAAAGGTGTAAAAATAGATGATCGCAGGGTCCGTTTCTTGCGTATTTATTAATTTATTGTTATTAAATGTATAAATGTATTTCTACTTCACAGCTAAAGCTCCTCCTTGGAATGTTTACAAGATTTTATTTAATATTGACATCTGACACTGATCCGGACTTTTTTTCCGAGCGGCTTGTCACTATAGACGAATACCTTGTTCCCCTTCAAATGCAGGAATCTTATCACAGCTCGCACCTCCAATTTTCAGACGGGCTGCGCTATGTTTCTTTCGATGTTCTGGGCGGCGTTTATCGTTACTACACCAAACGCCGCTTTGTAACTTCAGCAATCGAAGGATGTCGCTTCCCAGTGGCACCACACTTTTTCAAAAATGATCGTTTTTCATGTTGATTGCAATGACTTTATGATCGCCCCCCGTATAATAATACTAACTTTAGATACTATTAAATAGAGCTTTATTTAATATTAGGATAAAAATCATTAATTAGATTAACAGATATTGAGTGAAAACCGTGGACATGGAGAAAATAATAAGTGCCAAGAAGTAAACATTTCAGGTGAAGCAAAAAACAAAAAAAAAAAAAAACCCAAAAAAACAAAACCCAACAAAACCGATTTGCAATCCCTTTATCACTCAGAAACCTGAAGGAAGGGATTATTCCAAAACATGTGTAACTTATCGCTGAGTGTTCGAGATGCCCGCAATAAATATACAGAATTGAAGGCGAATTCGTGAACTAAATGCAATCGTGTCTCAAACCATGACATCGGAGTAGAATGGAATGATACTGCAGACTTCTCTGCCTAGGAGCAGTCTCCGAAAAGGATGCGGGCATCGTGACGCAGTAAGTTGAAACTTAACTCATTCGAAAGGCACGATCTGTTACCAATCTGGACAGCATTATAGGCTATGACATCTATGATTTAGAATCATAAATAATCGCAGCAATGGACGGCGAGCGAAAACCCCTTTCTGAAACATACGGCGTCGAACAAAGTTTGGTCCATGATAGTTATTAATTGTAATATAAAAGCGGCTGATGTCGCTGTGAGATCCGTCAATGCGGCCATTTGGTACAGGTCCGGCCTTCCCGTGAACTCTTACAATGGTGGTGCATCCGACTTTCCCAAGCCCATTAAAGACATGACAAACATGCAGGAATGAAAATTTTACTAAGTAAAAGAAGCCTCCTAATCATATGCTAAGGCTTTGATTTAGTTGCATCTTGTCTCTCATTCCTGAAGATGGCTACTTGGTAGCCGAAATACGTATCCGGTATTTCAAATCTCCCTCCGATTTTGGTTGTTCCATTCCACAGTTTTTGCTTAATTTTTGTTAATTTACGCTACAGCTTCAACGCATTTCAAGCATTATTTTTTTACAGGATATCCAAAACATTATTTTTTTTTGTTCAATTTGTTGCTGCTGCTATTTGCCTTCGGGACAAAACCTTCGCTGAAATATATGAGGTGTAACATGCTCTTTACCCCCTAAAATTTCAGAATAATTTGTCAAGTATATTTCTAGATATTCGACAAAACGTCTAAAATCGAAAGTGTCCAGTTGTTTTTGGCAATACAGTGTATATCGTCTCTAAATCTTTGGTCAGACCGCTCCCTGATGAGACCTTTCAAAGACTATGTGTGACACGATGCAATCGGAAGTGTTTAATTGAAACAATTGCTACTGAGTTCCGCAATGCCGATTCGAGTTCCCGCTAGTACAATCATCATTTGCCTGGAACTGAAGAACGTAAATTTCCATGGCCGTGCTGTTGTTCATAAGCTCCCATGTCATCAGAATCAATCCGAAGCAACGTTCAGAATGGCGTATATTTCACCGAAACTGGACCATGGAACAATGGACAATCAGATGGAGGAGTTTATTCATCATATGAAGCAATGAATCTCCGTACCCTCTGGCAATCAAATGGTCGAATATGGGTCTGGCGGATGCCTGACCGCGTGGTGCTCACTGTGAAGTTCGGAGGAGACGGTGCCGTGATATGATTAGAGCAAACTTTTTCTGTAATAGGAATTTTGATGTCTGCAACTTACATGGACATTTTGGGCAATTCTGAACTGAGGCAATAGTTTAAGAATGAACCATTCTTACATCAACATGACGATGCTCCTTGTCACAAAGCAAGATATGTGCAAGAATACGAGTTTGAGAATTTAAGAAGACAGAGGTTGAAAAAATGGATTGGCCTGTACAGAGCCCTGATATAAATTCCATTGTTCATTTGGAGAAACGATTATGGTTTAAGCTACATCGACCAGCATGCGTTAAGCTGCGGCCACACAGAACGCGACGGACGCGACGGATGGGACGGACGCTACGCGTCCAAAAAATATGCGCCTTTATTCTCATGTAAGTGGCCACACAGAACTGCGGACGCTACGGACGCGACGTTCTGGACGTTTTATTTGCGCAAATTTTTTCTGGACGTCCAAAACGGGCGTCGTCGACGGGCATGCGCAGTAGACCAGCAATGCTGATGTGTTCATCGCCCACAGCTAAAACTACGGCCAAACCGAGCCGATGCGACGGATGCGATGTTCGCACCGATTTGTTTACAACTCTGATTCATTACTTATTTGAAGATTTACGTAAAGAGAAGATAAATTTAAATTTATAAGAAATAAAGTTTATTACAATTATAATGAATTAATATAATTAATATTTATACTGTAATTATTGTATTTAATTATAAATTATTACGATATAATTATAATTATGCAATATGTTTTTTATTCACAGTTTTTTTCGGAACGATATGGACAGAGGCTTTACAATGCCAAATATTAAGATAAAGGAATAACTTGTTTTGATTTTTGTTCCAGTTTTAACAATTGTAATCAAAAGCATAAGAAATAAAATCTTGTAAACATTCCAAGGAGAAGCTTTAGCAGTGAAATGGAAATACATTTATACATTTATTAAAAAGAAAGTAATCCCCCCCTCCCTCGCCCTCGAGTATTACCTATTCATCTATTTTTACCCCTTTATCTGCACTTTTTACCTCTCTTCAAGTTTTTTAATCAAAAAATTAATTTTCTCGAACGTAATATGTAGAAAATGTAAAAAAAAAGCTCGTATTTCCTTTCCTTTCTCATCATTTCCGAACTTATGATATATCATAGGCCATATGTTGCCATAGTTCTAAGGACTAAGTGACTGCTACCCTCGCAAATCCAACTCCAATGGAACAAGTGGGCCTAAACTTCATAGTTATGTAGATCTTGCCTAGAGGAATCTGGATACTGAATTTCACGCATTTACGTACCTAAATACCACATATGAATATGTTGCCCTTTCTGAATCCCACCCCCGTATACCAAACAAAATCAAACTAAATAGTGCAGATAGACATGCCGATAGTAAGCTACATTCCGAATTTCAACCTTCTACCTCAAAAAATGTAGAAATTATGAAGGGGACGGATTGACATAAAAGCAATAAGTAGCTCCATTCTTATTCTACTTACGAGGGTCAGTCAAATGAAAACCGGAAATATTTTTTACAGCTCCTTTATTAAAATAGTACACTATTTTTCAATGTAGTCCCCATCTTTTCGATGCCTTTCCGCCACCGAGTCGGGAAGGAATGGATATCTCGGGGGGAAAAAATCTTCATAGAATGGAGATCTGGCTTATAGGAATCTGCATACCGAATTTCACACCTAGACCTCTTAGTCCCCTCTAATTTTCATCCCCAAAACTCCGACCTTAGTGGGCTAATCAAAACCAAACTAAATTGTGAAGGTGCACATGCCCAGAGTAAGCTGCATTCCGAATTTCAACCTTCTGCCTCAAAAAATGTAGAAATGATGAAGGGTGATTCAAATCGTGTGTAAAATAAAACCAATAAGTAGCTCCATTTTTCCGCTGCTTAATAATACGCTTATAGATTATGAGCACTTGAGCAATCGTGCGTCGACAAAGCGATTTCACGTGCGCGCGCCGATGTCAATAATGCTTAAAAGATGAACAGAAAGTAACAGTATACTCCTTCTTGACAAATCGATTGTTATACGAGGGTTGGGGCATAAGTCATGGCAACTATTTTTTTTCTTGTAGATATGTGAACGGATCACAAACGTATATGTGTCGTGTGGAAGTTCTGCAGGCATAGTGTGTATGCAGAACAAGATGGCTCTGTGATAGCTGGTAGTAGCGCAGCGAGGGCTGTGAAATCAGTCAGTTGGTGAGAGTCGTACGAGATGGAAGTAACCCGTGTTGAGCAGCGCGCTTACATCAAAATAGTCGTTCTCCGAGGGAGAAATGCGATGGAATGTCACAGTGAATTAGTGGAAGCCCTTGGTAATAATGCCCTACCATACCGTACAGTAGCACGGTGGGTAGGAAAGTTTCAGCAAGGGCGTGTGTCAACACAGATGACCAACGTTCGGGACGACAGTAGCGGGACGACAGTGATGAGCAGCGTGTGGTGACAGCAGCAGGGGACTACTTTGAGGGTCTTTAGGCCCAGGTTTGTCATATCAACTTTATGTGTACTGTGATGTCATTCTTTTGCACCGTGAAAGCCATATTGCCCTGTATACTACCGTAATAAATTAGTGTGCTGCGATATTTCAGTGCTATTTATTGTCCACACATGTAGTTAACACCTTGTCCTTTCGTCTGTATATGTCACATTTTCCAACCGGACTGGTATCTTCAAGAAAAAAAATAGTTACCATGACTTTTGCCCCAACCCTCGTATGACATGCCAGTATCTTTGAATTCTTTACACTCACTGTTTTAGCACGTGAATTCGACTTGGAGGGATATACGAAAAATTCCGAAAAGTTGATACGGCCTAGCTAAGACGTTGATGGTCATATTTCTGAAAACAGAATTTAAAAAAGTTAATCCGTTTTCAAGTTATCGTGCAAACGGCGGACGGCCGGACGGATAAACGTACAGACCAAGGGCGCATTCTTATAAGTAGCTTTTATGCTAAAGCTCCTAATAAACAGATTTGTATACCAATCGGAGCGAACATAGGAGCTTTACAGAACCCATCAATGTTTCTTTAGGAAGAATGGAATAAAATTGCTAAAGCACTCTACCAAAATCTGATGGAAAGTCTTCTTGGAAGAGTAGAACCTATAAGGGGAAACTTCTGATCACATAGGCTAGTGTGTACCAGCAAAGAGAAACTCGGCTCGTCCGACATCAACAGATAAGTTATTTACCAAAACGTAGGAGCTTAAACTCTTACATGGGATCCAAATAAAAGGCAAGTTAAATCAATTCCTTCACGATTTTTGTTTGAATTCAACAACTGAGTTGATTTAAATCACATGAAGAATAAATTTTCATAATTCTACCATGTAATACATAATTTTTGGAACAAATAGTGGATAATAAATTCTGTGATGATAACATGTAATGTGGTTAGTGTGTATATTTTGTGGGTAATAGAAGATCTGACATAAACTTGATAAATATTCTATCTCAATGCCTATCCTGTTTTAGCAACGCTTGGGATATTTTGATTCTGAAAAATCATTAAACCATGCGTAACGTAAGAAACTCTTTTTGACGCAAAAAGCGAAGAGAAATTTACACCTTTTCGTATTAACGGATAAAATTTGAATACATTCTTCAAATGACCGAAACATTTCTTTCAACAGAGGAATAACCCCTTTTTCTATTTAATTAATTTTATCGTCCAATCTGAAGCAATTATCTTGCCTTAAGTATGTCGGTTTTTCACCACATTAATTCACCATATTATCTAATTTGTGTAAACATTATCTAATTCTTACTTCACGAAAAGCACCTTGAACTTTTTATATGAATATTTTCGTAAAATTGTATACGAATTTACGAACACCCCAACTAAATAGTGGAATCATATATTTTGATCCATGGCTTAGAGTAACTTAAACGTGCTGTTTGGTAATTGAAACAATAAATTACTCTTTATAAATGTAAGTTTTATTAAATATTTATGACAAGAAAAAAATAAAATCCTATAATATTTATCTACAAGAAGAAACACGGTTAATGATATTTTTCTAATTTTTTTTTCTGATGAATAGAATAACGCGCCCCAAAATTTACTGAACAAGCCAATCCAAAGTACGAAATTATGTATTTTCAAGGCATAGATAAAAAACAAAAGTTATTTATCTCTAATAAAGCTGTGAATGCCTGAATCTTCTTGATTAAGAAAGCAACTTCTTCTCTTAGTCGGAGAAGACACAGTCTTTAAAAGTTCATTCACAGAAAAAAAGTCTATCCGTATATCTGTTTAAAAGTATCAGCTTGATAGTTTTCTAAATCACTGATAAAAAAAGGGGGAAAAGAGAAAGAAATTAAACTGTTAATGGTCTCACTCAAGTTTATTTCGCCTTCCTCAAAAACTGCATATCTCTTTTTTTTCTGTCTCTTTTTTTAATCTTCAAACCAGTTTGCCTTTCACTTTCTTCTAAAAGAATATGCAGCCAACGTCCTTAAAATTTAGCTTAATTGAGTTTAAACCTCACCCTTCAATTCCTGCTATGAATACTTCCTTTAAAATTTCTTTCCGTAATAATTTTTGTCAAATATATTGCCCTTTTGCAGTTTTATTTC
This sequence comes from Rhysida immarginata, assembly GCA_023313115.1. Classification (NCBI taxonomy): domain Eukaryota; kingdom Metazoa; phylum Arthropoda; class Chilopoda; order Scolopendromorpha; family Scolopendridae; genus Rhysida; species Rhysida immarginata. The sequence continues at coordinate 68,159 of JAHWFO010016448.1, forward strand.
TTTGAGAGGTTTTTTTTATAGTGGACATCAATTTGGGCAAGATATTCTTCTTTTCTCTGCAATACCGGTTTCCCCAGTTTTCTCTTTTCTATCTTTACTGTCAAATTATCATGAATGTGTTTCAAATATATGTTTAAATTCTTGGGTTTCCTGCATTTCTTTGAAAGTTACTTCCCCTTTGCCAAATATGGGTTTCCTTTACGAAATATACAGTTGATCAATAAATCGAATCTTTTTTTAATATAAAAACTACAGAATATTGAAAATTTTAAAAATATAATTTGGACATTTAAACAGTAACATTTAATGACACAAACATTGTCATCAATATATGATTCTACGTATTTGCGTTTTAAAATATTCCTGAACGAAACTGATGTTTTATAAATATCTGAGTGAGATTGCATTTTGATTGTTTCGAAAAGTTTGCAGTTAACACATTATCAAATTTGGAATGGAATATATCCAAGTTTTTAAATATTGTAACGCGTAACAAGGAAGGAAGATATAATTTCGAAAATTAATCGACTGACGCCTGATTCTCATATTATTCCGAGGCCCTAATCGAAAGTGGATCCTTTCAATCCATCTGATTTTCAGGCAATGCTACAAGAAAAAAAAGGGGGGGGCGTTAAATAATATTATAATTCAATTTTCATCATCATATAAAAAGTGGGCTAAGAGCAAGTGAAAAAAATATAGTTTTTGAAATTTACTTACTCTTTCTCCTCTCTCTCTTTTTTTTTTTTTTTTTTAGCTTTTAATTTTTATTTAAATTATCTGCTAGTATCGGATTGTTTCTGAATTTTCGGCAGTTTGAGTTTTTATTTGTTATAATAGATTCTCCTCTCTTGTCTTTTAAAGCTTGTTGACTTGTTTTCTTATGATTTGTAACGTCCAAAACTTTCAAGTTTTCATCATATCACTTAAGATGCGAATAAGAAAGTGAGAAAGGATATTTAGGTTACTCTTCTTCTAAATCTAACATTTAAGACATCTAAGTGAAAAGGGGATTTAAAATTCCATAGAGTGACGTAGTTTACGGATGGCCTCTCTTATATAAATAAAGAAAAAGGTAGTCTTTGGATAAAGATCCCGACATGAGGAGATTGTTTAATCAGCCAACAGCTGGATTGCAGCTGTCAATAAAATCACTATCTGATGAGAAAGCTCATTTTTTCTTAATGATTTTATTTTTCTATATTTAATGCCATATTGCCTGATTGTTAGGCTATATATTTCAATAAATATCTTGAGATAATCTGTATGTTCATTACATGATTTTTTTTAATATTCCTAATTTAAAAGGTATCACGTGATAATTTTGCTCTCACATGAAATTAAGTCAATGCAGTTGCCTCCACTTCTTGTATAGATTCATGAAAAGAAAGGCTAATTAATTGTTTACATTATTCGTGTTATAAGATATTTATATTTATTTTATTATTAAAAATTAACAAAGAAGGAAAGATTTTTTTTTTATTACTTAAGAAAAATTTGTAATTTTGGTGAAACCGAAAATACCAAATGGGGTTTTTTACCTTCCAAAGCAGAAGTAAAGCATGGAAAATCCGCTGATGGATGAGAACAAATGTCGTGTCGATGGACTCACTCTGCGCGGGTGGAATCCCTTTCGAAGCCATACGGCCAACGCGAGAGCCGCTACTTGGCTTACGGCAAAATTCACCTTGGAATCGAAAGAAAAAAAAAATTACCTTCAGCTATGAGGAAGAGTTTTCATTACAAAAAATGTAAATAAATGAAATTTCATTTACAATAAAATTATTTGAACCCGTAAAACAAAAAATACAGGGCACATAAACAAAGTAGGTTGAGCTATACTCAAGGAACGGTTGACACGTTAATTGATATTGTGTGTCTCAGTAGACACAAATATGTATTAAATTACTTGAAAGAGGTTAATTCGTATCTAATGTAATGGCATTTAACAATTTCTCTATGCATTTCTTGAAGATGATAACAGTGAAAGGTGTCATTAAATAAGGAAATACTTTTTATATAAAATTTCACGCATATCTCTGCATTGTAGATAAATTGCAACTAAATAAATAAGCTTATTCAGAATAAGGTGAAATGCGGAATCTATTTGCCGCAAGGTAATAACCAAAGGAAATTATACTAACACCTTCACTTTCACCATGAAACAAGGAAAAAGTAGCAATTGATATTAGGTCGGCGTCAGCGTAATTATATGTCTTGCAATTAAATAGGATTATGTGGTTAGGCTCAATTTATAATAAAATTTAACACTTAACTTCCTTGCATAGAATTTCACAGTTTGTGAAAAGGAAGCATTCAGAAATTATAAAAAGAATAAAAAAGTTTGAGAGAATCTTTAATAAGCGAACAGAAACTGTGCTTCGGAAAAACTGGGATTTTCAAAAATTTCCATGCCATATGTAAATTTTCTTAGATTATTATGTAAATTAATTCAAGTTTATTTTTTAAACTGCACATGATGTTTGTGAAAACAATAGCAGAATAAAATGGTCAGTTGTTCTTCTGATTATATTATGAATGATAAGGAAAATAAAATAAGTAATTTGCGTACTGATTTTCAGGATTAGATTTCTTATAAGAGAAGAAAAAAATATTTTATTCAATTTAATGAAGTTAATTATGCTACTAATCCGTAAAACTTTAAAAACAAACTACTTAATTTTTTCATATCCATTTAATTCCATTCTAGTCTTTTTTTAATTTTTTTTTTTTTTTTTACTTTATTCGGAACAGAGGTAATATTTCATTCAATTCTTCTAGGCGAAGGGAACTTTTATTGAGTCGACGCTGCCTATTACGAAGCATTTCTCGCAACAACTTGATTGTTGATCGCACAGGGCAAAGTTCCCTTTTATTTCATCAGAAAAGATTAAATTAGTTCCCCTGATAAACAGCTCTGTGTACTCCCTTTCAAACTTTCTTCCTTATTAGAAACAGGCGTTGGCATTGAAAACCTTGAATGATAGCTACTTTCGTAACTATTAACGTAACTTCTATTATTTAATTGAGAGCATTTAATTCAAGTCTTTCATTTCTTCTTTCAAGCACTGCTTTATTGTAGAAGTGTGTTCAGTCTTTCTAGATTTTTTTTAAAGCTTCGGCATAAATGATGGAAGCGAGTTTGTTTATTTTGATCTCATCGTCTGTTTTCAAAACAAGGTTAGTGGCGTTAGCAAAAAAGGAACTTAGCAATCCATTGAGCGGATACAGAGTGTCATCATGGTCACGGCAAAAAACATTGTCAATAGATTTCATTTTAAATGGACTGTTTTCTAAACCATTCATTATGACATTTTCATTATAATAAGTTGTTCAGCGTAATTATATATATTATATATTTTTTTATCATATAAATAAAAAAAGATAAATTGTATGCATTAAAATCCAAATCTTTTAATAAGCTTTAATGCCATTAACGACGTGATCTTCAGAAAATAGGAAGTATAAAATATTTACACATTGTGTGTGTCATTAGCTCAAAGAAATTGCGTCTGTTTAATATGACAAATGCCATGTTGTTGTTGTTTTTTTTTAATCTTAAATCAATGTTAAGATAAAAATAGGAATTATTCATAACAAAGTAAACCTGATCGAGCGATAATCCTGTCTTGGGAACGAGCCACAAAAAGATTCTACTCCCATCGTAAAATCCTAAATCGGCAGCACTCATGTTTGAAAAGTGAAGCGAAATATGATTTGCGTTTGACTTCTGAGGTCTCGTTTTAATTGAAGGATGCCTTATCTTGTGTGATGAAAACGGAGAGACTCTCCTTGGCTTATCACCGTGAGTCAACTGATAAGTTCAGTGCTGGTTCATGGCCGGCAACCGCGTGAGTTTTGAATAGGTAATGCTGCTTGAGAGTCGGACGGAATGAAAATCGAATGGAATAAGAACAATTGCAAAGTGTGGGTCTCATGATGAAATGCTAATATAAGAAGCAGTTATAAACGAAGAATCAGCTGTAATTTTTTCTTTTTACATCAGGAGAGAAACTCCCAACCAATCGCCGCCGTCAACCTCCCTTTTAAATTACCTCAGGGTTCACGGAAAACTTTTCTCGTGCCGTTCAGCTATCGTGTCGACTGCTTCGTCACCGCTGATTTCACCACGGAACGCTCTCAACGAAACTGCTGAATGCACACTAATATGGCAATGAAGTACAAAATTGTTCTAGTTATAATTTATCTTCTAATTAAAGAATGATTACTGATAATACCGAAAGTTTAATCTAATTTATTTTTTGGCGAAAATGCATATATATGCTGAAATGAAATCGATTCTTTATTGCGCGTATTTAGGAAACATGATATTCATTTTTTAAAATAAAAAATTATCAATTAAATCTTTATTCATCTTAAAGATTTTTAATTCTTATAAACAATTATAAAATTTTATAGATAAAAAAAAAAAATGTTTTATTTAATTGGTAAAAGGAATATTTCATCTTTCTTTCTTCCTTTTCACTTTTCAGTTACTGATGATTTAAATGTTAAAATTTTTTATCGTATTGCTTTTTACCCCTTGCTTATTAAAGCATATTTTGTTTCAGAATAAAAAACATTTTATTCATTTAATAAGACGTACTATTTTTATTTTATTTTATTTCTTTTTTTTCCCTTTAATAGCAGGAAATTTTATTATTTTTTCCTTCTGTTTTAAATATCGCTTTACTTTCTTTTTATAGCATTTCCAGGTCTTCGATGTACAGTGCATTAGATTAGTAAATATAACAATTTCTTAACAAAAGAAAAAAGATTTTAACCATCGCGAGAACAATATAACTTCATCAATAAATTAACTTACAATTTATTTTAAAAGCCTATTAGAAAATAAAAAAGTGAAAAATTACGAAACACACAATTCATATTTTCATATGAAAATCTGTATTAAGATTTCGCTAACCTCTTAAACTTGCTATCAAAGAAGTCATTTAACAGTAGACATATACGTATAGGACATAGAGTTCATTTAGATTTTTAATTTCATTCCAGGCAAAACACAATTTACTTAAATTTATCGTGTTCATTAACAGGTCATAAATTACTTGGTTCCAAAAGAGCGCTTTGTAATTCCTTATAGCAAACTTCTTTAAATCAAACAAGCACAAAATCTAATTCCTTCCCATTACATATATTCGGGGGAAGTTTTTAGTGCTGCAAGCTTCCCAGATGCGAACCGGCTTTAGTGATATTTTACGTATAATTTTTTTTAATTAATATTTAATATGATGATAGTGAATAGTAATGAATTTAAAGGTGTATAGTGAAACACTTCACTATATGTTGAGCTGCAGGCATATACTTTAATTTTCTGATGACCCAAATTTAAGTACACAGTTAATTTCTGAAATGGGATTAATGTATTTCCTTAAGCTTTGTATGGAAGTAGGATATATCCAACAGGGGTTTATACTATAAAAACTCAACAGATATATGAGAATATGCAAGTTTAGATACACAGATTAATTCTATTCGGTTATTTTAAAATTTAAATATGCAATTTTAATGCTATTTTAAGGAGAAAATTATAATTTTACAGAAATGCATAGATTTAACCACAACAAAATGATAGAGACTATGTATGCCACAGCATTAATAAATTACAACGTCTACTAGATCTGTGATGATCACAGAGCTGCTGCTTTCAATAACGCTTCAATAATGAAATTGAATTTTGGAAATTTTAAGTATGGAGACATTATACTTTGAAACGTTAATAGAAATTATTTTCAGCTGTATTATCTCGCTATATCTAAACGTTACATTACTTCTAACTTTCCGCTTTTTTCCCTATGGAGATTTCGTAATGAAAAGGGAATTCTATCACAATATTCATGTCACGTGGAAAGATATAAATAAAACATGAAGTTAACAAATATTAGAAAGGAGAAGGTTTCAAAAAAGTGATGGACATGTAAGCAACTATACGAATATGCTACTTGCACGTAAATTCCCCAGTGACATTTAATAACATGCACATTTTATAACATGCACATTTTATTATTCAATTTCTTATTAAGATTATCTGACAAAAGGGATAATTAAGCAGCTTTGGATGTTAAACACAACACAGACAATATTATCATCACTTTTACGTAATCTGCTGCTAATTTTATATTCCTAATAATCTTCTAGGTCATTTCCTGTCAGGATTAAGGTTTCAAATATAGCATTTTTATTGAGAAATGCCTTGCTACATACATGATTGCTTATTCCTTTTGTTTTTCTAAGATGACCAGAAAAGCGAACTGATTTTTTTTTTTATTCCATACGTTTTCGATATTCTTCCACAGCAAATTTCTGTAGAGGCTGGACGTTAACAAACGTTTGGAGAGATTTATCAATCACTTAACTTCCAAAAAGGAGCTTTTCTCAAGTATTTTAAATATGTCCTGTAAATACGGAAAATAAACAGGTCAGACTTGCTAGACTTGTGCTGGAATTGTCACGTAAATTACTAGACTTGCCCTGGAATCTTAATAAGAAATTAAGATTGATATCACGTCTTATTTATTTGCCTGATCCCAATCTGTTAATCTTATTCAGGGTAAGTCAAATGATAGACCCTATACGCTGATATTGTTGAGACAAGGAATATTTTGCTGCAACAATATAAGCTCATTATCAGTGAAGGAAGACTTCAATTAAGAAAGTTGTCAGTGATATGGACATTAGTTTCGGCTGAAGATCGAGGGACTAAAACTATTTCCTTGGCTTATTCTGTGAAAACACTGCGTGGAAACTAAACCGTGAAAGTTAATTTTTCGAAGCACATTTTTCACTTTCTAGCAGCGAGCGATTAAGGGAAATTGTGTTGACTGGAGAACAGAGATCGTTCTGTGTGCTTGACTATCATGTAAACAACTCTGTGATTAAACTAATGAAGAGAAACCACAAATCCACAATAATCATTTGTTGAGACACTTTGAACGTTTACCTTTCGTAGCACGTGTCTCACAATACAATATACATTTTCATTAGATTTCACAGAATAAACTTCTGAAATCGGGTCCATCATTTTGACTTACCCTGTACAATGCCTTAATCCATTCCTCTTTATGGTTTGGAATTCAATTTTGGGGTCTGTGCCTCTGCTTATAATCTTAAGCGTTTACATTACCTTCAAAAATGGTTCTTGTGAAATTTACTAAAAATTCATTTGTGAGAAACCTAACTTTGTTTCTTCTTCATTCTCACAGTTTGGGCATTCTAACCATTTTTCAAATTTATGTTTTACAAATTTGTCTATTTATTTATAAGGTTACCAATCGCCATTTAAACCTGTCTTCTTCGTTCCCTATTATCTCACATAATACTTTTCACTCTTACTCAACCCGTTCTGCTAGTTCAATTAGACTCCCTGTAATACGCAAAAATTTTCAATGTCGCTGTGTCTCCTATATTGGCGTAAAATGGTGGTCATTCATTTTTGAAAATATTCATAATCTCCCCTCCTGCAATATATTTAAAAAGAAGCGGAAACTTCTAATATCCTGAATCCTATTAGTTGCTAATATTATTAAGAATCCTATTATGTTCAGTTTTCTTTTTTGTTATTTTTTTTCTTTCTATGTTTATGCTTATCTTATACGTTTGATTATTTATATTATATTTTTAACGACTCGTTGGTCGTTTGCCCATACAGACCCTCTTTGGAGCTATTGTATTTACCTACTAAATAAATAAATAAATAAATAAATAAATAAATAAATAAATAAATAAAAAGAGCTGCTCGCAGTCCCCGCTTCATTCAAGTGTCACAACCTGTTCGTTTCGTCACACATCTCAATATCTAAAATGCACCAAACAATCATCACATCAATGTTCAAACATTTCAAAGAAGATTTACAACCATATCCTGATGTTTCTCTGTACTCTCTATTCTCCCTTGTATCCGCTTATCATTCGGAGCATTTTTCATTCTACAATAAAAATTTCAGACACATCCAAATGTTTCCTATATTTTTCAACCACATCGAAAGTGGGCTCTTTTACTCACAATTAGTTCAACACAAACAAACTGATTTTCCTTGTAGCAAGTCAACGCCTTTCAAATTTGAAACAGTCTATGTGAGAATAAGTGAAACCGTTTATTAATGCCAGAAATAAAAACTAAAAATGTTCGAATAAAATCTTTATTATCATTATAATAAAATTTACATTCTTGAGTGAAAAAAAGTTGGAAGCCTTTTCAGTTGGAATTTCATTTAAAGTCATCTTTCTACTTTAGGGAGGAAATATAATTTCTTTTATTGTTGTTAGCCATTTATTTAAATTCTCAAGTATTGCTTTAATGCGAAGCTCTATTTTACTTTAAAAAAAACGGAACGAGGAAATAGTTAGCAAAGTTTAAACTAGTTTTAAAGTAGTATTAAAGTTAACCAACCAATTGAAATCAAAGGAAAACATAAAGAACTGCTTCATTAATTTACCTGTGATATATTTTATCATTTCGTGTTTTATCTGCATATGTGATTTGCATCCAAAATGAAACGTAATAAAAAATACTTGATATTTTTTTAATATGAAAATGGCTTTTTTTTACAAGTAGTAATAGGAAGCTGCAGGGTGTGTCAGAAATATCTCCCTATTTTCAAATATGAATAACAAAGCAATGATAGAAGATATCGAAAATTTATTTCACAGTTTGGAAGAACAATGTTTACCATTTACGTCACATACACTATCATTTAGTTTTGAAAATAATATCGTCCAATAGCGCTTGATCTCCTTGCGAGGTGACATTCAAAGGCCAGCACGCTCCGCGATTTCTTATCAAGGGTACCTGAAGGCTCAAGTGTAAAAACGAAAGTCGGGAACACTAGAAAAACTGAAAGCTGCCTTCTGCCAAAAAATTGCGGCAATAGCATCGGAAATAACCGGGTAATGCAGAACTTCAGGGAGATGCTTCAGAAATGCATACAAAATGAAAGTCGGCATTTGGACGATATTGTTTTCAAAACTAAATGACGTAAATGGTAAACATTATTCTTTCAAACTGTAAAATAAATTTTTCAATATCTTCTATCATTCAAATTTGAAAATAGGGAGATTTTTCTGCCGCACCCTGCATATACAGGGTGTTCAAACATCTGTTACCAGTCTCAATATCTTAATAACTAATGGAAATTTCCAGATTTCGAAAAAAGTATCTTGTATCAAATCATATGTGGGCTTTTTAACGACGATCTTAGTTTTGACCTTCACGTTTAATTTCAAGGTCATATTTAATGCATACTGAAAACCGTAAGAGATAGAAAAAAAATATCAATTGGAAAGTTGTGATTTATCCGATTTGATTTTGCAACAATGGTTTAAAAACACTAGGTTGATTTTTTGCAACAATAAAAAATATTTCTATGACAATAGGAATGTAAAACCACAGAAAACACCAATTGGTAATTACGAAAATTAATATTCAATTTGTTGACCATCAGATACTATACACAATTCAGCACGAAGTTTGATGGATTGATGCACAGCTGTCATTGTTGTAGTGGTTAATGCACATCAAATTGTAATTCTCTGTTGAAGTTCAGCTAAACATACTGGTGGTGTTTCATAAACTGTATTTTTTACATGACCCCATAAGAAGAAGCCCAGAGGTGTTAAGTCTGGTGAGCGGGGTGGCCAAGTGACAGGTCCACCTCTTCCAATCCATTTATCTGGAAACATCGAATTTAAACATTCACGTGCTGCCATTGAAGAAAGTGGAGATGTACTATCCTGCTCAAATTTCGCAACGTTCTCTTAATGGCATCTCTTCAATAAACTCTTGCACAACAATTGTTTTGAATAAGATCCTGATAACGCTGACCAGTGAAATTTCCATTGTAAACACTCGATTGTTGTACATGCCATACCAAACATTTGTCCTCCAATTCACTTGGTGAGCAGTTTCTCTTAACCAATGAGGATTTCCATTGGCCCAGTAACGGAGGTTATATTTATTAACAACGCCATCGCATGCAAATTGTGACTCATCTGACCACAAAATCTTCTTTGTGAACTGTGGATCATCATCAATTTGCCAAAGCCAGTTACAATACTCTGAACGTATTTTATAATCACGTGCATTAAGGCTTTGATGACAGTGCACACGAAATGGTCATGAAGCACATTCCACACTGATCCTACACTGTAACCAATATCATCAGCAATGGAACCTATACTGGTATGTGGATTAGCAGTAACTGCGGCAAGAACCACTGTGGCAGTGTCCTGATTTGTTGTTGTTTTTGGTCGTCCCTGTTTTGCATGTTGTAGAACACTATCTGTGTTCTGAAAACGTGCAATAATTTTACCAAACGCTTGTCTTGAAGGATGGCGGCGATTTGGATATCTTTCAGGACACATTTGGGTTGCAAATATAACATCTTGTTGACTTGCATCATAACAAAATACCATGCCAACCATTTCATTTTGAGGGTACTCTGCCATTTTTTGAATGTTACTATTCAAACTGATCAGGATCAGTGCTGCTTAACCTGAAATCAAATGAAATACCTATTAGTATCGGCAAAGCTGATGATTGAAAATTGTAATCACAAAATTATTTTTTATTAGGTAACCAATGTTGCAAATCGGATAAATGATTTAGACTAATTTTAGGGTGCTGTACAACTTTCCAATTGACTTTTATCCTATCTCTTACGTTTTTCATTATGCATTAAATCTGACCTTGAAATTAAATGTGAAGATCAAAATTAAGATCATTATTAAAAAGTCCACCCCTGATTTGATAATAGAAAATTTTTTCGAAATCTGAAAATTCCCATTAGTTATTGAGATATTGAGACTGGTGACAGACTTTTCGAACGCCCTATATAAAAGCTACATATAAAATCTTGATTTTTAATTTTGGAAAAAAATATACTTTTTTCGGTTTAAAATTTTTGATAAATTAATTTTTTCGAGTTCGATTAATTAATTAAAGTAATAATTAATCTATTAAAGATAAATTCGTTGAAAAACATGCATGAAATACAAATTAGAAAAGATAATGCTTTAATATGCTTCAATTTTCAATGTATAATTAATCGTCCATAATATTTGGTTATTTTTTTCTTCCATTTACACTAGTCTGATTCTAATCGGATTCTATTCAGTTTTATTGATATCGATTATTCTATTTTAAAATTTTTTTCTAATATACTATTTGGAGAGAATAAATTGTGTACAGTGAACTTAAATTCATTGCTGATTGCTTGCTCATTAGAAAGAAATATGATACAGTAAGGTTAAGAAATCATGACTGAGAGCTATGTGGACAGAGTGATTCAAAATTACGTACTGGTATTCAAAAGGGTTAATGTTAACTATCTGCACAATCGCAAACGGCAAAATAATTGATATATACCCCAACCTATTTGGTTACAGGGGGCAGTTGGTTTCCCCTCGGCCGGTTACAGGAATCGCGACAATTCAGTTTGCGGATTCAGTCATCGCACGATTGTGCAGATAGTTAACATTAACCTTCAAAAGTGCTACAATACGCAACCGTTGACGGCACATAAAACAAAACTACCCCTAGATTTGTTTCTATAATGTAGTTGAACTACCCCCTAGCAATAAAAGAGGGGATCATCAAGTTTGTTGAGGTTGCGGTAGAGGTCTTCCCGTTTCAGTTGTTTTCGATAGGGAAACCCAGCAACAGAAAGGGCTTTGCGTCCTATGCCTTTGCGTCACAAGTGCGAATCAGTGACAAGCGTCCGGCGCAAATTTCATATAAGATTCGGAACGAAAGCCCCTACTACTGCGGGAATTAGAAAATTGTCAAACGTTCCAAGAAATAAGTTGTTTGTGTAAGCGGAAATGCACAGGTTGGCCTGTCTACTCGTCGTGCCAGCCGAGAGCTGGAGTTGCTCCAGACGACTGTTTGGCATATTCTGCGACGTCGTTTGCTATCGAACACCTGTAAATCACCATTTCAAAATTTCCTAATATGACGAATATTTTGCAATTTACCGCACCTCTGAATGTTTATTTTAACAATAAATACAGCATTTTGAAATCAGGTACGGATTTTTGAATCACCCTCTATTTAGATGAAAATAAAAAATATCAATTCAGTTTTATCGTTATCGATTACTCTATTTTAAATTTTTTTTCTAATATACTATTTGGAGAGAATAAGTTGTGTACAATGAACTTAAATTCATTGCTGATTGCTTGCTCATAAGAAAGAAATATGATATAGTAAGGTTAAGAAATCATGACTGAGAGCTCTGTGGACAGAGTGATTCAAAAGTCCGTATTCGTATTCAAAGTGCTACAACTACGCAACCACTCATTTTATTGATTCTCCGCTTTACCAATGATATTTAATGCCCTTAAAATTAAGTTTTCGAGTCATTCTTCCACGGGATGCAGAAGTTAGAAATCGCGTCACAAGTGCGAATCAGTGATAAGCGTCCGGCGCAAATTTCATATAAGATTCGGTACGAAACTCCCTACTGCTGCGGGAATTAAAAAATTGTCAAATGTTCCAAGAAATAAATTGTTTGTGTAAGCGGAAATACACAGGTTGGCCTGTCTACTCATCGTGCCAGCCGAGAGCTGGAGTTGCTCCAGACGACTGTTTGGCATGTTCTGCGACGTCGATTGCTATCGAACACCTGTAAATCACCATTTCGAAATTTCCTGATATGACGAATATTTCGCAATTTACTGCACCTCTGTATATTCATTTTAACAATAAATACAGCATTTTGAAATCAGATACGCATTTTTGAATCACCCTCTATTTAGATGAACATAAAAAATAAAAAAATACTGTACTATTATCTGTTTGATCAAATCACTTCAATATTATTCAAGTAAATAGCAATTTCTTCTCGATTCCAAATGGTGAAACAAGTTTTGAGAGAAATTGTCATCTAATTGCAATTTCATTGTGAACAACATTTCACAATATAATTGCATACTCGAAGTAGATTCGACAATTTCAGGATTTGCAGCAATAAGGACGTAACCCACAGGAAGAAGTTCTAACAGTGGCGGCTTGGGCATAGGCACTGCGGAAATCCAGCGCCCCCAGTTTCACTTTCGATATTGATAACATTCAATATAATGTGTCTTTTTTTCTTTAATACTTTCTTTATACGTGTATATTATATAATCCTTAAGCTAAATGTCAGTAGCTATTCCATAGTTCATGAAAAAAAATCAAAATTTTCTGACGCAGCACCCCCAGAAATTTTAGTTACGAGCCGCCGCTGAGTTCTAACCAAATATAATAATTACTGCTTTTGAAAGCCATTTACTGTATGTTTCAGTAAAAATTACATAAATAAACTGTAATCACAGTAACCAAAGCATCAACCATACAGATTTACAGATTTTAAAGAATATAACACCACTTTTCTCAAAAAATTCTTCTTGTGGGTTACGTCCTTATCGCCCCAAGCCCTTCAATTTTCCGTCACCGAACTATGAACACACATGTTCTTTTACTATACAATATAAAGTTCACTCAAAGAGTTTTATTTGGCTACAGAATTTTATTTTTCAAAAATAGAAAAATTCATGCAATTTTCCCCCCGATTGTCTACATCGTTATCCTGTTGATCGCAATTTATAAATATCCTCTAGGTCCTTATAAGCCGAACAGACAATAACATTATCTGTCTTTGATCAATTTAAGTTACATATAATCAGCGCCGTAGTGAGAAAATTTTGGGTCCTGGGCAAATCAGCTTTTATGGGGCCCTAAGCAAAGTTTACCCAAAAACAAATTTAACATAGACCTATCCAAAATCCACGTATTGACCATATGTGACAATCATTACTTCACAGAAAATAATTGTGACATTTTAGATTGGGATCATACATTGAATGGGGGGCCCCTATCTACAGGGGGCCCCGAACAGGTGCCTAGGCGCCCCCACCCCCTCACTACGGGGATGCATATAATGATGAATGATGGTGAATTATGTAAAACAAAATACTTTGAAATTGTTATTCACATTAATTGAAAGTTAACCGTCTTCGTTGTCCTTGGTTCATTTAAATTACATTTTATAAATGCATTTACATTCTCTTTATCCAATTTTATTAGCTCTATGTCACCACATTATAATTGGAAATCCTATTCGCTAAATAGGGCGAAGAAATGTTTTTATTTTCATGTAATGAAACTGCAACTTGATAAATGTGGCATCCGTCATAATTCATAAAATGGTGAGTAATAAATAATATTAAGCTCTGGATTTGTGGTACAAGGAATTGCCTATGTGTAATTCTGTTGTAGTAAAAATAGCCCAAAGTTTGTATCACATTATAAAAATATCGAAGAGAGTAGCAAATAATTTTCAATAAGCGATCTTTTTCAAGGTACCAAAAATTATGAAAGATATTAGTTTATCTACATGAAATTTAGATTATGAAAAAATGTTTGAATGTTTTAATTAATAACAAGATCGTTAAACTCTTCTTGGATATATTATTTTCAGTCGCTCTCTTTTACTGATAAGAAGTAAAAACTGGATTTTATAAATAAATTAAAAGTGCTACAATGTGGACAAATGAAACGACAGATCTCGTGCTAAGTAAATAAAGTTTGATATCGTTCATTGGCAGAGAGATAAAAGCGAGTCCATATGGACTTTTGAATTTGAAATGTCACACCATTTTACCCATTATCAAAAGCACTAATCAGTTGGATCACGCTCGTGATTATTTATAAACGACATCTAATTAATCATCATTACCATCGTCGTTGTCGTCATCATTATCCTGTGACAGTCATTCAGTGAAAGGAGTTCCACCTACTTCCCGTTCTCATAAATAGGATTTTATTTAAAAAAATTTCAGATAACAAAATTATTATCATTAATTTGTTTTGGGTAATTCACGATGCAAATGGAAAAAAAAAAAAGATTTCTGTACGATTTCTATACAAGTTTTTCCAAAATTTTACAAAAGCTGTATGCTTTCCATCTTGTATGCAGTGTCGCCTCTTTTCTTCCTGTTAATTCGTTAAGCAGAATATTTCTTATATCAGATATCGAAATCTGTTTATGTAATATTCTTGATGTTCTTCACCTTTTAAGAAGACTTTAACTTTTATATGACAACTATTCCAAATGAAATCTAGCAAATTAACTTTTTAAATTCATATAAAATTCTGTAAAAATTTTTCATAAGGAAAACATTTTAGAATTATCTTAATCACCGTATTTACTTGAATACATGCCGAGATTTTTTATTCCAGAAATTTGACAGAAAAAAGTGATCTCAGTTTAAATTCGACGGAAAAAAAATTGGTTGGGGGCATTTGTTTTTTTTAAGCGAACGCTTTTGCTTTTGTTCACGAATCACTTTCCTATTGAGGAAAAGCATTATTTTTTGCAGTTTCGTGTCAAATGCTATAAAAAAGGAGTGAAACTGTAGATGTGGATAGCATTTGTTATTCTTATGTTTATTTTTTTTTATGTTGTCACCCCGATTCCTGGGTGGGAAGTGTCAATGCGTTAGACCTACGCCCGTGATAGGTAAGCATCGTTACAAGTTGACTGCCTGTTACACAATTAGGTGAATGGACCAAAATCGCATGGAATAATATTTCGAATGAATCAATCATTAAAAGGCTCAAAAAATGTGTTTCTAATAATATGGATGGCACTGAAGAAAACATTTTAAGGGAGGAAGAAGAGGAAGAAAAATGTTACATTTTTTTATTAATTTTGTTTTTATTTATGGTATTTAGTTTTATGAATAAATTCTGTTTTGCAACATAGGTGTTATGTATCACTTGACTGCATAACTATACAGGGTGTTTCATAATTGGTGTCCCGTTTTTAGGTCCAAATAACGGCTCAAGGGGAACAGATTGGGGGGAAATGAATATTGATTATTTGGTTTTAATATCCCCTAATTCAGAATAGAAACATTTCGCGTCCCTGGGGGTGAAGGGGTAAATTTTGAAAATTTTAATTTTGTATGGGTAGGGGTTAGACCCCATGTGTTATTTAGAAAGTTGTAGAGCATCATATAAAATGTGGGTTTAGCAAAAAACTCGGTGAAAAAATCTCATGCCCTGACCCCTTTATCGACTGGGTAAAGTGAAAGGTATGGCTAGCCGATGTGGACCAAAAATATACTTATTAGAAAACAGTAAGGCCTACATTTGGAAAATTTAATGAGAATGAATGAGTCGTTACCCTGAAAAGCTAATAAACTCGACCGGGCTTTCCCCCCAGGAAAAACATCATGAAATTTGAAAACTGTACATGGGAAATGAGTTTTTCTGTTTTTGTCTACATTAGCTAGCCATACCTTTCACTGTACCCACTCGATAAAGGGCAGGGGATGAGATTTTTTCACCGGGTTTTTTGTTAAACCCACATTTTACATGATGCTCTACAACTTTCTAAATAACACATGGGGTCTAACCCCTACCCCTACAAAATTAAAATTTTCAAAATTTACCCCTTCACCCCCAGGGACACGAAATGTTTGTTATTCTGAATTAGGGGACATTACAACCAAATAAACAGTATTCATTTTCCCCCAATCTGTCCCCCTTGAGTCGTTATTTGGACCTAAAGACGGGACACCAATTATGAAACACCCTGTATATACAGGGTATATCTGAAACCCTGTCACAAACTGTTAGAGGAGGTAGTATGGATGATTCTAAGCAAAAAAGTTCATATGAACAAGCGATAGAATTTTAACGCTAGCCGAAATATGAACGCAAATAAAAATGCCGCCGCTAAGATCAACAAGTTTAGGTTAGGTTAGGTTTAGGTTTAGGTAAGGTTACGATGTTGACTACGTAACTCGGAAACTACTCGTTGGAATTCGATCAAATTTTAACCGTATACACAATTCTATGTACCCTATTATTCCCCCAAACTTTATTATGTTATGTGTTATAGAACCTGAGTTATTAACTTGTTGATCTTAGTGACGGCATCTTTATTTGTGTTCATATCTCGGTTATCGTTCAAATTCGAACACATGTTCATATGAACATTTTTGCTTAGAATCATCCATACTACCTCCTCTAAAAGTTTGTGACAGGGTTTCAGATACACCCTGTATAGCCATGTCTATTCAATGAAAAGAAATAAATCAGGTGGATTAAAATAATCTTTAGTACATTGAAAAAATAGCGATCGGTTTAAATTTGAGAATTTTTTCCGATGAAAATGGCCCAAAAGAGGGGGAAGGGGCGGCTTAAATTCGACGTCGGCATCTGTTCAGGTAAATACGGTATTAACAGAATAAACTTCTTTTTAAATGCCATGTTTAATATTTTAAATCCGAATAAAATTAAAAAATAGAAAAATATTAACAATTTCCACTTGAAATAATTAATCTTAATAATAAGACAAAAAATAAGGAATCAAGTATTGTTACTTTTTAATTAATAATATGTAAAAAAGGCCAATTTTTATTTTATAAATTAATTCATATGCGGAATGCTTAATTATAATTCAAAAAATGCCATAATCTGGGGTTATTATCATAAGTTAAATATAGACGTTTATTCTTGAAATTAAACTGCTCGTTTAACGTTTATTTATTTTTAACAACTTTTAAATTAAAATAAAAGTTAAATTAATATTCCGGAATATTTCATAGTTTTAAAATTTATTGAAATTTTTCTTCTCAGTATGTAAAAAAAAGAAGCTATCAATTGGGGAGGAGGTAAAGACATTTATCAAATGTACAATAGATTATATAAGAGTAGGAGTTGTAGTAATATACAATTCTCTTCACCTGTGTTTTTGTTTTTTTTGTCCACATCAGTCTCCATAAGACTTCCACCTCATTTGTATTTCTCCACATTGGGTGACTTTTATTTAGATTTTATTATTTCATTTTATGTTATTCTATTTTCCATAAAAAGGAGTATATATATTTAATCAATTAACCAACAGATCTTTTTTGAAATATAATTTTTGTTCTATTGAGAGCTTCAGGAATAAGTCTCGTTGATATTAAAAACTGGTACTTCGTCTTCAGTAATACATGTAATATTAAAGCTTTCTTGGAATCCATTTTTTTCTCTACTTAATGAAGTAACAAAATCGTGATCCTTTTTTCCTCTTTCAATGGTTCATAAAGGTGATTATATCTGCTTCACTTTTTAAAATTTTCCCTTAATGCTATAGAGCAGGGTAATTTGTGTGAGCCCGAAGCACTGTGGCACAATTGCCGGAGTTTCCTTGTCTGGTTAGTCGTCCGAACATCCTTTCCCTTTATCCTATTCACTTTCAACAATATGCCAACTTTCGTTTTCTAAGATTAATATACTGCAAAATGTCTAAAAATTAAAATCAATTTAACTTTTTTTAATATTAAAAAAACATTTTCATTCGGCTTTCTCCTTGTTGCCATAAATTATGAGAAAAGGTGGTTTCTTTTCCTCTGCTTAAAAAAAAATTGAACTCGAACGAAGGATGTTGATCCCTCGCTTCTAGCTATCATTTCATTTTTAAGTCTTGTAAGACGAGTTCTTTCTTACTAACCCAATTTTTTTCCTCTAGAACTTCTCTGCAACTATCTGCCTTGATTAACGTGACTAAACACTACTATAGTAAAAAAAAAAAAAGTTAAACTCGGAAGTACCGCGGAAATTTACAAATAACTCTCTCTTTCTCTCGTAAATTCTTACGCTTCATAAGCGAATTGGGTTTAATTCTCTCCTTTCTTCCTTTACAGACATGGACATTAACATGAAATTTTAAGAATTAATTTTTAAAAAAGATAAAAAGTAAAAGCGCATGCGTTAACATAATATCCAGGAACTTCTACAAAAAAAAGAAAAAATATTTAAATTCCATCTCCAGTAATTGCAATTTCCAGTCTGAATTGAAATTCGTATGGATTATTTTAATACTATAGAATCTGTTACAATTATGTGCTTCATAACTTTCGTAGCAGTCTTTTATAATAGACTATTATAAAAGCCTTTGACTCTTTTTATAGTTTTTCTGGTTTATTAAAATTTATATTGTACGGTCCGTATGAATTAGATTATATAAAAAGATAATTAATAATAATAATAACTGTAAATTTTAATAATAAAAACTGTAAATAATAACTGTAGTAATTTTATAAATGAATGAGCATAGTTGAATGAAATAGATCTGATGAATAGTATGAATGCGGACTATTGAGAAATAATGGGAGATAGAATGTGGCTTACGAATTTTAACGGTGTACGTAGGAACCATTTTTTGAAGTTTGAGGAGTCTAGTCAGATTAAAAGACAACAAAAGAGGCAACCGAAGAGATATACTCAGGGGTAAGCCTAAATGTTGTCCCCTTACGGGCAAGATCCCAACACGGGATTAATGTGAGTGATTATAGGAAAGAGAGAATAAAGAGAAACTACTTTATAAAGATTTAAACGAAAGTGCTAGGTCAAAAAATAAAAACTTTTAGATAGTAAAAAAGGCGACTAGGTTTTGTAATAAAGACGTCAACTGTGATAAAATTCTTGTTAAAAATATCAATCAGTTTAAACGCTGGATCTACGTTAATAAGATTAGTTCTCCATTTTCTGACGAACGTAAGAATCCGATGTTGTCTTGTAGAATTGGGGCGGTATTCCTGTTAAATCTAGATTTGCGACTCTCAAATTTGTCCATTAATAAATTTGATCAACATATTTAACAGGCTATAATGACCAAATAAACAAATATACCAAATAAATTAAATAAACGTACTTTCATTCCGGTCATAGTTAACAGAGCTGTTTTGATAATATCATGCAAATTAAACCATGAAGCAGGAAATAAAACTTTGTCAATAATATTAAAAGTGTTAGTGAGGAAAATCTTAAAATTGTGTAATTTAGCTTGAAGATGTCCGAGCAATTGAAGGGCTCAGGGCTCAGGCCTTTTTATTAGATCGAAACGTAACTATTTCTGCTGACACTGATGAAGTTTCATTATTAAGGGTGTCAATGGATGTTATTAAAAGGGGGGATACCGACATTTCGTTCAAGACAATTCGCGACAAACACAGCTCGTTCCGAATAATTTCCGAGACTCACAGCTTAAAATTAAAATCATATACCACAAATTTAATCATAAATTTATACAATAAACTTTGCATATTTTAACATAAAAAACGCGAATGTAAGGTCATTTTATTCTATCTTTAGTCTATTTAAAAAGCGTCGCTCATGATTAAAGGCTGTTTCACATTGAACATCACTGCAGCGAGCGAGCGACCGATCGACATTTTTTGACGTCACGCGATCGATTTTTGGGCGCGATGTGTCCATTCACATATACGCGAGCGAGCGAGCGACGAAAGTTCAACCGGTTGAACTTTTGTCGCATCGCTTCAATAGTATCGCGTGAAAAGAACCAATCACAGCATTTCATCCAGGATCCGCCATTGTGATTTCAACCACTGCGCATTTTCCTGCGCAAGGAGGCGAGCGAGCGATACGTTGAGCAATGTGAAAAGGTGCAGCGATTAGTCGTGACGATTGAGCGACTCGATGACGGGAAATCGCTCGTTGAAGAGAGATTGCTCGCTCGCTCGCTAGCCCCGCGATGGTAATGTGAAACAGCCTTTAAACAGAAAAAATCCTAAAATCATGCATATTTTTGATAAACAATGAAAAGATCATTTTTACAACTTCAATTATACAATCAAAAAAGCAAATGTTAAATCATTTAAACATTTTAGAATTTTACATTTACGTTAATACGACTTCTCGCACGAACGAATTGCCGGTCACGAATTGTCTTGTAACGAAATGCCGGTATTCCTCGAAGAATGGAGATGAGCGGATGAGCTCAAGTTCGAGAAAAAGAGAAAGACAGGGAAGGAAGGTGGAGAGCAAGAAAAAAAAAAAGATAGACTGGAATAAGAGTTCGACCAGGAAGGTTGAAGAAGAGAACTCTGTTAAGAATGAGTTCGTTAAGGATACTGAACATAGAAAAAGAAGTCGGAAACCAAGAATAGGAATGCAGGAGAATACTGAGAGACCAAAGAAAGATTACGACGAAAAGAGAGGAGAATTGAAGAGTAAGAGCTTTTACAACTGGTGCGTGTCCCGACGAAGAGATAGCCAAGGCATTGCGAGTGAGGAATCACAAAAGCAACCGAGTGGAAAGCAACAGGATTTGGCGGCGAAGAATGGATATAATTCTGATAGCGCAGTCAGCATTACGGATATCCCTCTAAAGAAAGTGCGAGGAGTCGCGAGCGGTAGCGTGCAGTTCGCGCCAGCTTATGTGCGGTGTATTGCTTGCGAGAGGCAGCACGCAATTCCAGCCAACAGTAAGGGATTTGTGTCGTACTCATAGACTAAATATCTATAAGTTAAACGTCTTCTTTCTAACGACGATTTATTAATGCAACTTCTTCAGCAAATAACTTTATGCTATTAGTGTTATTTCGTCATAGCGAGTCTTGCCTGTTCCGCTCAAGTTATTTGGTATTGTTAAGACTTGTTCTAATGCTGTGTGTTTGTTTTCCATGAAAAACATTCAACGAATGAACGCTATTCAGAAGCCAACCTATCCATTTGCACCTTATGGAATCAAGACTGTGTTCCAGAGTTTAATGGCCCAAGAATGGTGGAACCCTGTCCACGCTTTATAACGACCTCAGTAGGACAAACGTCCGAGGCAACTGACAACGTATCAAACAGAAAGATTAGTTTTAATATTAGGTGCTAGAAGAATATTAATCGTGCCTCTATTAAGTCAGGTTTCTAAAACTTATCTCCCGATATTACGATTCATAATTATAGTGCTAATTAATCTCATTTTACTCTCCGAGCAGATCGGA
>JAHWFO010016452.1:0-14667 GCA_023313115.1 Rhysida immarginata
CATTTCTATTACAAACAAAATGAAATGAAATTTATCCATTTACATTATAAAATATAAAAAATCGGTTTCGTTAATATTCCAACGAAAATTTTCACTGCAATAACATGAATAAATTCTTAATTTGACAAAGAATAATGTAATTTATTATTTAAAATGTGATGAAATTGAAATATTTTAATTAAACTACAGATTTCCAAAAAATAAAAAATTATATCAGCAATGGATAAGAAACATCAGAAAAGAAAAATGGAAACCAGGACCATTCACAGTCATTTGTTCAATTCATTTTCAAGAAGAATGTTTTGATTTGACAGGGCAAAGAAAAAGATTAAAACAAGGGGCAATTCCCACAAAATTTGACTTTCCTAAACATCTGCAAACAAAGGTACACTTGAGCATCTCTTCAAATATTAACTTTTATCATTAACATATTTATCATGCTTAAACTCTATTATTAAAAAATATAACTCAGTTTTATAAAACTTTTTCAAGGAATCTAAACCAAGAAAACCTCCTGCACGTTATAAAAATAATGACAAGGAGAATGAAACAGAACCATCATTTCATCATTCATTTGATCACACATATAGCTTGGAATCTCCAAGAAAAATTAAAAGAAAATTAGATTACTTAACTGAAATAGCTTCAAACACCAAAAAGAAGTTAAAACTTTCAGTAATCAGAAAAGAAAATTGAAACAAAAAATACTAAAATTGGAGCATATAATTTCAGATTTAAAAAATAAAAATATGATGTCTGACAGTGCACTGACAAACCTTTCCAGTTTTTGTTCAATAATACCTTCTGAAATATTACAACGTTTATACTTGAAGAACAACAAACAAAAACATATATCTACATATCCACCAAGCATCAGATCTTTTGCTCTGACACTTCAATTTTATTCAAACAGAGCATATGAATACGTCAGGCAAACATTTGATTTATGTCTCCCTTCTACCAGGACATTAAGACAATGGTATTCTAGCATTGAAGGAAAGCCTGGATTTACACAAGAAGCATTTCGTGCTTTATCATCATATGTAAAATCAACCAAATCAACTATACTAGTCTGTAATTTAGTCATTGATGAAATGGCTATTAAGAAGCATGTCGAATGGGATGGTACAAGCTACAGTGGCTTTATTGATATGGGCACTGGATTGGATGATGATTCTTTACCTCTTGCCAAAGAAGCTTATGTATTTATGGTGGTGGCCATTAATGCCAATTTTAAGCTTCCATGTGCTTATTTTCTAATTGATGGTTTAAATGGGCAAGAGAGAGCAAACATTGTTAAGGAGTGCATTATCAAATTGGATGAAATTGGCATAAAAATTATTTCAATCACTTTTGATGGAACAGCATGTAATTTTGCTATGGTCAATTATTTGGGAGCTAAATTGCAGTTTAAAGAAATGTGCCCCTATTTTCCACATCCCTCTGATAATAATATGAAAATCTATGTGCTGTTAGATCCTAGCCATATGTTAAAGCTAATGAGGAATGCATTAGCTGATAAAAAAGTTTTACAAAATAGTGAAGGCCAGGTAACAAACAATTTTTTTTACCAATCCATATTAGTATTATTTCAAATATCAATATGTAACTTCCTTTATAAATACACAATAAAATTTACAATTTTCCAGACAATTCAATGGAGATACATTGAAGATTTGCATTATTTGCAAGAAAAAGAAGGTCTCCATTTAGCAAATAAATTAAGCAACAAGCATATTAATTGGAAAAAGCAAAAAATGAAAGTTGTTCTGGCAGCACAAACATTAAGTCAGTCTGTTGCAGATGCAATAGAATTTGCTGCACATGAATTGCAATTAGAGGAATTTCAAAACTGTGAAGCCACTGTTGAATTTATTCGACTATGTGACAAGTATACTTTTAATGTTAACATAGTTATTTTGAATTAATAGCACTTAACATTTTACATATGCATAATTAAGTATATTATAATTGCTAGGTTATTTGACATTTCAAATTCTTTGCATCCACTGGGCAAGCAATACAAAGCTGCGCTGCGAAAAGAAAATGAAAATTCATGGAGGCCAATCTTAGATCAAGCAGAAAATTATTTTAAACACCTGATTGATCCAATGACAGGAAAAGAAGTAGGCCTAGGAAATCGAAAAACTGTTATCGGTTTCTTAAATATAATTGCAACACTGAAAGGATTATTACTTCATTGGTAGATTCAACGCAACCAGTAATGAAGTATGTTTTAATTCTTATAATGTGTATCGTTTTAAAATATGTGAAGTAATTCAAATAATTTCGTTTCATGCAACAGGTACATATTAACTGGAAAATTCAGCCAAGACCATTTGGAGCATTTTTTTAATTCCATTAGAGCAAGAGGTGGCTGGAATAATAATCCAACGGCGAAACAATTTATGGCTGCTTACAAAAGAATGCTGATCCATCATGAAATCCTAGCTTCAACATCAGGAAACTGTCTCACACAAAACTCGATACCAATATTATTTGCTTCCTCTTCATCAGTACATCATGATCAATATGATATCAGCTTGTTAAAAAGATACAGCTTGGATATTGGAAAAAATGATGATGATTCCACAGAACTTCCTACCATAGAATTTGAAACATTATCAAAATACTGTGATTCTGTTGTTGAATACATTGCAGGGTTTGTTGTTAAATCCTTGATGAAGATTGTTGTCTGTCCTGAATGCAAAGATGCTTTGATGGATGAGTCACTAAAATGCCAATCCTTACTCATCAGGCAAAAAGACAAAGGGGGCCTTGTATGTGCTTCCAATGATGTCATTCAGCTCTGCAAGATATCTGAAAAAATAATTAGAATTAATATAAGATCTGTTAGAATGGAAAATATTCAAATATCTCAAAATGTTTACAATAATCTTTTCACAAAAATTTTAACAGCTTTAGCAGAAACCAACATCAGCCTATTTAATAATCTATCTAATCATATGTTTGAAATGAGCCCTTTTGATAATCATGTTTTAAAATTAATTAGACTTGTAATTAACAAATGTATTTCGTTTAAATTACGAAGGGAAACGGTTGAATAATCAGATCAGAAGGGAAACTTTATCACGCTTAATTCTCTTTAAAAATCAATAAATCGTTTTTAACCTTTTAAATCAGTATATATTATGAAAATTCTTTTAAATCATTTTTAACCAAGATCAGGCCAAGATGTAATCAAGAGTTAAAAAAAGTTTTTCAAAATAATAATAATCGAGATTCTAAGCTCCGTTAAATAAAAATGCTTTAGATTAGGCCTAAGTAGAATGCAATCTCGCATCGCTCGTAAGCAATTTCATGGCTAACTTGTGAGACGATAAACATGTATTTTCTGATGATATATTAAGCTAATTGTTCCGATTTCCACTACTACTGTTTATTATAATTAATCACCAGAGTTTTCAGCAACTTACCTATGTTATGAAGTTTATTAGAGGACTTCTAGTCGGGAAGAAATTTCCATAGACTTCCATTATAAATTCATGGCCGATTCAGATTTTTTCCCCCAACAATGGATGCTCGAACACTTCCGGTGGCGCCCATGCGCATTGGCTTCTTAACATAGCACTGCCAGTCTCTACTGTTCATTTGTCTCTGGTTGGTGTCGCAGGCTAATGAAAAGATTATAGTGAAACACTTATTCGATATTGGGATCATATCAATAAATTAAGAAAGCAACACAATTATCTTTTTAGCCAAATAGGAAATGCTGATAAAACCCCAGTATATTTTAATATGCCCTGCAGCATTATTATAAACGGGAAAGGTGCGAAATCTGTTCTTATTAAAACTATAGGGAATGAGAAGATGCAGATAAGATGCTGGGTGTATTAGGAGATGGGTCAAAATTGCTTCTATATGTCATTTTAAGAAGGAAAACTATTCTGAAAGAGAAATTTCCAAATGTGATTATAGTAAGTGGCCGTGAGAAAGATAGACAACAGAAAATCTGGTGCAAGAGACAGTTAAAACAATCCCCCAGGAGCCCTCCAAAAGACAGTATGGTGAGTGTACAGTCCTGCCCTCCCTTTTTTTTCGCTCTGTGTATTTACACATGATAGCCCTTTCTCGTGGAGCGGATGTTTGGTTCCATATTTTTGTATTTGGCTAATATTCATGGATTTTTGCCTTCTGAATATTTAATTAAGCCTCTCTTCTTTGTCTGGGACTTTTGGCGGGAAACTCAGGAAGCGTTTGACCCCCTGTCTTTTCCTGTCCCTTCGCCCCCGCGAGGCGACCGTTGCTCAGACAAAGGAGACATGCTTAATTGGCCTATTCGAATTACTGGAGTTACGTTATGAGAGAGAGACTGCACGGATTGGGGTAACCCATTGAACCCTTAATTCTTGATTGGACGGTAGTTTTCATATTTAAGGGTTTGTCGCCTTTTGTGACACACCAGAAAAAGGCTTCCTTGACTTTCCTCTTGTCTGACGGCCAGTTGCGATCTGAGATTCCTTTGGGTGGATTTGGTGCATACCGATTACTATTTTCACGGGACGTGCTCTGCCCATTTTTACTCAATCACTGCTCGCCTCTTCCCGTGCTTTTCCGTACTTCTTTAATAAAGGCGTACTCTTAGGCCCGTCTCTCTTCCTCCCTCCTTCCCTTCCTATTTACGTGCGTATTGCCCTCGGGAGAGGTTGTTTTCACACAATCTCAACACCAAAGCGTTTTATAGAGCGCCAGCCCTAAGTAATCGTTCAACCATGTCTCCACGTTGTTATTCGGAGGTTGAAGTGGGAAAAAACTTCTAAGGCAAATGGGGCCAAATAATTATGAGCATTTTAAGTAAAATTTTATTTTTCATGCTCATAATGAATACTGTGATAAAAAAACATTTATCAATGAACTACAAGCAATTGGGATAGGAATGGCTGTGAGAAATTCATGTTCACCAAAAAAATGAAAATATATCAACAAGTGAAAGTGAATCTTCTAGAAAAGGTAAATATGTGACTTATTTTAAAAAATTTTTGTTAAATGTTTGATATGGGTCCCATTTGATATAGACTAGGTTATAAAACAGAATTAAATTTTTAAAAAATGACAATTTTATTTCTTGTAGTATATTAATAAAAATATATTTGTTTTATAGGACGGATACTTATTTTGAATGATGCTTCAAACTTATCAGGACATGGTTATGAAATTGGCAAAACAAGTTACTTTCAATGTGTTCAGGGGGAGAAGTATTATAAAACAAAAACTTGTGCTATTAATGTAATTACATGTCTATTAATTAGTTAATATTAAATTTTATTTGTTATTTGTATATGATTCATATTGATTAAAATATGATTTAATTTTTTTGAAATTTTATTAAAACAGTTGAAATATTTTTCATAATTAAATGTTTTTTAAAATTTAAAAATGTAAATTAAATTTGAATGTATTTTGATTATTTTTAGTTAAAAAATTGATTATAATTTAATGACATCCTAGTAATAATTATTAGAAATGTTACAAAACTCTACATTTAGCTGTATTCATATTTTCTTTAAAATTACGTCATACTTATAATTTTTATAAAAAAAATATTCAAAAAACTTCCATAAGAAATTCCATTAATTAAATTAAAATATTTATTTTTATTAATAATTAATCAATAATGATTTTTTCATTAGACTGATCATCCACTGGGTATTAAAAAAAGAATGCAAATTCAAGATACAAAGAAAAAAGGTTGTCCTGCTACCATGGTTGTCAAGATAATTAAAATCTATTTAGATTATAAAGTGAAATCAAGTAGTTAGAGAGAAAAAAGTGTAGGTATCATCTAAAATAATGAAAATTTACTTGTTTATTTTATTTACTTTTATATTTATTTCAAATTATTGAATTAATAGGTATGTACTCAATGCAGAGAAGACCAAAATCCACACATCATATCACGATACATAATTTCACTGTCATCTGCAGAATGTCATACCATACAATTGGACAATCTTCAGAGTTGCTATTACCTATTCATCCTGACCTGATAGAAAAAATTCGTGAGCTTGTTAGTAAAGGAATTTGTTCAGTCAGGGAGATAAAATTTCATCTGAGAGAATTTGTAGATGCAATGTTTTTAGGAGAGAACTTGAAACCAAAAATTATTAATTCAGCTTACTATCTCAAAGATAAAGTAATCTATACCCATATATATCATTCATTATTTGTATTGAAACGTACCAAATTTGATCAAGAAGCTTTGCAGATTGCTATTGAAGAGTGGAGTTCTAAGTCAAAAAAACATTCATTTTATTTTAGACCTTATGATTCTAAAGATGATTTCCCAAGCAGTCAGACTTTATTATTTTGCTATCAAGCAAAATGGCAAAAATATTTACTTAACAAATATGGAAAGGTTACATTAATGGATGCTACTTACAAAACTATGAAGTATGCACTACCTCTTTTTTTCATTGTTGTCAGTACAAATATTGGTTACTTAGTAGCAGGTGTATTTGTTGTCCAAGCTGAAGCTACAGTAGCAATACAAGAGGCCCTTGAAATATTCAAACTGTGGAATCCTGATTGGAAGCCAAATTATTTTATCACTGATTTTTCTGAGCCTGAAATTGGGGCTATTGAAAATGTGTTTGCAGATTGTCGTGTTATTTTATGCAGCTTCCATAGAGAGCAAGCTTGGACCAGGTGGAAAGGAAATCAGAAAATGTAAAAGGGGATGTTGGAGATCAGATATTACAAATATGGCGAAAATTTGCCAATTCCACTTAATTTAATGCTGCAATTGAAGAAATGAACAGATGTGAGATTTTTAAAACTAATGGAAAAGCCATGAATTACTTTACAAATACCTGGCTCCCAGAAAAACAGCGTTGGGTGAATTGTTTCATGACCCACAATTTTCAATTAAACATAACAAATAATGGAACTGAAAGTAAAAACAAGATTTTAAAGCATTTTTATCTACGATAGAGTTCAGACAAAACTCTTACAGGTGTTATGAAAATATTAATCCATGACTTTTTACCCGATTCTTTCTTAATGTATTATAAAGAAAATGTTCGTCAATCACAGAACTGCAAATTATTTCAATCAGAAATACCACAATTCTTGCAAAACAAACCTCAGAAGTTTATTAGATTATTAGACATGTTATGAAAAGATACACAAGTGCAAAACTTGATTACAAAGCTAGTGATATTTCTCATGTAAAAGAAGGAATTTTTCAAGTCAAAAGCTTATCAGGTGATGAAGATGCATGGCATTTATTGATTCTAGTGTACCACCATGTACATGTCATGATTTCAGAAATTTCCAGTATCCTTGTAAGCACCTATGTGCAATTTTTATTTTTTCTTCTAGTTGGAAATTTAGTAATTTACCAGATGGATACAGAAATAATCCTACAATAAACTTAGATGAAAAATGTCTAATCTAAGAAATCTTTTATCACATTATGGAACAAGTTTTCATGATGCTGCAAATTTTGAGATGAGTAAAAATAATCAAGACAGGTGTAATGATACAGAAAAAAATATCTGTGATGAAAATCTCTGTGATGATAATATTCATGATGAAAATGTCAGTGATGAAAACATTAGTGATAATATCTGTGATGAAAGTCTTGGTGAAACTGTTGATGAAAATGTCTGTGATGAGAATATTGATGAAAATAGCTGTGATAATATTTTGATTAGAAACAGAAATCTTATTTTGAAACAGCAAAAGTTATGCAGAGAACTTTGCAAGAAGATTATAGACAATTCACACAATTGCTTTGATCTCAATAGTTTAGATGCAACAATTGAAACATTAATTCAAACCAAAGATAATATGAAAATCCTTCTTGATGATGCCACCCAACTCCTTTTGTTGCCAGAAGAAAATCAAAATCAGATTAATTCAAAAAGAATTAATGGAAGCAATAATTGTAATTTTCAAGTTGATTTACCAAAAAATCATAAGCCTAAGCATGAATGGAGAAACAAAGACAGGGAAGGTGAAAAGGCAAGAAAATGGAAAGTGGCATTACAACCAATTGATGTAAATGCAAGTAAACCTGATGAGGTGTGTCAACCAACTGTAAAATTTCAGAAAGATGGTCAAGATGAAGAAGTAGTATCTGAAAACTGCGTTAACGCTGTTTGGCAGGTGACAAATGGAAAAATAGTCACATTGGATGAGACTTGGGTCTATTTATCGAGAGATGGGCAAAACAGGGACAAGTTTTTATCGACAACAAGGTGGTATTTGATGTCATTTTTTGCTTTTTAAATTGTGATTTATGGTGATTTTAATTTTTTTTATTATATCTCATCAGATTTTATTCATGTGATTTTCTGTTTTTTAAATTTTTCTGAAAAATTTCTTTAATATTCAGGTTTAAATACTATGTAAAACAATTACTTTATTTCAATGTAGCATTTGAAAACAAAATAAAATTGAGTTTTAATTTTTAAAATAAAAACATTTTGTAATTTAGGGGAGAGCGGGGTAAGTTGTCTCAAAGCGTATAAAAAATAGCAACAGATGGAGCAGCGAGCCCACGATTTATTTTTTTCGTTTACCGGAAGTAACCAATCAGCCATGAAAATTTCCGGTTGGTAGGTCATTCCGTTCGCAGGCAGGAAATTTTGAAGCGTTTCGAATACATCCAAGTAAGTATTTATACATCCAAACTTGTCTACCTGCTTAGCGAATAATTCGTAATAGAAAATTGTTAATATCTAAATCGATTCGGCATATAATTAGCTAGCAAAAGCTGAAATCGGATTGTTGCAAACGTCGTAGTTTTCCGAGGAGAGCCTCATGCCTTGAACCATGCGGTTGGGGAAAGTTGTCTCAATGAGTTGGGGGTAAAATGTCTCATTGAGACAATCTACCCCAATGTATCAGCATTAGTTCTGCTACTTAAAGATTGTTTAAGGCTTTATTTAAATGCCATGACAGCCGCTGAAAATGGTTTTTATATTTAATTAATTCAAACATAATTGTTTTCCTTTATTCTTTTTTCAATTTAATTAATTAATTAAATGATTATAGTAATTAGATCTGTTTCTTCAACACGTTTGCAATATTATGCATAACTAAGTGCTTTTAATGTTAGTTTACTTAGAAATACGCTGTTTTACTTTTTTAAAGCTAGCTTGTTACAGGCCACATATATTTGTATGTTTTCTGATTACTTTTTTTATTCTTCGCAATTGTCAGAATGCCAAGAAACTATGTCAAGAAAACAGATAGAGGTTCAACTCCTCTGGATCTTATGATGCAAGCTGCTGAACAAGTTCTGACCCACAAACGTTCTGAAAGAAGTGTTGCAAAAGAATTCGGCATATGCTACAAAACCCTTGGACGTTTCTGTAAGAAGAAAAGGGCACATGATTAGTTTGGTTTGTTTGGTATTAACGTCCTTTTCAACTGCTATGGTCATTTCAGGACGGCGTTATAGGGGCCGCAAATTTTGCCTCGCAAGGGTTCTTTAACGTGCAGCCGGCAAACGACTACACGGGACCAACGGCTTTACTTCCCTTCCGAAGGAAGTGCGTGATCTCAGGATTCCCCCCTGAAAAATCCTCGTCGTCCTCGGCCAGGATCGAACCCGCGTACTCGGGCATCAGAGGAGATCACGCAAACCACTGAGCCACCGAGGCCGATAAAAGAGCACATGAAGAAGGAAAGTTGGCGACAAGTAGGCTTACTGTCGGCTATGCAAAAACACACCAGATATTTACTGAGGAAGAAGAACTACTTCTAGAACAGTACGTGATAACTTCAGTGGACATTTATTTTGGACTGTCCCCAGTAGAATTAAGGAAATTAGCTTATGAATATGCTGTTTTATGTGGCAAAACACTAAGAGATTCATGGCATAAAAACAAGCAAGCTGGCCCTGACTGGCTAGCAGGTTTTCTGAAAGACACAAAAACCTTTCAGTGCGTAGCCCAGAACCAACAAGTTTGTCTCGTGCAACAAGCTTCAATCAGGCTAACGTTTCACGTTTCTTTGACAATCTTTCTTTTTTGATGGAACGCTATAAATTTTCACCGAACGACATTTAGAATGTTGATGAGACTGGAATGACCACAGTGCATCGTCCTAGCAAAGTGATTGCCCGTAAAGGTTCCAAACAAGTTGGAGCCTTAACATCTGCAGAAAGAGGGTGTTTGATGACCCTCGCGGTCGCAGTTTCAGCTTCTGGAAATTCTGTTCCACCTTTCTTCATCTTTCCACGAGTGAACTTCAAGGAACATTTTTTGAATACTGCACCCATTGGAAGTGCTGGTTCCGCCCATCCAAGTGGATGGATGACTGAATCAAGTTTTCTTCAATTCATGCAACATTTCATCAAGAACACAAAATGCTCCATTGACAAAAAAGTGCTTCTGTTGTTGGATAACCACAATAGCCACATCTCCGTGGAACTAATTGAATTATGCAAAAAGAATGGAGTTATCCTACTTTCCTTTCCTCCACACACATCACACAAGCTGCAACCGCTTGACCGGACTGTATTTGGCCCATTCAAGAGTCATTTCAATACTGCAGCTGACGGCTGGATGAAGTCCAATCCTGGAAGGGCAATGACCATTTATGATATTCCAGGTTTGGTGAAACATGCATTGCCTTACGCCTTGAACCCATCAAACATAACCTCTGGATTCACTGTAACGGGTATTTCACCATTCAATCGTGATGTATTTGACCTTTCAGAGTTTCTTCCAGCTTATGTGACTGACCGCCCATTGCCACAATCAAGCTCCACATCTGAACCAATCTCGCAGGGACAGGCATCTTCATCCACCATGCCAAAAATGCCTGCAAAGCCAACACCAGAAGATGTCAGACCCTTCCCAAAAGCCAAGCCTAGATTAGAAAACAAAAAAGGAAGAAGAGGAAATCGGAGATCTTAACTGATAGGCCTACCCCTGTGAAAAATGCCATTGAAGAAGAGATCAAAAATAAACTTAGGCCTAACAAGAAACGGCCGTCTAAACTTTGCAAGAAAGACAGCAAGAAACAGCCCAAGAGCATGCGTCAACTTAACTTGGATGAGCCATCAACATCAACAGAATGGTTTTGTGTTGAGTGCGGTGGCTGCTATTCGAAAAGCAAAGTCCAGTGGGTTCAGTGCACCGGACCATGCAAACAGTGGTCACATTATTATTGTGCAAATGATGACTATTATGTCTGTAAAAATTGTAAAAACTAACCCTCTGGTTCCTAAATTGATTTTTTATTAAATATTCTAACTTTTCAATAACTTATGTGTGTGCACAATTATTTTATAGTATGAGACAACTCACCCCGTACATGGGGTAAATTGTCTCGAGAGACATCGTGTCAAATTTTAAATAAATTACCAATAAATTCTTTATTCACACTCCTATAAAAATTAGTAAGTAATGTAGAAAGGTGATATTTTATAACAGTAGTTTTAAATTTTAAATTTCTTTAGCAGATTTTCAGAAAAAAATTCAAATGTTGAAAATGAGACAACTTACCCCGCTTTCCCCTATTATCAATTTCATTTTAAATTAAATTTAGCAATATATAAAAAATCGGAACATGATTATATTTTTTTATTAAAAAAAAATTCACCATAAAATAATATTTATCTCCGAGTAACAACGTGGAGACATGGTTGAACGATTACTTAAGTCTGGCGCTCTATAAAACGCTTTGGTGTTGAGATTGTGTGAAAACAACCTCTCCCATTGCTCTCAGTAAGCGAAGTCGTCGTCGTCGTCCGCAGTTAAGCAAGGGAACGTTAGGGTGAGCTGTTTTAAGTATTTATCTTTTCTTTTTATTTAGTGGGTCGAACCTTAGCTGTCTCAGTTCGGACCCGCCGGACCTTTTTTTTATTCTTATTATTATATTTATCACAGTTTAATCTTTTATTTTCTTTGTAAAAGTACCCGCATTTCTTATTTTTAATTATTTGTTAGTTCTATCGAATTGTCGGTCCATTAAACTGTGTTGTTTCTGTTAAAGGTCTTTTTTTTTTTTTTTGTTTCTTTCTAAGCAGCGTTATTCTTAAGCATCCCTGCTCGCCCACTACCATTTCGAGTTTGGTAGTGGTTCAACCACCTGAATTCCACACTATCGAGGACCATCTTCAACACCTGGAACGTGTACTTACACTTCTGAGTGAAGCTGGCCTCACGCTTAATCCAGAAAAATGCGTCTTTATGGCTGCTCAACTGGATTTCTTAGGCTTTGTAATTACACGCGAAGGCTTGAAGCCATCTCCCGACAAGATTCGGGCAGTCATCGAACTGCCTCCGCCTACAAACCAACGAGGTCTCAAGCGATTCCTCCCCCACTTCTCGGCCATGGCAGCCCCACTCCGTCCCCTCCGTAAGAATGCGCCTGGAGGTGGACGCAGATGCAGGATGATGCGTTTAGAAAGTGCAAGAAACTAATAACGCGAGCACCTGTGCTTGCACTTCCCGATTTCAGTCAGCCTTTCATTCTCTATACCGATGCATCCGCTGTCGGACTGGGAGGTTGTCTGGCTCAAGTTGATGAGGAAGGAGTCGAAAAACCGATTGTCTACATAAGCCGATCACTAAATGGCCCCGAAACTCGGTATTCCAAGACAGATCGCGAACTCTTGGCTCTTGTATGGTCGATCCATAAATTACAGGTCTACTTGCATGGATCTAAATTTAGGGTAGTTACTGATCATCAAGCCCTTCGCTGGTTGATGTCCCAACGAGAGCCAACTGGTCGATTGTGTAGGTGGGCCTTATTCCTCCAGGGATTCGACTTCACAATCTCGTACCTCCAGGGAAAGAAGAACTTCCTCGCAGACGCACTATCTCGCAGTCCCGTCGACCCTGCCCCTGAAAGGCCGATTTTTGGTGAAGGCGAGTTCTCATATAATGCGGATACGTGGTTCGAGTCCCGACTCGAACCGCCTCCCACTGTTGCCACCCTCACCCTCGGGACCGAAATCCCGCGAACACGAGAGGAATGGAAACAGCATTAACGCGGTGATGAAGTGTGTCGTAAACTGAAAGAGGAAGCGTCCAATGACCCCACGTCCTCCTTTGTGGTCGACCAGGGGCTGTTATACAGGCAACTCCCCTCAAACATGAAACGCAAACCCCATTCGGCCCTCGGCCATTATAGAGCTAGCTGTATTAATGCTGTCTTGTCACAGCACCACACTCCTCCCTCTGCTGGCCACGTAGGGGGTGCAAAGACATGGCGTAATGTTGAGGCACTATATTTCCGCCCAGGTATGAGGCAGATCGTATTAAATTATGTACGAACGTGGCCAATTTGCCAGCAATGAAACCCATGGTCGGAAGGCCTCAGGGGTTGTTGCAACCGCATTTGGCACACGAACCATGGAGTATCGTTGCTTGTG
Source organism: Rhysida immarginata (assembly GCA_023313115.1). Classification (NCBI taxonomy): domain Eukaryota; kingdom Metazoa; phylum Arthropoda; class Chilopoda; order Scolopendromorpha; family Scolopendridae; genus Rhysida; species Rhysida immarginata. The sequence continues at coordinate 13,358 of JAHWFO010016452.1, forward strand.
ACCTTTTCGGTCCTTTAGTGCCGTCATTAAAACGGAACAAGTATGTCCTAGTCTTAGTGGATCTCTTCTCGAGATGGATCGAGCTCTTTCCATTAAGCAATGCTACAGCGGCAGGCGTCGAAACGATGCTTGCGTGAGGTTGTGACCCCTTACGGAGCGATGAAAGGCTTGGTGACAGACAATGGCAGAGCCTTCCATCAATGAAAGAGTTGAAAAGCTCTGCAGTGCCTATGGTATTCATCAAAGGCGTCTGTCCCCATTCCATCCTGCAGCAAATCCCCTGAACGGGTTCTAAGGGACTTGAAAAATGATGATTGCTTCCTACGTAAATGGAAACTCGCATAGGAGGTGGGACGAACATCTTAGCGAGTTTGCTTTCGCCCTTCGAAGCCAAGTTTATCGCTCCACGGGTTTCACGCCCACGTTTTTGTTCACGGTAAGCGAAATCGTATTCCCGTACACGTGGGAGATTTGCCCTGAGGAATTAAGTCACTCTTGTGAACCCCTGGCTGAGCACATACGGAAAAAGAGCTGAAGAAATGCATGATGTCATCGAGTTTGTGAGGAAGGAACAGGAGAAGGATGCGGCCGCCGGAAAGCGACACTTTGATAAGGGAAGGAAGAATGTATCCTTTGATATAGGGGATGAGGTCTTTGTCGAGCACACCCGCTCTCTTCAGCCGCTAACTATTTCTCTGCTAAACTTGCTCCCCGATTTGATGGCCCTTACATTGTGAAGAGACGGATTGGGGAAGTCACATATGACTTGGCAACCCTGTCTGGTGTCTCTCTAGGGAACCGCCATGTTTCGGATCTCAAGAGGTACTATCGGCGGCCAAGCGCCCCCTCCTCTCCACGCGTAAGTGAAACTGCATCCAAGGTTTGCCACAGTGAATCAACAGCACCGTCAATTGAATACTCCTTGCGCTCTCGAGCAATTCCCCAGATCCCGGTTAATCGTCCCCAGCTAACCGGTAGATAGGTACGGAGATGTGTAGAAGAAGAAAAATAAGTAAAGAGAAGATTGGGGCTCAGGGATAAAGTGAACTCCCTCCTCCTCTCCTGTCTCCCTTTTTCCCATCTCTGGTTAATAGTATACACGAGGCAATTATTCTTTATGGCACAAGAAATCATTGTTATTCTTTGTAAATGAACCAGTTTTTCCTTCCATTCTCGGTGATTTACGTTTTTTTCTCCCGAAAAGAAGTTTAAACTTAGTCTGTCTCATTACACTGTTCAGTTGATGTCTAGTGCTGTTTGAGCAAGATTTTTTTATTGCTTTTCGCCTGTTTGTTGTTTTTTAGGGGGGG
>JAHWFO010016460.1:476-63440 GCA_023313115.1 Rhysida immarginata
ATACCTATCACACACGTCTTTGACTTCACGAGTAATATTGACCAGATGATCCTCTTTGGGCGTAGAGAATTGGCTCTTCAGTGAATCGGCGATAATTTGTGCTTTGTCCTGGTCATTGCTAACGAGATCGCCACCCTCTGTAAGCAAAGGAGGAAGAACAATAGTCCTTTTGCTTTTAAGGGCCCTGACCATACTCCAGAGAGAGTTATCCTGGACGGACAGACTTTTAACTTTGTTGTTCCATCTTTGATTCCTTAAATCCTTAATCTGATCACTTACCTTGCGGGATAGCCTGTTGTACTTCGTCTTGAAGTGGAGAAATCTGGTACGCTGCCAAAGTCTTCTGAAGTGGTTTTTTTCGTGGATGAGTTGCCTGATGGAGGGAGGAAGTTCCAGGTGGTCTGGCCGCTTGCAATCCACCGGGGTAGCACTAGCATTTGTAGCCATCTTGATCGAGTGAGTGACCTTTTTGACATTTTCGTCAATGTCACTGTTGGTGACGGGTTCCTGATAGGGAATGTTACTGTCGTTCATAAGTTCTCTAAAAAATTTCCAGTCCTGCCTACAACGAAGATCTATTCTCAGGTCGGTATTTATCCCCTCAAAATTTAGTGCAACTGGTAGGTGACCAGACGACAAAGCATTCACTGTAAAAATATTGTAGGGTTTGAAAAACCCCTTGAGAACAGCAATGTCGAGCACGTCACTAGCGGGTGAGTGATCACAATAGTATGTATCCTCAAGAGGGCCAATAACCGAAGTGTCGATCTGATCTACCATGTATCTATAAAGTACCAAACCACTTTGATTAGTGCACCTGGAGTTCCAGTGTGGGTGTTTCGCATTCAAATCACCCGCTATAACGACTGGAGTGGGCCCAGACAGTAGTTCATCTAAGTCGTGAGGGTCTAACTTGTGCTTGGGTGGGTTGTAAAGGGAAGTAAACTTCACCTCTCCAACATCAGCATCTTTGATGACAATGGAAACTGCTTCCATATTGACAAGGTTAGGTGTGACAATCTTAGTGTGATTAATACCTTTTTTGACAACAATAGCTACCCCACCAGAAGCTGGATCTGAAGCTTTTTTAGGGGGCTTATCTTTCCGGTAAACATAGTACCCTGGTAGATTGAAAGCCTTACTCTGTTTGAGATGGGTTTCGCACAGGAAGGCAACATCGATGTTCCAGCTTGTGAGGAAATCGTAAAACTCATGACACTTGCGAGGGATGCCCCTCGCATTCCATATAGTGCAACGTAGCTTACCTTGATTTATAACTTTGTAGGGCTGTCTATCCATGATTATTTTCTTGTCTCAGTTTGAATGGTCTGCGGCAACGCTTTGCCACTATCCTTTAACATATTCATTAGGTTACCCAGATACCTTTGAATTTTAATCAATTCGTCGTGGTCAGCGACTCCCTTACCAATAGAAGCAGAAGCAACCGATGCGAAAGATCTTCCCTCAGTTACTTTGGAAATTTTATTCCTTTTAACTTGTGGGTATTTGGGACATTTACTATAACTCGATGTGTGCTGGCCTTCACATCGAATACACTTAGGAGGGTCTTTACCTTTTATATTTGTGCAGTCCCGTGACTGGTGGTCGCCCGCGCACTTGTTGCAACGCGGTGACTCTGTGCAGCCCTGGGACACGTGCCCAAAACGTAGACAATTGTAACATTGTAAGGGCTTCTTGTTGCCCCTAAACAATTCAACCGTTACAGCAAGTGGACCCACGCGCTTTAAATTTAGGAAAGATTTATTATGCTCAGTGTTTTGTAAGAGGACTAGGACCATTGGCATCTCAACTGCACCATTTGCTTTTTTAAGTCTAACTGACTTATCGGGGAAGTAGTTAGCGTTTCTAAGATCTGCGCAAAAATCTTCCATGTCATAGGTTATGTCCACATTACGGACAACATATTTTAATAGCTTCTCAGACTTGAGCTGGTGATGCTGGATTTTAAGCACGCCATTCGCTTTGATTCCTGACACGAGGGTTTTGTGTGTGTCCTCGTCGTGGCATTTTATCTTGATAGTGTCTGAGCGTCCGGTATGTGCAGTAATCTTGTCTAACGTTACGTGATTTTTTATCTCATTTAGCACGTCCTTAATCGGTTTCCCGTGATGTCTAACGATAATAGGAGGAATATAAATAGCTCTTTTTTCACTTGCCTTAATCTGGGAATTTTCCGTCCTCGTCCCCCTTCTGGGTTTTTTGTTACGAACAACTGGCCAGGCACTGTCTTCCAATTCCCCATCACTTCCGTCGGAATGGCTTCTTTTGTTGCCACCGTTTGCCGAACAGTCATGTTCATCACTTGTTTCCATGGACTCCAGTCCATGCACTTTTTTGTCAATGGAGATAGGTTGAAAATTTTCTCTTACCTTATTTTCTTCCTTGGAGTTTCCCGCCTTTGGAGTCCCGGAACATTTTTCAAAGGCTATTCTAAGATCATTTATCTTGTTGATAACGTCTGCTCGAGAGTTTTGAATTTCCGTGTTGATTCCACTGAATTTCTCGTCAAAACTTGTCCGTAAGGAGTCGACCTTCGCCTCCAGTGCATTGTACTTGGTGTTTATGTCATTCCTGAGAGATTCCAGCATTTCATTAAATACTAGGTCAAATGCAGCAAACCTAGGATCTAAACAAGCATCCTTGTAGGCCCTTTCGCAGGACACACTTTTACCGTCAGGCGCCAGCAAAGACACCGTTGCCGACTTCAGAGTTGATACTTTGGACGAAGCCATCGTATTCTTAAAATATAGTTGTGTAGAACCACGGGGGAAGGGGGGGGGAGAATAACCTCGTAGCTAGGTGTGTGCTAAAGAAGCCGTCCTAAGAAGGACGCACCTATCTTAAGAAAAAAGAACAAGTCAGGTTTGCGAGAAAATTAATTCTACGCCAGGGACCGACTCATGAATGATTAGAATAATAATAGACAATATGAAAAGATGTCCTTAGTTAGGTTTGCGACGAAATTAATCCCAACGCCAGGGACCCAGAAGGATAATGAGCGTCTTGATGTACTGGTTTACGGGAATATCAATTCCAACGCCAGGGACCAGTACATAAGACGTAACAGTACGCAAATAAAGCACCAATGGGAGGCCAGCTCCAATTCTCAAAACCACATTGGCTACAATACGAACATTTATATTACTGAAAATCACTTTTGAAAAAAAAAGTCACTAAAAATTTTTAGTCACTGAAAAGTCACTTTTGGAAAAAAAAGTTACTAAATCTAGTGACAAAGTTACTGACCTGGCAACACTGGAGGCAAACAACCTTATTCGTGAAGAGCAATTCGGCTTCCGCACAGCTCACTCCTGTCAGCTCCAGGTATGGAGGCTTGTTGCCGATTTGAACGGTCCTCTCAATCTTTCTATGTTTGGTGGTATCATCTTTCTTGATGTTCAAAAGGCCTTTGATCAAGTCTGGCATGATGGACTCATTTATAAAATGACTACTTGTGGTTTCCCTGATGACCTGATTGCCTTGGTTCGCTCCTTTCTGACAAACAGGACCTTCCGTGTTAAGGTTGGTGACTCCTTGTCTGACCCTTCTGATGTTAATGCTGGTGTTCCCCAAGGCTCTGTCTTGGGGCCTGCCTTGTTCAATTTCTTTATCCACTACTTTCCCAGGTTTACAAAGTGCAATCTTTACTTGTCTGCTGACGACGGGTCCATCGTGACCTGGGCACGTAATCCAGTCCACGTCATCAGCCGTCTGCAAAAAACTTTACACCAGTGTGAGAGCTGGTTCTCTAAGTGGCGCTTACAGCTAAATGTTAACAAGTGTAAAGCCATGTTCATTACACGCAAACGCAAAAACCCTCCAAGGCCCCTCATCCTGCATGGTGGGAAGCTTGAGTAGGTTAAAAATTATAAGTACCTCGGAGTTGTGATTGATTGAGTCGTTCTCAAATGGAACGACCATGTCCAATATTCGCTTAGCAAGGCTAAGAAAGCGAAGTTTAGCCTCATCGCGTTACTGGGGCGAAACAGCGCTCTCAGAGTGGACAACAAACTCTTGTTATACAAGGTAGTGATTCGTGCAATTTTACTTCACGGTATGCCTGCTTGGGCTTCCATTTGCAAATCTAGATAGAAAGATCTTCAGACCTTCCAAAATGTTACCATCCGGTCCATTGCTCAATTAGACAGAAGAGTTGCCAACAATCTCTCTATCTATGAAGATCAGGGGATGACCCACATTGGTTCCTATGTTCAAACACTTCTCAGGAACATGCTGCCCAAGATGGAACTTCATGAAAATATCCTGGTTGCTGGTATCCTGGACCACTCACTCACTATCAGGGGTTCCCTCAGGTTTCGAAGACCCCGTCATATCTTGGATGTCAATTTCGAGAACATTAACAAGGCCGAGTTCCCCAACTACTGAATCTGCTAGATCCTAGTTTTTCGGACTCGCTATTCGTCAATCCACAATCCGATTCTCGTCCCTACCATGAAGGGACTCTTTTCTGGATGACTTAAAGAGGTTCATCAGGCTTCTTTTTTACTTCAGTGTACCTCATTTGGTTTACTTTTTGGGCGAGCGTGTAAAGTGAGTTAAAGGCTCCTGGACCACTCGTACTACTTTTTCACTACACTGATCGATTGTCGAATCTATAAGGATTCCAGCAGCAGCAGCCCACTACCCACTACACCAGGCATAAATATTTTTGAAGACTTCACTGATTATAAGTATAAGACTTCTACTATTAATATCTTTATTCTTTATGATTCATTATGATTATCTTCTCTATCATTTCGATAGCTTAAAAGCTAGCACGTAATTTTTTTTTTATTTTATGATGCAAATTTATACACTTTAAACATCAGGTACAAAACTGCAAATGGATGAAAGTTTTGATGAAAGTTATCAGAATACATCACGCAGACACAGCAAAAAAAGAAATATGAAGCAAAACAGAAGGTAAGTTGTATATTTGCCATATAATGCGGTCATTATCCCCACTCTTAGATAGTCGCGAGAGGACAAAATGCAACTACACGTTTTGAAGTGATTGACCCAGATTCAAAAGTTAACTTTTTGGAACTTAAGGATATATATTTAGGAACATCAGTATCTAGAATGTTATCACCTAATGATGTGAAATCAAACAAGCCAGAAACCTTTTTTTTTTTTTGAACAGGTGCAGAGCATTTATGGTCTTTGTAAAGAGCTTAGGTCAAGATTACCATTTGATGATGACATATTTCTTCACCTGAAATTCCTTCTACCATGCAATGCCATAAAAGGAACAATTGCGTCACTTCTGCCAGTACTTGATCGATTTCCAAGCATTTCTTTTGATTTTTGCCAATCAGTTGATGATGAATGGCGGGAACTCGCATTTTGCAGTAGAGTAAATGAATTAGTGACAATGAACCCTGCTATATCAGCTGAGGAATTCTGGGGAGAAGTTGCTTCCATAAAGAAAGCTAATGAGGTGGAGTTTTCTTATCCACACTTGTCGCAACTGGTGTTCTGCCTTGCTAAGTATACCAGTTTCTAATGCTGACTGTGAAAGAGTGTTTTCTACAGTATCTTTAATTAAAAACAAAACCAGAAATAGGTTTTCTACAGAGGGTATAGCAAGTTTGCTGACTGTCAAGCAAGGCCTGACCAGTTGTTGTGAATTCAGTCCATCTGCAGAAATGCTTAGTCGATTCAACGCAGACATATATAAAAATATAGAAAGAGTATTTGGTCATGATGAAAATGACAGAGTGGAATAACTGTATTTTGAGATTTAAACAGTCAAAATAAAATTTTTCTAAACTCTATGATTTGTATTTTATTTCTATTATTAAAAGTGAAAATTTTCTACATTTAAAAATTAATTTTAAAAATGTATACATTTATAAAATTCCGAAAGTTTACGGAATAGCATATTTTTTGTTGTACAATGTACGCGACCGGGAAAAGTCAGGGAATTTTCTGTATAGTACGCCTGTCCTGTTAGTAGCACCACGTAGCACTTTGGGGGCAGCACCGTAGCACCATGTAGCACTTTTTCGGGTGGCATCGTAGCACCTCCGCTGTCTGGAATCTGGCCACACTGGGCATAAAGGCTGATAACGTGCTAAAGATTCAGCATCACCAGCTTAAATCTGAAAAAGACATTAAATACGTTATACGAAATGTTGAAGTGACTTATGACCTTGACGATTTTAAGGAAGACTTAAAGATTAATTATTTTCCTGAGAAAGTGATTAGACTTAAAAAATCCAAAGGATCGATATATACAGTATATGCCCATGATTCTGGTTCTGTTAGCGAACACAGAGCACAACAAGACTATAAGAAATGTTACTCGCATAGGACCCTAAGAAATGTTACTCGCACAATCCATCGAATTGTTCCGTGGAAATAAAAGACCATCATAATGTTTTAACTGCTTACGATTTGGACATATATCTGTAGGATGCACTGAAACCCCTCGCTGTAACAAATGTTTTAAAGACCACCAGTCACGGGACTGCCCAAATGTTAAAGGACAAGATCCTCCAAAGTGTATAAGATGTGATGGGCAGCACACACCCAGTTATACAAAATGTCCAAAATATCCGCAAGTCAAACGAGTCCTAACCAAAGTTACTCCGGAGACATCCTATGCCTCAATAGTCTCGAAAACGGAAAAAGATTTAACATGAATGACATACAAGACATGTACAAACAACTAGGCGGAATATGCCATTTGTATAATGAATTAGGCAAAAATACCCACAAATGAGTGGAATTCTTACGAGCAAACACTGAGATTATGGCTGATCGATGCTATACTACTACTAACAGGTTGGTTGGAATTTTAGGGCGTCGGCTGCTATGGCCATTTTGCGCCCGACAAAAAGTTTAAAAACCCACAGTTTATGGACCAAAAGTTTTAAAAAATCAGATGAAAAAAATTTATAAAAACTTGAATGACAAAGGTGGACAAACAATAAAAATTATGACTATGAGATTTTAAAATCATTAATAAATTTAAAAACAGACATTTTTCGCCAGGGTTCGCCCGTAATAAGAAATATTAGTATAGGGCTGTGTAAATCATTAGTGCGTAAAGGGCACTAACTGACTATAAAATAGATGATTAAAATCTATTTCTTCTGAGTTGTCCCCTAATAAAAACTGATAACTATGATTAGTGTGTAAATGGCACTAAATGAAACCTATACTTAATGATCAAATATATACAATGCAAAAGCAATAAAAGGATGACTATATGAATTTAAAAACATGAATAATTTTTTAAAAAAAGAAACACTTTTTAAAAAATTATGGGGTTGTTCCCCAACAAAAAATCTAAGAAATGATTCAGCCCTAATGAGCGTCGTAATTTAGTGTGTAAAGGGCACTGGGTTAGAATATGGTTAATAGTCAGCATTGCTCCACAAGAACACAATGGCGCTGGTTCTTTTTTTAATAAATGGATGTGAGTAAGACGGCTGTGACCAATCCTAAGCCGAGTAAGAACGACATCTTCTCGCCTGTTTGTTAGACAAGGTAATGACTACGGTGTGATGGCAGGCTTTATTTCAAATAATTTATTAGCAGGCCATTACTAATAGAGGTAAGCTTCGTTGCGTCATATGGGACGCTAGGGGAATTCCCCGGAGGCGAATTGAGATTTATACTATTTGATTAAATGAGATATAGACGTGGCATTTGCTTGTGACACACATCTAAAGCCGGGCCAAGAGTTCAGAATCTCTGGCTACTGTGTCTATCGCAGAGATAGAATTGTTACTGCCAATGTGAAGGTCTCATCTGGAGGTGCAGCAATTATCGTTAAAAAAGGCATTCAGCATCAGGAAGACCTCATTCGGATGTACACAGGAATGGAGGTTGCTTTTGTTATTATCACAGATACTACTGCGATGTAAAATTCCTGGCTCTTTACAAGTCTCCCAAGTATAAGGCTCAAAATCAAAGAGGTGAGCATTTTCAGTTTTCAGTTTTCGAATAGTAGAAAATTAGTTTATAATTTACATAGATAGTGCCTTATGTTTTCTAATGGTTCTGAAAAGGGGCACGCAAAAAACCTGTTTATTTTTTAGTTATGGCATAAAATAACAGAAATGGAAGTAAATATAATCATTTCGGGAACGTTTTTTGAAATTGTATAAAATATGATGTAATTAATTTAATTTATTATTCCTTTTAAAAAAGTAAAGCAAAACACAGTTCTCAATTAGATAATATTTTTGATCAAAATATTTAAACTTTGAAATATGGATTTTTACGAGTATTTATCGTGATATCGTGTTAGCTGTGAATTCACAAACGAAACTTTAATTTATTTTTTATATTATGAGCATGTATATTCAATTCATTATGATGCAAAGGGGCGATAATGTATCTATTTATTTATGTACAAACAATTTAAGATAAATAAACTAATATTGATTTATTTTCCCTTTTTCCGACGTTCCCGGAAATGACGGTCGCGTTCCCTGAATGACAATTACGATTATTGTTTACAAGTGACACAAAGAAAACTTTTTCAGCAGCATTAAATCTTTATTATACTTTAGGAATTATGACTTATTGGTCAATTACACAATATTTTATATAATAATATACCAATTGAGTCTTATAAGGAAATCAAAAATAAAGAATCACAATCTTTCTTTACTTCTCAAATATACTGTCATATCACTGAATTACGACCATCCGCTTAGTAATGGAAGCAGCCACTTTTCGCCGCTATAACTGCTGCTAGGCGTCGTGGCATGGACGCAAGGAGTGCGCGGTATGTGTCCGATGGTATGGCAGTCCATTCCGCTTGAAGCGCTATCCACAGAGCTTCGAGAGTCATAGGTGGACGGTCGAGCTGCTCTATATGGCGATCAAGGTGCTCCCACAGATGTTCGATTGGATTGATGTCCGGCGAATTAGCGGGCCAGGGGAGCACTCGAAAGTCAGTAGTGTTCCTCGAACCAATCCAGAAGAAGACGTGCCTTGTGCCAGGGTGCATTGTCCTGCTGGAACACACCATCACATTGGGGGAACATCGTGAGCATGTACGGGTGCTACGATTGACAGATAACTACAGGCATTCAAACTGCCCTCTAGTCTAATCAGTGGACCTAACTGCTTCCAACAGAAGATCTCCCACACATGCACAGTATCCCCACCAGCCTGTTTCCAGCCCACAATAGCCTCCTGCAGTCTCTTTTCATGGCGTTCACGACCCACTCGCCATCGCCCGTCAATCTTATGGAGCAAAAACCTTGACTCGTCGGAGAAGGCGACCTTAGCCTACTCGTGTGTGGTCCAATGGGGATGCTCACGTGCAAAGTCTAGGCGTCGTTGACGATGACCCCTGGTCAACATGGGCGCAGCAACCATGCGTCGACTGTTCAGGCCCATCCGTAGCAGGGTGCGTTCAACGGTAATGTCGGATACGCGTCTGTTGGCACCACTGTTGAATCTGGTGGTCAGTTGATGGAGTGTGGCTCTCCTGTCACCTTTTACGAGTCGTCGTAGGCGACGCTCACCCCGTTGGTCGATGGCTCGTGACCCTTTACAGTGATGGCGTTGGGACGCCATTTCTGTCCCTGCTGTCCACTCTTTGTACACCTTTACTACAGCGGACCGTGAACAGTTCACAAATCGCGCCGTTTCGGAGATGGTGCCACCCTTGCTGCGATAGCTTATTATCATCCCTTTTTGGATGTCCGTTAAATCCGGACGTTTACCCATCTTGAGGCTCGTGCACCTGCCATTTGATGCACCAGCTTTAAAGCTTTCTCAGCCTGTTATGCAAATTTTGCAATGTGTATTCGTTGTTGGGGCGAACCATGCGTGTGCCTTGAAGGGCTGCTGGTTATAATTCATTGATAGGAAAGTGTACATTACTTTGCAGGACTTTTCTCAAAAGTCATGGGACACACCAATTTTACATAAAAATGAGGCATTCCCATGCAATTTAAATGTTATCGTTCATCTCAACACTACACAATAGAGATCGCTTGCATGCTTTTAGGAATGGCTCAAAGAAAGCAGCTTACGGACTTCGGGATGAATACTATTGATATTATCAGAGAAAATGGAAGGAAAGATTCCACGACCTGGATTCGAATCGGGAACCATGAGTATCACACTCGTTGCCTCTACCAGTCGCGAGAGGTTCCTGGGCCAACGTGAAGAAGGTACAGCAAGGCTGTCACCAGGTAGTCAAGATGCAGGCCACTGATAAGACGGGCACTCAGCTTGCAGATCGGTAAATTCTCCTTTCCAACCAATCAAAACATTTGATGAGCACTTATAAGAAATTATAAATGGAAACTGGAGATGAAATTGGGGATACTCCAATCATAAGATAATAATATGTGATGTCCTTGACATTGTAAAAAAGGCCATTCGAAATTTTTAGTGTTGATGATTTATCTTCAGATCATAAACCGGTCGCACTGAATTTTGAAAATCTCAATATTGACTTCAGAGAACAAATGGGGTTTGAACAAGATTGGAAACTTTTCAGAGATCTTCTCAAAAATGAGAGTAATCTACTCAATGATGTGCATAGCACGGTGGAGATAGACATAAATGTTGAAAGTGTCACTACACGTATTACTGATGCCATCAATGCTTGTGCTTCTCCAGCAGACGTGAAACGGCCTGATCATCTCGATCTTACTCTAGCAGTGAAGTATCTAATAGACCAAAGAAACAGGGCAAGGAGGCAATGGCACCGAACACGAGAGCCTTGGCTTAAAACCAAATATAATCGATTTACGAGAAGAGTACATGAGAAAGTAAATAAAATTCGTAACGAGAGATGGAATGAGAGTTTGTCAACCCAGGACAATTCTATCTGGTGCATGATTCGAGCCTTACAAAACAAAAAGGCCATGAACATGCCACTGCTTTTAGACCATTTTATGAAAATGGACATTTGATAACAGTTATAAAGACCAAGACAAAGCACAGCTTATTGCTGATTCGCTTAAAGAAAAATTTGTGACTCCAAAAGATGATCGTCCAGAAGAACTAGTGTTCAGAGGGGGAAGCAAAATAAATAGTATTTAAGGGGTGATACACGTATCTCGTTTATGATGCTTAAAAACGGACCGTGACAGTTACTTTCCGGAACATGGAAACAGTCTGTTGTCCTAAGTATTCCTAAGCCCGGTCAAAATCCTGCAAACCATATAAGCTACAGGCCCATCAGCTTGCTATCTTCTATTTCTAAAGTCTTGGCGAGAACAATTCTCACAAGATTCTTAGATTTCTGCACAACCAATAATCTCATCCGTGCAGAACAATTTGGTTTTCGGGCGAAACATTCTTTACAGCTCCAAGATTGGAGACTTATAGCGGATGTTTACACTCCGCTTATTCTTTCGATGTATTGCAGCGTCATCTTCTTAGACGTTCATAAAGCCTTTGATCACGTCTGGCATGAAATCCTTATTTATAAAATGATAACTGATGGTTTCCCACATGATTTAATTAGTCTAGTTCACTCGTTTCTGTCCAAAGGTCTTTTCAGGCTAGAGCTGGAGATGAATCGTCTAATACCTGTGAGATAAATGGCGGTGTCCCACAAGGACCAGTGCTGGGGCCATTTCTGTTCAATTACTATATACGTGACTTCCCTGAAATCTCTTACTGTAAACTATATTTTTATGCGGATGATGCTGCTATACTGCAGGGGCACGCCAGCCTAGTGTTGTTCTATCATGTTTGCAGAAAGCCCTTAAAGAATGTGAAATCTGGTTTAGCAAGTGGCGATTAAAACTGAATGTCGACAAATGCAAAGCAATGTTTATTACTAAGAAGAAAAAGAGAAATCTTGACTCCTTAAAGTTATATGGCAAATACTTGGAATGGGTTGATAATTATAGATACCTTGGCGTTGTTATTGATTCAAAACTATCATGGAATATGCATGTGACTTATGCGATGAACAAGGCCAAAAAAGTAAAGTTCAGCTTAATTGCTCTGTTGGGTCGTAACAGTGCCCTCAGTGTTGATAACAAACTACTGTTATACAAAATGATTGTCCGTCTGGGCTACAATTTGCAAGACAAGATGTAAGGAACTCCAAACTTTCCAGAACATTACCTTAAGGACTATTGCACAATTAGATAGGAGAATTGCTCGCAATTACTCAATTCATAATGATTTCAATAAGACCCATGTTGGGAAATATGTTCAAGAGCTCATGAAAACCGTGCTGCCTATTATGGTAAATCATGATAGTGATCTAGTCTCTGGCATTCTAAAACATTCTCTACATAGAAAAAGGCACCGTAATCCAAGACATATCCTTCATGTCAATTTTGATGACATTGACAATGTCTTCTTCCCAGATTACTGGGTTTCATAAGTTTTTCGGTTTTTTTTGTGGCTTACTATGTTCAGACAATCGTCAATCAAGTTTCCCTCCACCAAGAAGAGGCAATTTTCTTCTTTCATACTTTGGATGACCTTTGTGGGCACATCAGGTTTCTTTTCTGGTTCAGTGTATTTCCTTTGGAATATGATTATGAAGGGTGAGATTATGGAAGCTATGCTTCAAGTTCCACAAAAATACCGAAACACTACACTGTTCGATTGTCAAGTTTAACACAAACCAGGTCACTCATTCCAAGCTCAAGTTTAACACAAACCAGTTCATTCATTCACTTCTAAAACGCTGTTCCATAACGCTGTCCGATTAAGCCGATTTTTCTCAACATTTCGTTGGTAAGTATGAGCTGAGTGTCGTCGACAACATTAGACGTGTTCCATTCTTCAATTATGGGTAAACAGCCTTCGAACGCGGGATGATTATAGGTGCTCGGAGCTATGGAGCGAGTATCAGCGAAACAGCAGCATTCGTGGGGTGCTCAAGAGCAGCCGTCGTTAAAGTATTTAAAGACTGGACGGTTAGTCGGAAGACTGGGGTCTGAACGTTCGCGTTCTGGCCGCCCGCGGATGTTGATGATCGGACAGAACGGAGACTGTCACGACTGGTAAAGGATAACAGAAGGGCAACTGTGCATCAAATCACTGCTGACCTTAATCAGGGGTCCTCCAACACGGTCTCTGAATGCACTGTCCGCCGCACACTGCATCGCATGGGATACGGAAGCCGAAGATCTGTCCGCACACCTTTGCTGTCTGCAGCCAACAAGCGGAAACGGCTCCAATTCACTCAGGAGCACAAGGACTGGACTATCGAGCAGTGGAAACAAATCATGGGGTCTGACGAGTCACGATTTCAGTTACATCTTGCAGACGGCCGCGTGAGAATCTGGCGGAAACAGCACGAAAGCATGGACCCCTTCAGGCCGGTGCGGGCAGTGTTAAGGCTCGTTCGCACTAGCCAAAAGAAACTAGTTCTATCAGAGGTACTAGTTTTATCAGTGAAGTGCGAACAAAACTGGGTGTAAGAAGAACTAGTTCTTTCGGCTCTGGAACTGGGGTTTCCAACCCCAGTTTCTCAAACTGGATCTGGGGCTGGAGAGTGCTTGTTCATGCAAAGATTTCTGGGTAGTTTTCCCACAAGTCTTCACGAATAGCGATACGATCACGGATTAAAAATACACAATGGCTACCGAACAACAGTGTTCTCAATCTCAAACAAATCAAGAAAAGTGTCAAGATGGCGAAACTAAATTTGGAAAACAAAAAGCGCCATCTTTAAATAACGATGAAGAAGCCTTAATCATTCCAGGGCACGCTCTATTTGTTGTCTGGAACTGGATTTCCACCTCTAAACAGGATTTCCAGTGCGAACAGGAGGATGATAAAACTAGTGTTCAATTAGAACTGGTTCACCTGGAACCAGAAAAGAAACTAGTTCTATTTGTAACTAGTTTCGTAGTGCGAATGTAGTCTTATCGTCTGGGGAATGTTTTCCTAGCATGCGTTGGGTCCGTTAGTACGTGTTGAACAACGTCTGGATGGCACAGCATACCTCCGTATCGCCGCCGATCAAGTCCACCCTGTCATATTGATGGCGTACCCCAATGGAGATGGCTACTTCCAGCAAGACAATGCGCTATGCTACAGAGCTCGTATTGTGCAGGAGTGGTTCCAGGAATATGAGGGGGACTTTACCTTACTTCGGTGGCCCCCACAATCCCCAGATCTCACTCCAATTGAGCATTTCTGGCACGAAGTCGAACGAACCATCAGACGGCTGGATCCACCACCGTCCAATCTAGCACAACTAGACGGTGCTATCCATCAGGCATGGTGTCATATTCCTCCCACCACCTTCCAAAATCTCGTGGAATCAATGCCATGAAGAATCACCGCAGTATTAAAGGTAAAAGGTGGCCCAACGAGATACTGACAGGGTGGTCATAATAATATGCTCACTCAGTGTATATATAGAAGATAATTTAAAATTAAATCTTCCTATTTAATAGGAAGCCATTCATTCATTTCAAGCCTTTCCATAACGCTGTCCGAATAAGCCGATTCTTCTCAACATTTCTTTGGTAAGTATTAAAGTCTACTTTTACATTTATCATTCAACTTTATTATTGCCTTTAAGATAATTTAAAACTTAATCTTCCGTTGAATTTTATCATCTCCGTTTAATTTTCAAACTCACATTTTATTTTCACCATCTGCAGGATATATCAATGGATAATCGTGGCCTTAAAAGAAAGCGATCTTCATACGAAGCTGGTTACAAATTAAGAATTATTGAGTATGCAGAGGTGCATGCAATAGAGCAGCTGAAAGGGCGTTTGCTGTATCGGAGAAGATTGTCAGAGACTGGCGTAATAAGAAGGAAACTCTCTTAACGATGCCCAAACACAAGAGAGCACTGAGAGGACTACATGCCGTTTAGCCAGAGATGGAAAAACAGTTGGCAAAGTGGATAACGGAGCAAAGAAGCAATTGCTATATAGTGAATACGCTGCAAATTGGTTTGCGTGCCAAAAAGATCTTCGCAGATCCTGCGTTCAAGGCATCTATTGGATGGGCACGTCGATTCCTGGTGAGACATGGTCTATGTATTCGACAGAGAACACAAATATACCAGAAACTTCCCAAGGACTTGGATGACAAGGTGACGGACTTTCATACATTTGTCATCAAACAAAGAAGACTATTTGACTTTGAAGTTTGCCAGATAGGAAATATGGACGAAACTCCTATGTGCTTCGACTTTCCCAGTAATCATACAATAGATGCCAAAGGACAGAAGTCTATCTTGATTCGCACAACAGGCCATGAGAAGACCCATTTCACAGTGGTACTTGGTTGCATGGCCGACGGCACGAAGTTAAAACCAATTGTGATTTTCAAAAGGAAGACCATTCCAAAAGGAGAGAAGCTAGCTCCTGCAGTGGTGGTGTACTGCCATCCCAAGAGTTGGATGGATGAGGATGGAGTTAATCTCTGGCTACAATGGGCAACAAATTTTCAAAACTTTTTGCTTCCGATATGAAAATAACCATTTCTTAATAAGTTCAATGTGCTAAACACGAATATGATTGTGAAAATGCATAATTGGCTCTAGTTTTTTTGTAATCTGCAAAACCAATTGTGTACATAATAAAATGACTACCAATAATAGCTCTGGTCAACAACATTTTTGGTATCGGGGAAGATAGGTGTTCTAGACTAGTTTGAGCGTGCTGATTCCAAATCTGAATTCCAAATTTCCCTATCACGTCAAGATCTCCACTTATAAAAATAGTTTAAATTTTAATGGTAGCCATTGTTTTACACCACTGAAACTTAACATACTGACCTGATAGAAAAATTTGGAGTTCAGATATGGAATCAGCACACTCAAATTAGTCCAAAAAACCTACGTTTGTCAAAGTTGCAGTTCTACTGGGTGAACTATATTAAATATCTCAAAAACTAGAGCCAATTTGAAATAAACTGATCTCATATTCGGAATCAGTGCAACAAACTTACCATAAAATGACTTTTAAATGATTGGTAGCAAAATGTGTGTTGACCAGTGCTATCAAAGGTGTGGAATGAAGACCTGGTGCCCTTCTAAAGAAGAAAGCTTTACTCATCTGGGACTAGTTTCGTGCGCATAAAACGGACAACGTTAAATAGGAACTCAAAAAATTGAATACTGTTCAGGCAGTTATACCAGGGGCGGGCTTACGTTTCTACTACAGCCTTGGATGTTGTGTTTAAAAAACCTTTCAAAGACAGAATACGGCAGAAGTGGATCTCATGGATGGCGTCAGGAGATAAAGAACTGACCAAGGGAGGTCACATAAAGAAACCCAGTTTGTCCCTGATAACGTGATGGGTTAAGACCAGCTGGGATAACATTCCATCTGAAACGGTTGTCAGGAGCTTCCTAAAAACCGGAATAGCCAACAAGCTAGATGCAAAAGAAGATGATTTTCTTTGGATGCAGGAAGATGACAAGGAAGAGGAGGAGCACGAGGGCGGTTCTGGTTGGGACAATTATTTAGAGCTGACGGAAGAGACGTGGAATGAATTTTTCGGGGAAAGTGAGGATGAAAGTTTTGAAGGATTTTGATACCTTTTTGTTTTTTTATGTAAATAAACTAGTTTCGACATTGCATTTAGTGTGTTTGTTTTGATCTCTCAGTGATGTAATTAGCATTATCAGTTATGTCATGGCTTGAATTTTAAGAGGGAAAATAATTTTGTACCAAAATCTACCTTAAATTTGGGGGGTGCGACTTATATTCGCGCGCTACTTATTCTCGAGTATTTACGGTACCTAATACGCATCGATTTTTCAATTTTACTACTGCCGTGGACATTTTTTCCCCGTCCAATATAGCTTGAAAATGCGCCGTGGAACAGATTCTAAAAGATGTTGGAAATGTTCTGGTGAAATGGAATCCATGCCAAAAACGTGCACCACCCAATTCCTGTCGATTCGACGGTGAAGGCATGTTCCGAATAGCCCTCTAGTTCATCACATGAATATTCTGTAGGAATGAGATCTGGTGAGAAGGTGCTCTATGCCAATTTAAACGCAACGTGATTTTTGCTGACTACGTAGCATAGAGCATTGTCCTGTTGAGAGATGCCATTTTCAATAGGGTAGAATGTAACCATGCACCTTGTCGGCCACAATGCCAATGTATGTTGTGTTGTTGAAGGACCATCTTACAAGTATGAGAACGTTCTATTTCTTGGGTCTATGAAAAAGTTCCTCATTCCATAATATTGATTGCCACTGCCACCCTGCATGATTGCCACATGGCTCGACGAGCCTATACTTCATGCAGTTTTTGAATGGTGCAAGAAATCTTAATTTATCTAACATGTATCTAATCACAGACAATATTTTACATAAATATCGTAGAACGGTGACACTTTGGAAAATCCATCACCGGGGCCATCGATAACCCACAATCCTCAGCTCAGTTAACCATTTTACTGTTATCATTAGAGAATATGAACTGGCTTCATTCCACTGTATAGAGTATGTTCTGGTTGAAATGAAATAGAAACAAATACCTTAATAAAATCCAAAGTAGGTTTATTGCAGTTATTTGCAATACAAAATAGTTGGCGCAACTGTTGTGTGATGGCGCACTAACGAGCGACTACCATTATGTGACGAGAAATAGGAAATTGCTTTTGGTCATTCCTCGTGCTAATTTCTAGTGCAAGCAGTAATATTGAAACAATGAACGTTAAGCAATTATCGGTTTTTTTTTTTAAACGCGGAAGATGTGCAAATATAGAAATTCATCACCGCTTGGGTACCTTCCACTGAAACTGTTTTAGTAAGGTCTTAAAGACTGGAATAAGTGCTTGCTTTGTGAGGTTTTCGAGCGCGTCGACTTCTCACTTAATATTTTAACGCAATTTTGGATCAAATAAGGCTCGGAATTCGAATTTGGAACGAATACGTAACCCCATTGGGACAGCGGAATTTGAACCGACGACCAGACGGACTCGAGAACTAGTTGGTTGGATGGATGGCTGATGTGCGCGCTAACATTGTGGTCATTTGCTCTCTATGATATAAACCATTAAGGAATAATATAACCAAAGTACTGAAAGGCTAAACTAGTCGCCTTCACAAAATTATTTGAAACGTATTTCCAGAATTTTTGATTAGCTTTTGAAAATATTAGAACACGTTCTTTCAACTTCGAACATTTCGCATACTTATTTTACGTGTTTTTTTCACTTTTTTAAAAGTTCAATTTCTTGTCATACCTCCCCGTGCTTATGCTTCGCGATTAGATCTTACGATCGGCTTTGACAGATATATATTACAAAGATTACAAAATGAACTTGATAGAAAAGACCGAAATGAAAACATTGCGTAAATTACAAAATATATAGAGGAAGGGGTGGTAATATAGACCCCTCTTTTGATTACAGCCAATAAAGGCAAAAATTACCATTATCATCATCCATTGTTTGTATGGATATATTAAGTAGCATGTCATTTATATGACCTGAAGTGATGAGTTGTTTACCATAACCTATGTCAACGCAATAACGCGTTTTTCATGAAATGTAAAACACTCTCTCTGATGGGAAGATGCAGATAATATGGACATCTTCAACGATTTCAATAAAAAGGAAATATATTCACAGAAAATGAAATTATTTATTGTTAGAACAATAGGAAATATTAAGAACTTATTAAAATGAACATTTAAAATGACAAAAATAAGAGTTCAAGAACTATCGTAAAAAATTGATAAAAAGTAGAAAAGTGGATGAAAGAATCATAAAAGACATCATGAAAAGAATCTTAAAACCTAATGACAAAAGTCGCAAACAGACATCTCTGCACCCCGAGTCCGTATTATCCTCAACTAAAGGGGTTCATGTTACAAGGTACGCCATCGTGAAAATAATAGTTGTTTACCACAAAACTACTTAAGTTAGTTCGGCTCTAGTTACGGAATTAAAAAGCCTGAGACTTCTAGCCGAACATTCAACATTGAAATAATGCGTATTTCGAAACACTGATATGAAATGAGAAAAAATCAATTACCTTGCAAAACATTTGAGGAGGATCAAACACAAAATCCACATCTGCTTCACTATCAAGCGAGACTAACAAAGCCGGCTGTCATCGCCCAGAGACCATCAATAAGGAGACCTGGCATTTGCAGCTTTTCCCATACAAACTTTGTAATATGCGCCCTCTGGATAAAACCAATGAAACATTGTGGACCGCTCATGAATGACGTCGTATAATTCACTCATAATTTACGTCAATATAGTATACTATTTGCTCTTCAGAATCTTAAAATTTCCGAGTTTCTTTAAAATTGTATTTTATTTATTTCATTTTCTTTGTTTTCATGTTATTTACTTAACAGGTGTTATTTATTTTATTCCTTTATTTACTTTAATTTATTTTACATTATATTAATTCCTGTTAAATGTTTATGCTACAACAATGGAAAATTAAATTAGTCCATATAAAAAAAACACTGACATTAAGTTCAAACATTTAATTAAGCATTAATAAACAAGTTAACACGTAGTAGAGTAAAAATTAAAAAAAAAAAATAGAGTAGACATGCAAAAAACAAGGCATTCGTTGCTTCATCATGAAACATTATTCATTATGGAATAAAAGCAATTTGAGTAAACTACAATCTAATGATTCATACATATAGATTCTGGTATCCTCTTAAAATACATTGACTGTTACGAATGATCATCAGATTCATGCATGAACAATAAATTCTTCATTCCTCGTCAGTTAGCACAATTGCTCTGATATTTTAGTAAAAAACTGCAGATATTTTTACTAAACGCTTACTATAACGCTGCACATGACATGTTCAGATAAAACTGGCGATGCTTCCATTGACGATTAAACGTTTCAAGCTCAAAAACTACTCTATCTCCGCCGTGCACTTCACTGTGGAATGCCCACTGCTTGACATGTCAGACACACGTTCACGAACTTACGGCAGTTTCCAACTTTCATTTTCACTGTTATTGAAACCAATAGGTCATCACCCGCAACGCCATCTGGATAAAACTTATGGAACAGAATCTACGCGTAAAATGAGCTAATGCCAGGTCTCCTTATTGATGGTCTCTGTTATCGCCTGTTGCGTGGTTGTCCTCGAGATTTAGTTCCAGTCATATCTGCCAGGATACATCACTTTAATAGCGAGAAACAACCCAGGTCTATATTATCACCCCTTCCTCTACACTATCTACCAAAAAGTAATTGGGAACTCCGTGACAGCAGAAGTGTAAATGTGTGGTAATACTAGGAATTAACTCAACAACGATCCAACTTATTGCGCTTATATCTTCGTTCATGACAAACCGTTATTTGTTTGATATATAATGTGTATATCAAATTGTTATTAGAATACGTACCACTGAACCAATTTTGACAATCTTCGAATTATATTTATCGATTGGCGAAAACATTTCCAAATCCATCCAAACAAGGAATTTCACTTCATTTGCAATTCTACTGGGTCCAGTCTTTTCTCTAACGTTTAAAATAAAAGCATTCGTGAATGATATTATCTAAACGAAGATATGATACACTGTCGATCAACAATTAGATCTACATATTAAGCAGGATATTGACAAACTTCAGAAGTGGCTTCCCTAATGAGGGGTGATTAATAATAACAAAACTACGTTTCTTAAAGTGGCCAAAACGCCCATTCAAGTCGTATCCATACAAAAAATCTTGGGAATAATTTTTGATAAAGCTTTATGACTCATTTAGAGATCTTGATATGCGAACTCAATAGATCACGACACCTTGTGCAAAAGCTATGCAAACCTTGACAAGAAAAGAAATGGTCACAGTCTTGAAAGCAAAGGTGGTTCAGAAATTAACATATGGTTTGTCCATGGGAGCTTCGTTGTCCAAATATGCTCACGAAAAGTTAAAGTCGCCTACGACAATGTACTTACGTGCAGCTTTAAATTTACATATAGGCCAATCAATTACACAAAGTTGTATCGAAAACGGTACTGAATAACGTTATATTCGTACACGACAATATTACGAGTTGTTTGATAATTACTTACCATATCTTAGCATTAAAAATTTCTAAGGGGTATCATAATTGGGCCATTAGAGCATGTGCCATTGTACCGATTTCGCACTGGTCCGTGCGATGGTCCATATTTATCGAATCGCAAAAAAAAAAAAAAAATTGAAAATCTTTCATACACTTCGAATTACAGATAGGCAAAGTCCCTCCAGTAATAGCATAAAGCACCTTTTGGTACTTAGTAAGATATTAAAACGCAAAACTCCACAAAAATTAAAACAAATGAGGGAAAACTAACTTCTCCCAGATCAATGAAAGACTCATCAATAAGGCATTCAAACTCCTCCACTACCATCAAAGTAGTGCTTACGGAAGAGCTCGAGAACTGAAAAGTTTACGTCTTGACCATCTCGGAAACAGAGTTTGTGATTCCGAGAAACTATCGTTGACAACAGAGTCCAGGCCAGGGCAAGCAAGCTGCGCGATACCAACGTTTCTGCAGCAGAAAACGACAGTATCATTCAAGAAAAGAAAATCACACTGAGGTCCTAATCCATGACGTTGGGAATGTGCAAACCATTATCCAGAATTATTAGGAGTACAAAAGAAAATGTGTGCACAGCAGTGCAACATCAAAAGAAGATTACAGTTTTAACGACAGAATCATTGCCATAAATAAAAATTAGCACTTTCAATACAACAAGAAAGCAAACAAAGTAGCCAATAGAATCACAAGCGTTTTCTTCGCTACCAAGATCCATGAAATGAAATGCAGTTCCGACCTTTTTCGAACACAAGGGCCCAGTGGATCGATTTCACAGGAACATGTAAACGCTGCTTGGTGTGCAGAAATTCTCCGAGAATCAAACAATACCACCCACCAGGGCAGCTCACTACCTCAAGAGTCATTCTTCTTAAAGATAACGTTCACCTTCACACTGCTAAATTCGTCAAAAACTGCCTTTCTAAAATCAGATGCAATATACTCCAGTATCTGGCATACAGCCGTATTTGTTTTGTGACTCAAATTTTCAGGGAACTGAAAAAACCTTTCCAGGATTGTAATTTTATTCGGATAAAGAGGTGCAAGAGAAATCGAACGTATATTATGGGAAAAATGCTTTATAGGTCGCTGGGATTAAGCCACTTGACTCCTTTTCATCTCATTTGATACCCACTTTATAATTATATTTACAAAGAAAAAAACACTGCTTCGAAAGAGGGTGTTCCTATTAAATTTATAAGTCAGTTTACATCATCTATTTCCTTAGAAGGATTTGAACCCATGACCCAGACTATTAAGCCTGCATCTCATCATCCTTCTGAGATTAGAAACTTGTCTTATTGTTGTTAAAAATAATAAGAAGGGTAAACAATTATGTTTATGATTTCTATTTCGATGAATTTATTCGTAAGCTTCTAAATTACAACTTTAAATAATCAAAAATCGCTTTCGTCAACCCATTTTCATCTCTCCTGAGCGAAAGAAATGCCTTTGAGCTTCAATTCAGCATGTGCTTCACCGATTTCCTGCAGAAGATTAAAAAAAAATCTGGAATTAATTACTGAAGATCCATTTATTTTTTTTAAGCTTATAAAATTTATTTCCGTTACTTTTTGAAGTTCTTCAGCTGCTTCAATGCATTCATTAAATTTATAAACACGGAATCCAATTACAATTAAAGAATAACACTAAAAAGGAAGAATTCATACGTTACAAATTTTGACAAAATTCCATCACTTCTGTCAAATATGTCTATTCAATAATTCTTACCCCGAAAGTGATGAGAAAATAAACTGGGAGCTAAATGAGAAAATAAAAACAAGGGAAAAATAAACTAATCGATACGTTTTATAAATTAATTCAAACATGTTTTTAATAATATTTCTACTCAACAGCTAATATGATTTCATAAGTCGACGACGATAATCCTAATTTTTCATGTTGAAGACAAACTCCAAGCCACACGATAAAAAATCCAAACAATTTCAAGAGAACGTTTTCTAATCGCGTCATTGAAGGCTATTTTGTATATAAATTAATGTCTAAAAGAAATTGCTTATATTAATTAAAACCTTTTTATTATAATATAAAAGAAAATGAATTCATAACTCACTCAGTCACATTAACCTCCGCAATCTGCCAAACTAATGTCTCAGACGTCTCAGGATCGCAAATGGCGACTGCCCCACCATCTAATGACAGCATTCATAGAAAATCGATAATACCTTATGAGCATTACGATAATACATATTCTTCGAAACAAAAATGGCAAGATATTAAGCCATAGCTATATAAAATGTGAGAATAAAAAAAATTTAAAAAATTAAATTAATTCAGTATTAACGAATGCAGAATCAATCAGTTTTATCACAGACTAACAATAGCGATAAAATGGAGCGCCTTGCACGTTGACGTATCTTTTAAACCGCGCTTATTGATGATGCAATTAGGAATTTTATTTAATTTTAAATTAAAAATAAAATCATTTTTATTTCCTTCCCAGAATCACTGGTTATGAAATGTTTTATTAAAATATTATGCTATCCACTGAGCAAATTTTGCGCAGCCACCTGCGAGAGCGAGTTGCCACGATAATCGTTTCCATAGCAACGGAAGGAGCGTTTGTTGCTGTAATTTCTCAATAGCTGGCACAACCTCCAGAACTAGTTATATTACTTTGTTTATAGTCTTCCTGAAAATGAGAAGGTAATCTAATCATCTATTATTTACACGTGCATCGTATAATAGATCATTGGGAAATCAAACAAACAGAAAGCGCATAAGTGGACGAGTATGTAGCAGGTGTATCGCGTCTATTTACTCAATGCCTTCGCTCCTGAAACTTCCATTTACTGTGAAGCTTTTGCAACGTAAAGTCGGCAACGGACTCACGAGGACTTTTAATTTTTTGTCGACGTGGTGTATGCCTTTCCTCATCAGTCGCTACAATAAAATGACTACTTCACAGCAACAGTCACTTTTTAAAACTTATATGCGGATAACATTTGTCGTCTCGCTATATTGGTGAGAAAAATATTTACCTAATTTTGTTTATATGGTTGTTCTTGATATTTATATATCTTTACTTTTCGATCGTTGCAGGTTTGTATCCATAACTTTAGTGTTCATTAATAAATACTTATTAAGCAGTCCTGATCTTAAAGTAAGTGTTAGAGTTAGCGCACTAAATTATAAACCAATCCATCTTGAAACAAATTTGGATCACCGGTGCTGGCTTTTTAATTAAGTTAACAGATTGAAAATAACAGTATTCAAACACTAAATTAATTATTAAAGGTAGAGGAATTCTACCTTGTTCAGGGTACATCACACAACATTTTTAACGCATCCAATATATTTAAATTTGAGTTGCTAACTGTTGTAAGAGGCGTGTCCGCAAAGTAAGGTTACAACCCCTGTAGGCTGCTATACCAACTTGAACTGTTAGCCTTCCACTGTCCTATCGAGGCTGTTCCTCATTGCTACGTGGAGTCGTTTGAGTAACACGTTTATAAGTTCCCATTCAGAATCCCGCTAAATATGAAGTACACTTCGTCACACATTTCTTCCGAGCACAAGATAAGCAACCAGTGGATATTCACAAAGCACTTGTTCCTGTTTATGGACACATTGAGTCGACAACATGTAACAAAGTGGTGTCATGAATTCTCTGAAGGCAGGAACGATATTCATGACGGAACGCAGAAGCGGTAGCCTGTCTGCGGTCTCTGATGAACTTCTGCAAATAAACACTTGTTTCTTATCCTGAAGAAACATCTTGCTGGACAATGTTTCCATGACAATGAAGAGATCAAGCACAATGTTGGAATATGGTTCCAGCAACAGTAGCCAGAATTCAATTCCTGCACTATACAGTAGCTGGTGTCTTGACTTAATCAGTGTTTGGAAAATGGCCGCATTACCTCAAAATATAATCCCTGTATCGCTAAATAAGTTGTCAAATAAACATTTTTTGAAAGAATAATAGCTGTTGTAACCTTACTTTCCGACATGCCTTGTAATTGTAGATCAAAGACTATACAACAAGATTTGAATATTTTATGTCCCTATTTCTAAAATACAAGGTACGTCCAGAAAGTAAGTTCCATTTAGTAGTACAAAAAAAGCAAGTACACACTCAGAAAACAAAAAAAAAAATTATAACAAACAATCTCAATACTGTAAAGTATTTTTCTATACAGCTCTAACCGTTTTGAAGGCATTTATCATAGCAGGCCACCAAGGAACAATTTCAAGTGCGAAAAAGAGATGAAAATCGCTAGATAAAAGCAGCCAGAAGTTCAACAATGATTACAGGGTAAAAGTAGCTGTTACTACGTAGTTGACATCACACTTGATAATGTTTTATGAAAAGGGATACAAAAACCTATGGTCCATTTATGATGTAACTTATGATTGAATTGGCTGCTCATTAAATGAAAAAAAAACGAATGTTTAGATTTATTATCTAACATAGAGAAGGAGCCCTCCATATTTCTCATTATAAGCAGATGTGGCCGTATCATAGGTTGTGTTGTAAGAACAGCAAGAGATGATGTGCTCTCTTGCCCCTTTTGCTCAAAACTGGATGTCTCAGAAAGAGAAGAGAAATCAACTCATAATCAAGTTTTCTTGCAAAAAGTTCCAAAAACGCTGTTTTACTTGATTGTTCGTCTACTTGATGCTTCTGAAGACAGATGCGAATTTCACTTACAAGATTGGGTCGATAAGTGCCTTCAAAATAGTACTTTGAGCCATATTGAAAAATAGTTCAAGGTGTGGAAATTTTTTTGTAACAAATTTCTTTTTTCTTTTTTTTTTTTTTTTCTCCTACTAACAAATGGAACTGAACTTCTGGACTACGTACCTCGTATTTGTGTGTTCATGACGAAAATGACAAAGAACATACTGTGTTGGTTGTGGTTATTGAGATCTTTGCAATTTAAACTATGATACGTCCCATTAAAAACTGAAATTTGGACGACGCCCTCATACACGATACAGGCAAAAACGTCAGAAAACTGGTGGACAACATTTGGAAATGCAAGGACAGAGAATATTGAAAACTTTTGGAAAAATTCACATCCAGCAGTGGATTGAAAGGCTTGATATGTTCCAAAAAATTTCTGTAGCATCACAAGTATACAAACATTAAATTGAATAGCAAAAAAATAAGAAGGAACTGTGGTGTGGAAATGCCTATATACGAAGGAAAACTTACCACAAAAACCATCCGAGATATGGAACAATGGATACACATTTCAAAGGTTATGCCTTCATTCTCTAAGGCAAAATTGGGACTAATTATACAATTTATCTAACAATATACAATCCTACCATACTATGCAAAGAATCCATAACGCTTTTTAAGCGTTTTCATCGGACCAACACTATACAGGATGTTTCAAAAATACTTTTACAAACTTTGGGGACAGGTTCCTTACACCAAAACAAGAAAAAAAGTCCTTATAAACATAGGTCCGAAAATCCTTTGTTTTCGAGTTATTAATGAAAGTTTACAACATAGGTGATTGGAGCTCATAATGCTTGCTCGAAACTCCCTCTTGCTTCTAAGCATGCATGCACTCGTCAAATCATGGACTGCCACATCCTTTCAAAAATTCCATGACACATCGACGAAGGGTTTCTGCCTGCTCATGAAATGAATATCCTGCCATGTTTGAAAGGAGCACTTTCAGTTAACTCGGGTTTCTGTAGTACATGTACACAATAGAAATGTTGAAGACAGACGAAAGATGAACATGTCTCCCTGGCAATACAACACCATCTGGGATATAACGAGTCAAACAAATATTAATAACTTGAAAATCAAGGATTTCGGACTTAAGTTTATATGAACTTTTTTTCTTTTTTGGTGTAAGAAACCTATCCCAAAAATTTGTAAAAATATTTTTGAAACACCCTGTATATATCTCAGTTCATTTTCAACAATACAAGGCAAAGTTTGTGCAACAATAGGCCAGTCGTGTTTGCTTCAAAAACGATGCAATGGAAGGTACAATTTTTATTATAAAGGGTGTCCCAAAATGAACTGACATTTTGACTTTGCCACCATGTTTTTCATGGTACAATCAGAGTAGAGATTTTTATATGCTGTCATTATTAAACGCTGAGGTTAAATTATGCAAAACTACACAATTGCACAATGCGTAGAAATTGTAAAAATTCACTTCAAAAAGATAACAGTGGTGTTATCTCGCAGCGAGGTGATGTGAATTGGCTGCCAAGATGATTCGACTTGGCATCGTTAGATTTCTTTCTCTGGGTTTATTTTAAGGATAAAGTGTACGTCAATAAACCACAAACTATTGAGGACCTCAAAGATGAAATTCGACATAACATGGCCAAAATTATGGCAACTTATTATTGAAAATTTTCTCAAAAGAGTGAATTTGTGGTACCAAGGCCAGGACAGTCATTTGTTAGATGTTTTGTATCACCCACATTCTCCACGTTTTTACCTTCTAATAGAGCAAAAATATTTTAAATTTTCCAATGAAAAATGTATTTTATTAAAAAATTAAAATGTCAACCCGTTTTGGGACACCCTTTATATGCCTGTCTTCACAGAGCTTAAACGTGTACGTGATGAATTTGAAGATGGTAAACATAAAACTGGCATATCGTAACATGTTTGATACAGTATAGCATTGTTCTTCAACTGCAAAGAAATATGCCACCCTGTGTTCCGTACGCACATAGTACATGTGATCATATCCTGGGTGATTTTCTAAAATCCGATGAACCCTACCATCTGTGTGCACTGACTCCACTGCCAGGTAAAACCACAGCAACATTTGAAGTTGTTGGTAAATTGTAGGGTCGACGGTCAATAGGTTGAACGTTTGGTTGATTAAGGAATACAACAGCCAATTCCGAATAATCAGGTTCATTACAAGATAGAATACTCAGCGGGGATAACACAGGGCAAATCATTTTAATGCTAAGAATACCGTTACAGGCAACTAATCATTTTGTGGAGTTCAAACGTCGACATTTTCCTGTTCGCCCAGCTTATGCAATGACCACAAGTCCCAGCGTCAAACCTCAAAAAACATTGGTATATACCTAGAGTAGATAGATACTAATGCCCTGCCTCTGTTTTGCCTCGAAGATTTGGCATCTCAGCTAGTAGAGTACTAAAAGAGAGAATTTGGGTAAATGTTTAGAATTATTCCCATTGGTTGATCTCAACAGAAGGAGCCAGTCAGAGATGACATATGATGAACACTAGAAAATTCTAGAAAAACCAAAAAGTAAACAAGAGAAAATATTAGAAATTGGAACAGGAAAATTAAAACTTAATATTCAGTAAATAAAATAGAACAGGCTCTGGGATTGTCTGCATTTAATAATAATTAGGAACCATCTTTTTGGATTTCATTACTCTCAAAGCTGTCTAATTGATTTCTTGAATTAACAGACTTAATCAACTTAAGATTATCTAAAGTAATCCGAATTAGATATTAGGATCTGATTCTAACAAATTTAGCAACACTTGATTTCTCTCACCTACCATATTGTATGTGAGTAAAATGCTCTCTCCACCTTTTGATAATGTTTCGAGAACTTTGCCTGACATACATGTATTGTTTATCACAAGAATCACAGTTAAGTAAAAATTCCACTGATCCAGATTTGAAAAATGAGAGATGGAAAAAATCATCATTTCATTTGTTTCTTACTTGTATCCTAAATTTAATTTTTTTTTTTTTTTTTGATTGTTTATAGTTGGACGCTCCATTTTTTATAACTTGGTTTCAATGTCTGGTAACAGTTGCTCTGTTACTTCTATTGCACATAACTTCTTTTATATCATTAAACTTTGTAAATGATGCTTGGAAGCAGGTAATTAAATCATAATACATGTATCCCAACAAGGAATATTTAAAAATTAAAATTGTTCTTTTAAGAAATTGGTAATGAATAAGAAAGTTTATCTCTTCCTCAAAGAGGATACAGTTATTTGGGCTTAAATTTTACATATTTACCATATAAAAGTCACCATAAAGATTGGATCTTTCTATTTGTTGACTAAACTGCTATCCTTATTCTGTAATTGCCCAGAAGTCTAGCTGAAACACACTGTTTTTATTTTAAAGGACTTGTAAAAATGTGTCACTATTTGTATTCATTTCCTGTAAATTTTAAAGTAAACTATCGAGATCCACACAGTTTGAAATACAGTACATCAATTATTTTCATGTATACCTTAAAAGTATACCTTAAATCAAGTGACATTGCCTTGGATATCTTTGGCAAGATTGGATGAAATTTGCTATCCCATTTTTTTTTTTTTTTTTTAAACTCTTTTGCTGCGTAAAGCAGATAAGTCCATTCAAAATTTCATTACCATTACCTGTGGAAATCTGATTCATCCCAAAGGGTTTAAAAAACTTTTTGTTAAGCTGCTAAAAGTGGATAATTCCTTCTTCTCAGGAATTACATGAAATTTAATTACGCAGTGAAAAGGTTAAATACAACACATTCTTTTACAAAAGTAGAAGCGAAGAGTCGGATATTCAGGGTCCCCAATTTGAATTCAGTTCACCGAATTTTTCCTTTAGGCTTTTTAATCTTAAATCGTTTATTTTGCAAAAGTAATATTGAATTTTTGTAGATAGTAATTTTGTAATCATTGTGTGGCCTTGAAAATTTGATAGTTGTATTTTGCTCTTAGGTAAATGCTGTTATAGTTTTCCTTAAAGAAATAAAGATGACATTCAGGTAACAATATATTGCTACGGATAAGGCTGGTTATAGAGAGAATCTGAATATATGGTATCTGTTCGAGTCAAACAGGTGTTGTAAGAAGAAGGCAGGGAATAAGTAACACAAGGAAATAGTAAGAGTGTTATGTAATGAACAGTATTGTGCACACGTTTTTCAAAAGAAGTGACATATGGCGTTCAGACACACATCCTACTGTTTGGGGAAACTGAAGATTCCGTTTTCTTACAATACCTACTTGACCTCGAATGGGTTTCAATTGAACATGCCTCGTAGTTGCTATGCAAAGGCTTTTTTGATAAGTACCTTTGCCAATGCACAGCAACTTTATGGACACCCTATAGTAGATTGTAAATTAGTGATTTTAGAAAATTAGGATTCTTTTTTTTAACAGTTAAATGGAAAAACATGAAAAGGATAACCTCAGCTTGTTTCTATATTATATTTTATATTGGAAAAAAATTTTAATGTCTAGTTCTCAAATTAATATAATAAAAATGGAAATAGTTTCAATAGAGTGACACCATGTTTATTTTTTGACATTTTGTACCTTCTTAAGCCTGAGTCCAAAACTTGAAATTTATAAATGAAATTGAATCTAAAAACAAGAAAATCTGTTTGTTTTTTCTTTAAACATAAAATTTTATGTAAGAAAAATTAACCTGAGGAGACTCACCAAAGTAACAGATGTTAGTAGTGTATTTCCACTATAAATTTATTTGGCATTGCAGATATCCCTTTCTATAGCTCTGTTGTCATTGTCAGCATTTCAAAATGGTTTATAATATAGAGCGCTCTGGGCCAATCAGAAAACAAGATATTACATCACAGTAGGTGCCACATAATGTGATCACCGTTAATGTTACCAATTGGCTATCGTTATCATTTTTGCTTGGTAAGGAACGCTTGTATCTAAATACATACTTAATATGCCATTTATTGTGATCAAAACTTTGGATATTGTTATCTAAGTTTTTTCTTGACAATATTTGGATTGGCTCACTAATTCTACTTATAATAGCCGCTTTTCTTTTCCTAAGCCATTAGGACTGCTGCCCAAAAAAACTAGACTTCATCTGGCTTTTTTTCCTAGTTCAGTGTAATAATCAACAAAAAACAAACTCTTGTCCACAAAATAGATTTAATTAGCATATACCGTAAATCCTCTACTATAATGCGACTCCACTTTTTCGGCCCAAAAACCAGCAAAAATGCTATCCTCTTGTATAATGTGATCCCATTTTTGACTCCTCGTGAGAAATAAAATGTTTAAAAATTTACAGAAAAAAAATCTTTATTTTTAAATTTTTAAATAATCTGGATCTTTACAATTCAAAAACCTTCAAAATCTGATTCATCTGTGTCTTCAAAGAGGTCAGTAGTTCGAAGCAGTTTGGAAGCAGAGACCATCAATATTGATGGTCTCTATTTGGAAGTAGCGATCTTTGGGAGGAGTTATTTTTTTATTAGATGTTGACGAGAAATTCGAATAAAAAGTGAATTAATTTATTGTATAATGAACTGGACACCGAATATGTAATGTAATTAATGTATAATACACAGTAAATTCGTGTGAATATCATCAGCACAGAAAGCAACTTTGACAAAAGTTACTGCCTCTGCTTCATAGAGGCAGTTTGGAAGTTTATAGCCCTACATTGATAGGGAAAGCTTTTCCACTCGCACATCGACAAAAAGAAAACAACAGAACATTAATTTTCTTAATAAAAAAACAAGTACAGTAATTTTTGGGGTATAATACGCACCCCCTTCCCCACTTTGACCCTCCCTCCCGATCGCCCCCTCAATATATATATTTTAAAATCGTATCTTCATTGTGTTTATTATCAAAATATTAAATAATATTTACATTTTTTAATAAGTAGTATTGATTTTTTTTAACTTTTATATTTTTTTCCCTGCGTATTATACCCTAATAATTACGGTAATCTTTATTCAGTTTAACATTTTTCATAACTTCACTGCCTAAGCTTTCTTGTAGGCTTTGGTTCGAGGCATTTGGAAGTAGCGATCTTTGGGAGAAGTTGATTTCGTATTAGATGTTGGCGACGAGAAATTCAAATAAAAAGTGAATTAATTTACTGTATAATAAACTGGACGGTAAAAGTTCAGAGTAGCGTCTCCTAATAATCACGGAAGACATCGGGCAACCCCGTCACGTTTATGCTCTGAATTTATTATTTTAACAAATCTACTTAATAAGTGAATGGTTTATCATATTATAGGGTTAATCTTCACTATCTGCACAATCGCAAATGTAAGTGCCACTCTTCAGTGTACTTCCCCTGGTTACTTCTGGATGAGTATTGTAGTGAATGCATTGCTTCCGAACCACTCATTTCATTTTTCCCTGCACTGTTCGATTGTCAATTGTCATTCGGAATAAGATGTCGCAGATAGGGTTATTGAAGATGAAATCTCTGAATTTGTTACTTCCAGAGTCTGCATCTGAGCTACCAGAGAGTGAAGAGCAATGTTCTATTCCTCCAGGTGCTATTAAATGTGTAAAACTCTTGATATTTACAAAAAGGAGTTCGCCATTCGGCAGAAGATATTCATCTGTATGAAAGGTTTGTTGATAAACTACTGACGAAAACCTGCAGGCAATCAACAATTAATGACCTCTTTTAATTTCATAACTCTTTAAGATAGAGGAAATAAAGAATTTTTTTATTTTATTATATTACTATATTCTTATTTATTCTAGAGTTTTACAGTTCCCACAATGCATTTTTTTTCAACTTCAGCTATTGTTATCAATTCAGCTTGCTCCCACATTAAGTAATCACATTAAGTGCCTCCCACTGTATTAATTTTGCATTCTGATAGATCACAAATTTCTTAGTTGGAGTTCAAGA
Source organism: Rhysida immarginata (assembly GCA_023313115.1). Taxonomy (NCBI): domain Eukaryota; kingdom Metazoa; phylum Arthropoda; class Chilopoda; order Scolopendromorpha; family Scolopendridae; genus Rhysida; species Rhysida immarginata. The sequence continues at coordinate 33,050 of JAHWFO010016460.1, forward strand.
GGGATTGCTTGTACCTCCCAGGCCAATAGGAAAACAAGATATTACTTATTGTATTTTTTCGAATATTGGCCGCATCTACTTTAGGCTGCAGCTGCAAACTTGATGGTCAAATGAAAAACTAACCATTTAAAGGCTGCAATTCCCTTAAGCCGCATACTTCTAGACTCTAAAAAAAGATCAAACTGCTATGTCACATTCAATATCGGCAATGGCTGCAGTAAAAACACTGCATAGAAATTAGACTGAGAAAGTTAACCTTCGAAGCACATTTCTCACATTGATTCGTTCATTACTGTCATGACATGCTACAAAAGGTTTGGCAGGAGATAGACTATCGGCTTGATATGTGTCGGATTACGCAAGGTGCTCACATAGAACACCTGTGATGTGTTTGAACTAAACTTTGAACGTTTACCTTTCGTAGCACGTCTCATAATGCCATATGTTCATTAGATTTCACAGAGTAAACTTCTGAAATCGGATCCATCATTTTGACTTGCCCTGTATTTTAAATAGTAATTTAGATAGCAACTTTATTATTATTAATATAGAAATCTTCATTATTTTTATATACTTAATGAAACTTTTATAAATTTATTAATTTAATATGCAAATAATCATAGTAATTTCATTTTAATGAACTGGTATTTTTCCTTATTTCTTTGTCATTGGCCATCAAAAACTGATGACCAATTGCAAAAAAGCATAGCTATAACTCGTGAATTAATTAACATGAAAATTCATGAATGAAAATATATGTCACTAGTTAATTATTGTTCTGAAGGGTTAGAATGTTAATTTATTGTTAGAACATGATTAAACAAAGATTGGTTAATTAAAGCTATGAACTCAACTCAATCGTGTTTTTATCAGATAATTTTTTCCGAAAAATCCATCTGCGATCGATCCTTTCAAATAATTTAAATGCAAAAGAATTTTCCTATAAAATGATAGTAAAAAAATATATAGTATAATAAATAGAATAGAATTATTTTGATTATATTTAATATTTCTTTTGTAAATGGGTATTCCCGTCAATAAATAAATAAATTTTCTGTTTTCTATTAATAAAGCCCCCCCCCCCCCCTGATTTAACATATATGTGCTCTAATTTTTCGTTTTCTTGGTTTATTTTGAAATAAACAAAATTTAGCGTTTTCTTATTTTGCAAGCATCAGTAGTAGCTTTAGATGAGTAACATATTTCAATTTGTGGGAATCTGTGAGATACATGTTCATGTACTTCCCTTATGAGTATTAAAGAATAAAGAAACAAGTCCAAGAAAAGTGATATGGTAAACTACTTATTAATGATGATAGTTTTGGTATTATACCATTAACATGGGCAAAACAGTTACAAAGTAAGTTGAGGAAGTCATGGAAAATTTATAGTCTAACAGGGCAGAGGTGTCCACCAATCTGACTATAAATTGGTAAAAGAAGCCCAAAGGCTGACCTAATAGAGGATGTCATAAGATGTCATAATTTTACAATTGCAGGATTCCAAGGGAACCTAGTAGGGAGTGGGTAAGCGGGTTTGGAGAAGTATTTTCCTTTTGGAAATTGCCAAGAATATCCAGAATGGCGTCTCTTTCGAATAAGACCTGGTTATTCAGCAGTTTCTCTCTGTTTTTGAGATGGTGAAGTCTTATCTCAATTTCTTCGTGTAATGCAAACTTCTCTGTCTTCTTTCCTTTTCACAAAACGATCATGCAATCCTGTATCTGGATCATAACAATGCTTCTCCTGGATCAGGTGCTCGGCATTTGCGAACTTCCCGTCTCTATTGACCTAGGCCCGTCTGTGTTCTTAAAACTTTCAATAAACGAACGTTTAGTGGAACCTATATAATAGGCCCTGCAATCTCGGCACATGAGTTTATATACACCACAGCATCTGTACAAGTCGTTCTGTGTTTGTCTTCTTAGGATTAGAGATGAAATGACTGCTGTCCTTGGTTCTGTATGCAGTTTGGAGCTCTTGCTCACAGAATATATTGGCAAGTTTGATAGTTTAAGAGCCAGTATAAGTAAAAGTGGTATATCTTGCATCTTCATTAGTAATAATGATAAAGTAAATAAGCCAGAAACTGTGGACAAGATGATATGCTAAGACAAAGGAAACCACTGTTCCACAAAAAAATAGTTTAATAACATTAAAACAATAGCAAAATAATAAAACTATAATAATGCAAACATGTATATACAATTCGAGAGCCAAGCCCTCCTTTTCGGCGTGTACAGATGGGAACCGAAGTTGAAGAGGAGGGTTTGGCTCTTGAAATGTACATACATGTTTGTATTATTATTGTTATATTATTTTGCTATTAAATTTGTTAATGTTATTAGACTATTTTTTTGTGGAGCAGTGGTTTCCTTTTTTTATTGGGATCGTCTTCATTCAATGCATGTAATAATATTGGGATGTAAGCTTTCGATTTTGCTGTTAACGGAAAAATTTATAGAGGAGATTTTTCTGGCTGACTCTGTATTACAAATGTCCAAATAGTAAACAAATAACAAAAATGAAAAAAAACATAAAAAAACAAAGAGACACAGAATCATTTCAATAAATCAAACAGAACGGAGTTTGAGATCGGCCCTTTGTCCATATTTAATAATTTTTTCATTGAATCCCTTTTTTAGACTTACGTACACTCAAAGCTGTCTGATTGATGTCTTGAATTGACATATCTAATTAAAATAACATTATCTGAACTAATACCATGTTTGGCAATGTTCTATCTGTCCCATCTGCCATATGGTATTTTACATGAGCTAAATGCTCTTTCTTCCTTTTAATAATATTTCTAGAGCTAAATTTCTATTGAATTTCTATTTCAATATAGTTTTTCTCACAAAAATCAGATTGATATAGATAGATTCCCAACTGTTTCAGAGTTGGGATGGCATCTTTAAGATTTCCTAAGAATCCCCTTAGTTAATTGCGGATCATAAACAAAACTATAAATTTAGGGTTTGTGGTCTCTGAGTTAACTTCGTGGAATCCTTTCTACTTAAAGAAGCTTATGCTTACAGAGTAAGTTGTTAACAATGTTATCTCAATTCAGTATTTGTTTATTTTTTATGGATGATCATTGTTGGAAATGGAATTTGAAAGAGTCGATCTGTTTTCAAGTTATTATGCAAATGGTAGACGGACAGGCGAATAAACAGACCAAGCATACATTCAAACAAGTAGCTTTCAGCTGAAGCTCCTTATAAACCTATCAATTAAGCCTTCCTCCTGGTGCTGTGTGCAAATCTGGCGTGATCTTTTTAGTTATAAGTGCATTTCCTTTGCAGTTTATGCTTGTGAAAATTGGCATTTTGGAAATGCATTGGCAAACATTAAAACTGCTGTACAGTATTGCTTAATCCAGACCATTTGTTCTTATTAAGTGTTCAGTTTTTATTGCAGATTTGCTTTATTATTAGAAGTTATTTCTTTGAAATGCATTCAGTTATAAACCATTTTACTTGTCATTTGGTAGAAAATAGTTTTTTAAATGCTACCTTGTGCTTAAATTTTTTTCGTAATAAACTCATTTTATATTAGATAATACTGTTTATTTATTTGATGAGATTGAAATATTAATATTTATTATGATTTTACCATTGTTATTTTACCTTTGTTATTGATGAAATGAATCTCAAAACTTTTAAACAAATAGATTATTTTGCTTTCAGGTTTTACCACTTTCTTTGATTTTTGTGGGAATGATATCTTTTAATAATCTTTGTTTAAAATATGTTGGGGTTTCCTTTTATTATATTGTTCGATCTTTAACAACAGTCTTTAATGTGGTAAGTAGATATTTTATTTAATTTCCAGACTCCCAGTTTCTTTTATAATTTATTTGTTAATTGATTTTTTATTATTTTATAGATTCTATCCTACCAAATCTTAGGACAAACAACATCACCACCTGCACTTGTCAGTTGTGGTGTTATCATTGTTGGATTTCTGCTTGGGGTTGATCAAGAAAATATTGCAGGTGATTCACAAACAAAACAAAACATGTTGGACCAAAGTTAATTTTTTGTATAGGGTTGATATGTAAGCACAGTACAACAGGGTTTCCAGATCATCATGCTGGATTATCTCCAGCACAAGCTGCAAAATAATGCAAAAACCGCTAGGGACAAAACTGCAAAATTAATCCAGAAATCATCGGGAATAACTTTGAAATTTAACAGTAGTTGGCACAGCAACTTAAAAAAAACAACAGAAAATGCCTTCCTCTGTCAGTGCTTTAGTGAACTAATTTAGTACTCGTTGCACATCCAACAGTGTGCCTGTCATAAGAATTATATACCAAAAGTAAAACTAAAATTAGGAGATATAGTATTTTAAAAATATCCAGAGTTATAAGTAGGTGTTTTTCTTCCCTCAGTTTTCTTTCTAGAGGGGTTGAAAAACACCCAGAATATGGGAAGTACTGCTAAATTTGGCAACCCTGTTGTATTTAAGTTATGCTTCCACTTAGGAAGATTATTATTATTTTATTTTTTTATTTTGCATATTTTCATAATACACATTGATTAAAACTTCTTAAGCTAAAGCATGTAAAGAGTGTCCTAAAATGAGCTGACAGTTTTCATAATGGCATCAAGAGTAAATACTGAAAAAGAGAAGAGGAAAAGTTTGATGAAAAGCAATAAAAAGTACACGTTGTTCGATTGTGTAGTTTTGCTTAATTTACTTGTTTAATAATGACAGCATATAAAAATCTCTGGTTGTACCACGAAAAAAATGGTGGCAAATTCAAAATGTCAATTCATTTTCGAACACCCTGTACAAGTGAGTGTTGTTGCATTGCAGAACAACCTAATTAAGGATCTGATGCAGGAACATTCTAGCTTTTACCAGTTATTATTTAAAAGAATGCTTCAAGTGGCTGATTTACCACTAGCAAAATTTAATGCATGAAGCATTCGACAACCAAAGCAGAAATGTTTCACTCTGATATGGCAATCAAGGAAAAAAATGTTTGGTATTTAGTTTATTTGTTTTTTAACCAGTCATGGCATCGATAGATATCTTGTACTAGATCCATTTATTTTATTTATGACTGCACCTAAACAGGTACATTTTTCAAAGCTAAAACCATATGGTATGAAATAGAAGATATCTCGTGGTCAAATACTACTCATAGGTTGTTTAGCTACTTAAACTGATAGATCCTAGAGTGTTTTATAATTTTTTTTACTCAACTAAAGTTGGAGCCCAATTACATAGTTCTGAGAGGTAACAATATACGAGGGTGAATCAAAAAGAAGTTACACTCAGCACCATCTGTGGTCAAAGAACGCTGACATCATTCACCATTTTTTAAGGATTATGCCTGTATGGCTATAATTGCAGCGTGGCATGATCCCACGTTACAACAGGTTTACTGCGTACGCAAGAGTATTGTTGTCATGGCACAGCAACTGGTTGTCACTCCAAGTTGGAGATTTGCGGAACAGTCCGTTTTATGTGGGCGAAAGGCTTAAATTGCACTGAAATCCATAAGGAAATTTGTAGTGTCTACGGGGATAATGTGATTTCTCGTCCTGCAATTGTGAAGTGGTGCCAGGAGTTCGAAAATGGGCGCTCAGATTTGACGGACGAATACCGCGCAGGAAGACCATCCACGTCCAACACTCCCGAGCACATTGCTTGCGTCACTAAGATGAGTCTGGAAAATGAAATTGACTTGGGAGGAAAACAATTCCACACTGATGATGACGTCAAAGACGCAGTGCTGACATGGTTGAGAAACGCTGGAGCGGATATTTACCGCACCGGCTTGGAAAAGTTAATTTCACGTTCAGACAAGTGTTTACAATTGTTGGGTAATTATGTAGAAAAGTGAAATAAATAGTGCACTTTTTCTCAGAATGTGTGTATGGGATCTTAACTTACATCTGTTTTTACTGTTTCAGAGTGTAACTTACTTTTTGATTCACACTCGTACTATGCACTTGAGCAGTTAATAAAACTTGTGATATCGCATGGAAACTCGTAGAATAATGCATATTGTGAAGGATCATGTGACTGCAGTTTGCAATTAAATTCAGTTCCACAAGGTTAGCTGATGGCAATTATAATTATATATATACTGTAAAGGGCGAATCAAAATTCTGTACCCTGGTGGGGGGGGAGGGGTATACAAATGTAGTCATGCAGATTCTAATAAATTAGGACATATGCAAATCGTATCTATAAATCATAGGAGCAATTTATAACACAAAAAAAAATTTAAAAACTTGTTCAGCATCAAATAAGCAATAAAACCAAAATTTTTTAAATCCGATGAATGGATCACCCAAAAACCTCATTGCAGTCTATGCAACATTAATACCTTGATTGCTGTCATGATTGAGGAAAGGATGAGTGGCCTGTGGGGAAAGCAAGAGCACTAGAGTCCAAGATCCTGGGTTCAAGTCCCAGGAGTAATTAATGAGTTGTTTTTTTTCCTGCTGAATATCTTTTGCCAAGCATGCAAGTTATTTCATGTAGTATCCATATCCTGTTCTGGAAAGTTACACAAATTACCATTAAGACACCAGTTTCCTGTGCAATTGGTATAAGAAGGCATGTTGAAGCTGAAACAAGATCAGACCAAAGCACGATGGCACAGTACACTGCTCAGGAAATGATAAACATGGTTCTCTGCTTTGGTGAGACAAGGCAAAACTATCATGCAACAGTTACAGGATTCAGACAGAATAATACAAAACATCTTTGATTTTAGACGTTTTGTCGAATATCTAGAAAAATACTTGACTAATTATCCTGAAACTTCAGGGGTGCAAAGAGCATGTTACACCTCAAATATTTCAGCAAAGGTTTTGTCCCGAAGGCAAATAGGGAACCAGCAACAAATTGAACAAAAAAATAATAACGTTTGGAATCGCCCTGTAAAATATAATGCTTGAAATGCAATTGTAGCCGTAGCATATGATTATGAGGCTTCTTTTACTTATTTATGTTCGTTTGTATGAAAATAGCGCATATATTCATATGTCTCAAAAATATGTTTTTTTACACCCCTGAAGTTTCAGGATAATTCATCAAGTACCGTATTTTTCTAGATATTCGACAAAACGTCTAAAATCAAAGAAACTATTGACGTAGTCATCAGAAGCTATTGACGTCTGATTACACCCAACTGGTTTCTGTAACTGGTTTCTTTGTCACCTTGATGAAAACCCGAATTTTGTTGACAATGTTTTATGGTCAGATGAAGCCCAGTGTTCCTGGATGGAGTTGTCAACAGGCACAATCTTTATTACCGGGAAGAAGAGAATCCTATAGTTCGGGACAGGTTAACCTTGCAATGAAGGAACAAGTACAGTTGTGAGATCATTGTATCAATGCACGGGATCAATAAGGTAGAGGGGTAGATAATAAGAGAAACTTATTCTAAAGACAGGACAGTAGCTTGCTATAGAATTATTTGAATTTTGTTCATGCAATCTTAGGTAAACATTTAAAACTAATTGCATCATTTGTCTTTTGAAAGGTGTGTGACTTGAATAGCGACGGCGTGGAAACCGGCATGGCAGCCATGATAAGATATAGTTTGAAAAGGTGTCTACACTTGCATTAATAAATAAAAAGTATGTACAGGCTTAGAAAATGATGTATTATGTTTGTAAAATATTTAGAGTAAATAATTTTAATTGCATATATTTACTATAAAATTATATTAAAAAAAATTGCTAGGAACTATATTTTAGCCGCGCATGCACATGGCTCTCTCGCTGCATGTACTTGTTCCTTTATTGCAAAGTTAACCTGTCCCAAACTATAGATAGCTGCTAGAAGCAACATATCAAGTGAACTGGAGGATAAATGTGTAGTGTAGGACATACAATGGCTCCTTTATGGGACCATACTTTTATGAAGTAACTCTGACAACAGAATACTACAGGGATGAGATTATCAGTATTGCAGTGATTGATCTTGTTGATGCTTTGCCACTGCCTCTTACCAGTACATGTGGTATCAACATGATGGAACACCAGTACATTACAGATTATTTGTTCACTATCGTTTGCAGGAGACATTTCTAGATCGATGGTTTGGTCGAGGAGGACCAGTTCATTGGCCACATACTCACATGATCTGAGGCTGCCTGACTTTTTCCTGTGGGGCTACATCAAGGACAAAGTTTATGCCACACAAACTACCTCACAACAGGATCTGCAACAACGAATTCAGGAAGCATGCAGGGCAATAACACTAGTCACATTTGTATATGTAATGGCATCGTTGAAATAGCATGCAGAATGTTATGGTGCAGATAGACATTGTATTGAACCCATTCTGGATTGACTGTAAAGACTTAATTTGTACACTTGACTATTTGTATGCAACAAATAATAAATAAGAAGGAGAATGGTCTAGGATTAGCAATATTGGTAGCGTCTTTATTTAGTGCTCAACGCGTATTGAGAAACATCTCATCATCAGGAGCAGCCAGTCTTTGCTCCTGATGATATGTTTCTCGATACACGTTGAGCACTAAATAAAGACGCTACCAATGTTGCTAATTCTAGACCAATCTCCTTCTTATTTAGTAATCAGTAATAAAGACCAACCATGCAACTAACAAATAATACAAGAACAGATTGTCTAATCACAGAGATTGCAATGAAGTTTTTGGGTGATCCATTCATCAATCTTGAAAATTTTTCTTTTTTGTTCTGTTGCTTATTTGATGCTGAACATATTTGTAATTTTTTTTTTTTTTTTTTTTTATATCTCCTACGGTTTAGTAGATACCATTTGCATATGTCCTAATTTGACAACACTTTAAGTCCCATCATGAGAAAGCGCACACTCAACTTCCTATCCACTCCTTTATTGGAATTTACATACATTTGTATCAAAATAGAAGGGGGAGGATACAAACTTTTGACTCTCCCTGTATATATGTATTATATGATGGCCACTTTTTTTTTTTTTCTTTGGGAGTCTCTTAGTTTTTAATATCTTTGAATAATCTGTAAATTGCTTTATGTAATACAAGGACACATATGGCTTTAATTACCCATGAATTATTATTATTATTATTATTATTATTATTATTATTTTTTTTTTTGCTTTTGTCCCCAGATGCTATTGATATCAGGTTATTTCCTAATTATTGGCGGATTCTGACACAAATAAAAAATAAAAAGCAGAAACCTATCTTCAACTTTTACCTTTTATTCAGAAAAGTATCTGCCTTTGGCAACATGATTTCATTGAAAAAATGCCAAGATGACAGAAGCTGGCAATCGCAATCACAATGATCTAAAAAACTGCTGCAGACCTGAATCACAGCCTTCTTATTAATGACTTATTTACTCCCCAAGAAGTGGTCCAAATGGATGGGGCTTGTACCCTAAAATTTTGATTTTCTGTATTCTTTCAATTGATATTCAGTCATCTCCATCAGTTTGAGCAATTCATTCATTGGTTCCCCTTTATTGTTTGCTTTCTGTTGTCATGGAGAACCCTTTTTACATTAATTTCAAGGGTCCAATGCAGAAACTGAGCACTGGGATCATGTCTTTAGAGGACATTGCATGTCTCCAGATGTCATATCTGCTGCTATTCAGTGAGCTTTTGTGGAGTCCACTTATCCTGTTTTGTTTATAGCTACCTGAAATGTACAAATAGTCACTGTTGATAGAGAAGATTGGAACTAAACTCAAATGTTGTGGATGCTAATTTTTCTGTGGCTTTCAGCCTTATCGGCCAGTAATTATTCTTTGTTCATTAAATGCCATTATACATGAAAGTAAACGCTAGTCTCATTTTTTTTTGTAATATTAGCTCTTATCTTTTGTTTTCTTGGGTTCAGTGTATTAATTATAAGTGGCATTTTCATTAAAGTTTTCTCACGTACCTGAAAATTTGAAATAGTACACAGAAATCTTTTTTTATATAAAATTTATTTAAGTTTTAAAATGAGTGTTTCAAATTAATAACCATAGCATATTAATATTTCTTCTTCTGTAGGTTCTCTAACCTTACATGGAGTGGTGTATGGAATTTTAGCCAGTGCTTTTGTTGCATTAAATTCCATATTTGTGAAAAAACTCTTACCTCTTGTACAAAACAAGGTCATTAATCTTACTTTTTTCAGTAACTTAAATGCTTGCTTCATTTTTATACCTCTTATTGCTTTGAATGGGGAACATATACAAGTGATGAACTTCAGTGGAATATCAAGTGAAGTATTTTGGTTTTACATGTTTATTGGAGGATTGTTCGGTACAGCTATTGGATATCTTATTTCACTTCAAGTGCAAGTGAGTAGAATTCCTAGTAAAATATTATATTTAACAGTATTCTACATATTTACATTAACGTTTTGGTTATCACCAGGTCACTTCTCCATTGACAAACAACATAAGTGGTACAGCTAAAGCCTGTGCTCAAACAATCATAGCAACTCTTTGGTTTAAAGAAATGAAACCTGTTCTCTGGTGGGTTTCCAATGGTGTCGTTCTCTTGGGCTCTGCTGCTTACACCAGAGTTCGGCAATTAGAAATGCGCAAAGAACAAATTTCAATATCCAAAGAAACTGAGAAACCTTTGAATCCTGTGTAAATTAGTTTCTTCCAATTGTTTGTAAATAAGTGGTGCTATCCTAGATAAGTGGCAAGAGCATTGCACACTGGATCCTGGATTTTGCTCAGCAGTTTTGAACGGGTCACACCAAGAATAATAGCTGCCAAACGACCAGTAAGAAAATTCAGCATTCCTACACCTTCGATGTCAACCCAGACACCACGTAGTTGGGGCAAGTCACATATGAGAACATCAGCAGTAGTATCAGATGTTCTTTGCAGTTTCAAACTCACGGGAAGTTGGGAAGTATGAAGCACTGCTGAACCTTTTATCTGGGCAAACCATGATCTAAAATGTAAAGAAAAAATATTTTTATTCAAATACTTGATTGTTGGCCATACATTAAATGTTCAGTATTAATGTTAATAATAAATATTTATTTTTTTATATTTTTGATTAAGATTGAATTAACTTCATTGAATGATGTACAGACTTTTAAAAGATAATTTATACTACTTAAGTAATAAAATATATTAGCAATAAGGAAATAACACTGTTTACTGAACTCATTTCATGTCTACTATAAAAACAAACTATTAGAATATGCATCTTATTTAAGAGTTTAAAATAAGCTGAGCTGCCTATGACTGAGGCAGGCACAGCACTTCACTTGCCCCACACGAGGTGTTCAAGGGGGATTCATACTAAGTGATGTTCTCACTAGGCCCCAGTCCTTACAAATTTTATGAGTGCAATTGAAAATAACTAAAGTATTTTAAATGTATTTTATGAAACCTCTGGGTACAGTACTCCATTTATATAATGGGACTCTACCTACCGAAAATCTTGAATAAACGCTGGGGTTTCAAATGCCAATCTCAATTAAAGGCCGGGTGGTGTTTTAAACACTGAGTCTCAAATAAACACCGGGTCTGATTGTTTTTTGGGTTAATCTTATAAATTCCGGGGTAATAGTATAAATTCTGGCGTTTTTTTTTTTTTTTTTCCCATTTCTTGGGAATAGCCCTTAACTCTAGGTCTCGATTAATTGCTGGGGGGGGCAGACCATTCTGACAAATAGATGCCTGGGCCTCTATTCAAGGTTTTACGGTAATGCCAAATTTATAATGGCAAGTCCATATAACGAAATATATTTTCCAGAAAAAAAAACTGCGTTATATGGACTTGCCGTTATATTTGGCATTATGTAGACTGCCGTTATATAGAGGGAGCACTGGATTTTCCTTTTCTAAAATGATCTTAAAAACCAAGTGTCTGACTGTAAACCTATTCCCACACTTAAACAAGCTATAAAGAAGGGTGTTGGTCTTTGTGATGTGTTTACACTTGTTTAAGCAGAGATAAACAGCAATTTAATAAGAACCAAAAAATGAAAACCTCCATTACACAAGGAGGAAAAAGGAAATCTGGAAACGTATTTCAGGTACCAGGTACCCATCTTCAGCGTGATAGACAAAAGAAAAAAAGTGAAAATTAATGGCTGATGATGGTCAAAGACCAAAATGTATTTCATCTGTATTAAAAATTTTATTGCACACTGGAAACAGTGGCTCACATTTGATTTTGCACATTTCAATAGTATCCCTGGCAGAAAAAAATTAATAACATTAAGGCAAGTCCATGTGTTTAATTTATTTGAATAATTGCACTGAAAATTACCCTCAAAAAATATCACCGAGGAAAGGAATACGTTACTATGCAAAACACATTTTTTACATATTTTTGTATTGATTATAACAAAGGATAAAAAGTAATCGAGATTCTAATCTTTGGAAAGAAAACATTAATATTGTCCCATCTGTGAACTGTATACTGACAGGTTTTAATATTATAATTTGTCCCCTGTTTGTTTTAAATGGTTTAAACTGTTCAGACCATTCTTTCAAAAGTAAAGCAATGGCACCCGAGAAATAGCAGTCTTAAAATGGCAAGTTATTAATCAATAACAAATAGAAAAAGTCAGATGATATAGCCAATAGCTTTGGATGTTCGCAAGGCACAATTTCGAATATTTGGAAGAAATATCAAGCAACTGGCAAGGTTGAAAGCTAAAAAGGAAGCTGGTGACCAAAAGCTACAATCACCTGACAAGTTGAATAACTATGACAAATATCCAGAACTATGAGAAATGCAATGGCCATAGAGCTGAACAATGAATGGAGTAGATATGGAACCAGCGTTTCCAACAGAACTCTAGGAAACTGACTTCACACAATGGGATTTTGTTATCACAAGAAAGCAACAAAATCATTACTGACAAACGAACATAAGAGAACTTGCCTGGCATGGCCCAAAAAGCATGAACAATTGGACCGCTGATGACTGGAAGCAAGTCGTCTTTAGTGATGAAAGCAGTAAGTATCTCCGGAGCAGGCAATGATATAGAACAGTTCGTTTGGAGAACAAGTACCGAAAAATATAAAAGTCAAAAGTCAAATTTCCACAATCATTGATGATTCGGGGCTATATGTCATATTAGGGCATTGGAAAACTTTCTCAAATCGACTGTCAATACAAACATATATTGTAATGTCGTTCAAGATAGGAAATTTAGAAAACAGACGAGAATAGACAACCTCAGGACCATCCTAAATGCTAATGAAGAATTCGTCACTCCATTAAAAAAGATGGTCCCCAATATGGAAAATTACTTGTCTAAAGATGAAAACCAAAGAATAACCAAAAGCTCCTATGTCCCACTGCTTATTGCTCGTACTCATGGTAAACTTTCATGGAACTTCTAATATACAGGGTGTAAATTTTAAGTTGACAAAGCAGAATAACTCGAAAAATAAGCTTCACACGAAAAAATGCGTATAATCCAAAGTTGATTATTTTCGAGGGGGCATCTGCTGGTGCTAAAATTAGCCCACCCCCCCCGGCCCCTGGGGGTGGGGCGGGGGGCAACTTTAAAATTTCAAATGGGAACCCCTATTTTTTATTGCAGATTCAGGTCCTACATAAAAAACTACGTACATTTTGTCTGAAACATTTTTTTTTATTTTTGGTAGATGGCGCTGTAATTCAAGAAAATCCATTTTCTCATTTTTGCGTGGAAATGGTTACGGAGAAATAAAAAATACTTATTTACTTCGTAAATTTTGCCGCAAAGTTATTATTTTATTATTTTTTGCCGCGGATTAGGATAATTTTGTTTTGTTTCGTGGTCATGAGGCCACACAACTTTATAATTATCAAACAAATCAACTGATTAGCTAACTAACTAACCGAACATCCTACGTACTAACGAGTGAACTCATTAACTAACAGAGTAAAAAAGTAAAAGACTGTGTAAAGATGAAGTTATTCCCGTTTAAGATTTGGTGGTCCTTAAAAGGACCGATTGTTTTCGTTTTATTTTTTCTTATTTGCAAATACTTGCAAGTAAATGAATTTCGGGGTGCTTGTATTTCCAGTGAGTCCCCTCGCCTCTCACTTTCGGCCTGCTTGTTGTCCTTAAATCCCTTGCATCTCGCCGTTTTATGAAATTAAATGTTCAAATTGATGACCTCCAACTTCGATGCATTTATTGACTCGTTTTGTAAATTCCTGAACACATCTTGATAACATGTCTGGTGTAATTGCAGCGCAAGCATCTCTTATTCTTTGAATCATGTTTTCGCGAGTGGTTGGCGTTTCCTTATAAACGATATCTTTGAGGTAACCCCATAAGAAAAAATCTGGCGATGTAAGGTCAGGCGATCTGGCTGGCCAATTCACAGGACCTTCCCTGCCGATCCAGCGACCATGGTAAAGTCGATGTAGTACTTCGCGCGCTACTAATGAATAATGCGCTGGACAACCATCATGTTGAAACCACATGTGTTGTCGAAGTTCAATACTCAGGTCTTCAAGTAGATCTGGTAGTTCATTTTCAAGTAGGTTACGATATTTGTTGCCATTCAAATTACCGTCTATAAAATATGGACCGATAAGTTTATCGCCAATTATCCCACACCAAACATTAATTGACCAAGGTCGCTGATGGTTGACTTCTCGAATCCAGTGTGGGTTCTGTTCACTCCAGTAATGCATGTTATGTCGATTAACTTCCCCGTGGTTTGTGAATGTTGACTCATCGGAGAAAAGAACTCGTGCAAAAAAATGTTGGTTTGTTTGCATCTGCTGAAGTGCCCAGTGACAAAACGTTAGACGGTTTTGGTGGTCATTGCCATGTAGTTCCTGATGCATAGATACATGATATGGATGAAATTTGTGGAGCTTCAGCATTTTCCAAACACTCATATGTGAAATTCCTGATTGCCTTGATATTTCTCTTGTGCTCGCATGTGGATTATGAGCCACAGCAGCTAGGACTGACACTTGATTGTTTTCTCCACAAACAGTAGCTGCACGGGTTCTTTTTTTCTGGTTCACACTACCTTCCGCAGTAAATTGTTTAATAACTCGAACAAAAGAAGACCGTGATCGCGTTTGGCCAGGAAAACGCTGAGCATAAAGCGCGACTGCATTATCAAAATTTCTCCCACTTTCTCCATAAATGTACACCATCTCAATTTTTTCTTCCACAGAAAGATAATTCATAATGTAAATTCAAAAGCAATACGGCGTTGTACACTCACAAAAACAGTTGAAAAATTACAATCTTTTCTTCTAAAGATCAGAATTTAAAATGTAAACATTCTGAAAAAAATGCCAATGTTTACGTTATTTGTTAGTTGACGAAATGTCTTCAAATTACATTGTAGTTAAAACAATGTAGGAATCGAAATGAATAATAAATTAGTTATTTCCACGCAAAAATGAGAAAATGGATTTTCTTGAATTACAGCGCCATCTACCAAAAATAAAAAAAATGTTTCAGACAAAATGTACGTAGTTTTTTATGTAGGACCTGAATCTGCAATAAAAAATAGGGGTTCCCATTTGAAATTTTAAAGTTGCCCCCCGCCCCACCCCCAGGGGCCGGGGGGGGTGGGCTAATTTTAGCACCAGCAGATGCCCCCTCGAAAATAATCAACTTTGGATTCTACGCATTTTTTCGTGTGAAGCTTATTTTTCGAGTTATTCTGCTTTGTCAACTTAAAATTTACACCCTGTAGATCGAGAAGTATGTGCCAGTAAATCGCTGTCCACATGGGCAGAGCTGAAGTGTCAAATGTCAAGAACCAAGTGTTTAGTATCAAATCTAACAATGTTTCTCCTAATTTAGAACCAACTGTTAAAATCAGTAATTCCCAATGTGGATTGACAATTTCTGCTGTGTATACAAAGGAGAAAAGGTTAAGGGGAAAAAGAGGTAACTTATTTTCGAATCTGTAGTCCGAAGTATTGAATATGATAATGTTTTATTTATTTATCAATGGACGCGTTTACAGAATCATGTACATCGGTAACACTGAATAAGAGCTTCTAATAACTGATGTATGAAATATTAGCACGGGTATTGAGTCTGTCGATATGTCGAATAAACACAGCGTCTATGCTTAAGGTTTCGTCTCCTTACTCGCGTCTATGCTTTACAATCGAATGTGGGGCCACGTGCAAGCTTTTCAGTATCAAAAATTACAAAATAAGTGTATTTTGTATGACTAAAAATTTAATTATTGCATCACCCGTAACGCTCTTTTGGGTGGGAATATTCTTAACTATAGAGAGGAAGGAAGGAATTCGTAGAAATAAATTAAGCACTTCAAAGCACATAGAAATTCAATAAATGCATAAATTATAAATAAGATGAAGACTTCAAAAAGCATCCAAAGATCTAAATGTTTCAAAATAATAAATTATGATATAGTTATTGTATTGGCAAACAATTTATTCCAATATACTAGGATCATTAGTCTTCATTCAAAACACTGAAAGCAAACCGTTAGGCCATTACACGAATTGGCTAGGTAAGAAAGCGAATACTGGAGCTATCTGTTACTACACTTTTAATACACTGCTAGCAAAAAAAAAAAAAATTCGACACCTAGAAGGAATGAGTCGATTTATTTGAAATTTTGCACACGTATAGCATCGGTGGCAGAGAAGAAATGATTCAAATTGCAAGACAGTACTTCCAGAAGAACATTGTACAGGGCGGCTCCTATGCCCCTCCTGGAGAAGAATTGTTCCGACTAGATTTGCGTGAAATCGCCAGTTTGGCATTTGCATTGTACTGTAGGTGTGCTTGCAACAACTGCAATGCCTCGCACACGCCGCCGTGCTCCTGTGCAACAACTCACGGAGTTTGACAAAGGTCGGATTGTGCGACTTCGAGAGGCTGGATGGTTTCATCGGCGTATCGCGGCGCAGATCGGTCGTAATGTTTCTATGGTGGGTCGATGTTGTCAGCAGTGGTTTACGGAAGGAACTCACTCACGTAGACCTGGTTCTAGTCGCCCACGCACTATTGACCCACGCCAAGACCGTCGAATCGTACGAGAAGCTTTGAGCAACCGTACGGCATCCATAGCAGAGATAAGGGCCAGAGTTGCAACAGCTTTGCCAAGACGGACCATTGATAACCGTTTGCTAACTGCAGGACTGCGAGCACGGATCCCTTTAGCCGGACTTCCACTTGTGTAAAAACACCGTGCTGCGCGGTTGCAGTGGTGTCGCGAAAGAGTCGACTAGAGAGCCGAATGGAAGTCTGTGGTCTTTAGTGATGAGCAGATTCTGCCTGTACATCAATGATGGATGTGTACGTGTGCGGCGAAGAGCAACAGAGCGCCATCTTCCACAGTGCATCCGTCTATGGCACACAGGTGCTGGCGTAATTATGTGGGGGTGCGATCCATTAGTTCTACTCGCGATCACCCTTAGTGTTTGTGGATGGAACATTGAACAGCATTTGGTAAGTCCAGCAGATTGTGAAACCTGTTCTTCTGCACTTCATGCAACAGGAGAGTAATAGATTTGTCCAGCAGGATAACGCCCATTCACACACTGCCTGGGTTAGCTTATAAACTTACAGCATGTGGCACTACTTCCCTGGCCAGCACGTTCTCCATATTTGTCGTTAATTGAGCATGTACGGGACATGATGGGACGAACGTTCATCGTCGCTGCACACCAGCTGTAACAATTCCACAATTGCGCCAGCATGTTCAGGAGGCTTGGAACAACCTACCCCAAGACGACATCCAGCATCTTTATGACCGCACGCATGCGAGAGTCGAGGCCTGTATTCAAGCTCGCGGCGGTTATACGACCTATTAATGTGGTTTATTGGGGCATGGGAGCCACCCCGTACTACGTTCTTCTGGACGTATTGTCGTGCAATTCGAATCATTTCTTGTATGCCACCAATGTTAAATGTGTGCAAAATTTCAAATAAATCGACTCCCCAGATCTATGGAAAATCATGAAACGAAAACTGGCAAACGATAAACCATTCACAATTCAGGACCTGAAACAGCAGGTAGTTCAAGTATCAGTGTTAGTTTGAAACAGCAGTTAGGTGTTGCATTTTTTTTTCAGCAGTGTATATTCATAATATCTCTGTAGTAAATATTTAATTTAATAATCTTCTTCTTCTTTCACCAGGTCCTGCCTCCTCTTGATTAGGAGATGACCTATCCCTATTAGAGACAAATAAAGTTAACGAGCATAAAGCAATTGACAAGCTTTGAGAGAAGGAGCAAGTAGCCTCGGAAATAGGTTAGATTTGGCAAGGAAGTCTTTGACAGTCGATAGATTATAGCGGGAGTAAGATTTGGCATCCACATTAAGCAGGAGAACAGTTGGAAAATCAAAAGGGATCTTTCGAATTCGGAACAGGGTTGACAAAGATTGTCTGTGATAGTCATAGAGGGGACAATTAAAGATGATGTGTTCCAGAGATTCAACGTCACCACATTCAGACTGGAGAGGCACACAAGCTAAGGCGGAACAGGAATGCTTTGGTTGGGAGGTGTTCGGACCGGAACCTAGCAATAAGGGACATGTCTTGTTTGGAGAGATTTAGGGGGAGTGGGAGGACCCTTCTGCACTGAGCCACCAATGTCTTGAATTTTACAGCTGTGTTATGATGGAGCCATTCCTCTCTCCATCTTGTTATTTGCTGATAGTCAATTACTGGAATGAGGTCCTTGGCCGAATGAGGGAGCGCGACTTCGAGGCCTGATGTGCGGCCAAAATTAGCCAGTTGGTCTGCTCTTAGATTGCTTAAAATTGTAGAGTGACCCGGGTACCAGAGGAGGTTGATAATTATGTTTTTCCTCCGGAGGTTAATGACGGCGCTGGCTACAAAACCGGTCTGCGAGGTTGTTTTCCAATTGGCGTCAGACAGGACCATGTGTAGGGAAAGGAGGACTGACTTGGAATCCGAAACTATATGGTGCTCGGAAGGGGAAGGCGCCATGTCGTTTATACAGGAGATGGCCATGAAAATAGCCCAGGCTTCAGCAGAGAAGGATGTAAAGGACACAGGAATTTTGTAATACAGGGCGACGTCATCTGACCAGATACCAATACCGGCCTCTTTTAGAATGGGGTCAAGGGAGGCTTCTGTGAACCATTTTCGGAACGTGACATACTGCTGCAGAAATTTAGAGTGATTTATAGAGGAGATGACTTGTGGACTGGACTTCTTTTATGAGACTTCCGGGATATCGACGCAATGGGACCAATCAGTTGTAAAAAGGGATGGGGAATGGATGATTCAGTACGGCTGGATCTGAAGTTGGTGAAACCCAAATTTATAAGGACCTTCTGGGCAAGCTGGCTAATCTTATTGGATTTGAAGATTCGGGCCGAATGATCAAATGTTAATAAAGACCTGTTGCATTTGAGAGTTCTGTAATTGGAAAAGTCTAAGGGTGAATTTAATAAAAGTAGCAGGCCATCTGAGGAAGACTATTACAACATGAGTATAAGATGTCGATGGGAGTGCTCTTCAAGGCAGACAAGATCCTTCTGAGGATAGCGTGCTCTAACGTACGAATGGGAGTCAGACTGGTCCGAGCCGCGAGCAAAAGAAACGGAGCATATGGGTTAGACAGATTTTTGGGAGCGCCGTGAGTAGAGCCCACGCTATCCTAGAGTTTGGACCCCAGCTGTATTTACAGATGCGCGTAAAAAGACCCCAGTATTTGATCAGTTTGGTCCGAATCTTGGAACAGAGGGGAGACCAGGACAAAGTGTAAAAGAAAGGGATTCCGAGGTATGTATGTTGCAGCCGGACAGGAATTCTTTCATTGTACATAAAAAGGTTGATCTGCACCTTGATCCGTTTCTTATAAAAGGTAATCACCGCGGATTATTCGGGGGAGAAAGTGAAGTTGTTTGTTTGAGCTCATTGCTGTAGGTTATCAAGGGTTGATTGAAGTTCCAAGCGGACTCCGGGTAACGCCTGATCACTCACCCAGACCAGAATGTCATTTGCGTAAATGTAGAGGTTGGAACCCTGTGTCTTGGACGCCACAATGTCGTAGCAGTAGAGATTGAAGAGGGTCGGGCTAAGGATCGAGCCCTGCGGCAAGCCACTAGACGTTGCCACCTGGTATTCAGGGAACATTGAGGCAATTTGGAGGTTTCTGTTGTGGAGATACCCTTCGACCCAGCGAACGTACTTAGTTGGAATCTGGAGTGTTAACATTTTGTTGATTAAGGTGGTAATGTCTACTGAGTCGTAAGCCTTTCTGAGGTCCAGAAACACTGCAGAAAGGAACTTGCCAGTTTCCCTAGGGATGACGGCGGCAAGGAATGGATGATGTTGTTCAGCTCGTGAGGTTGAAAGTTCGTCTCCCATTCATTTAGAGGAGGACAGGGTCTGGCAACCACTCCCCTAGAATCAGCTAATAGGCGATGGGGATTAAATCTGTAAGGCAAATTAGCCAAGTTGTCCAGCAATACCTTACACAACTCCCAAGGGGAAAGGGCCCTCTGGTTTTCTACGAAGACCGGGGCAAAGTGGGACCGGGGATTATAAAGTCTTTTAAAGATAGACCACCATCTATCTATCGGGAGGATTACCGTATTTCTGATCGTATTTCGCCAAAACGCTCTTTTGACCTGCTTTAGTTTCCTCCTAGTCTTTTCTAACGTAGCCTTGAGCTTAATCCAGCAATTCACGCATTTGCAGCACAAGAAAGCCTTTCTGGCCTGGTTTCTCTGGTGGACACGACTGGCATATTTCTCCCATCACGGAGGCTGGGACGTTCAGGGACCTTTAGCGCGCCGTGTGGATTGGCGCATCTGAAGCCAGGGGATGAGATCCTGGATGGTGGTAGAGGGATCCATTGCCTCAACGGGGCACTGAGTTTGTGTTGTTGGGCAGAACGAGGGGCCTTTTGATTTGTGGTCAGTGCGAGAGTTGGGGGAACCCAAAGTGAAAACCACAGGCTGATGATCACTGGAGAACGCATCTTGGATGACCTCACAATCGATGGAGTTAGCCAAGTGAGGGCTGGTAAAACCGAAGTCCAGCGTAGCCGAACACCAGTGAGGGGCACTAGACAAGTGAGTTGGCACAGGAGGAAATAGAGGATCATAACCGTGGGACTCGAATAGATTCTCAAGGTATGTACCGTTTTGTTTGTAGGAAGAACAACCCCAAGTCGGAGCTTTACTATTGAAGTCACCAATAGCAATAAAAGGTGGTGTTAACTTGGGTGGAAGCGTGGCCCAGCTAGTTTTGGGCATTTGGCCAGAGACAGAGAGAAGAGGTTCAGCCAGGAGTTGTTAAACCAAATTTTTAGGTGGATCAATTCGATTTTACTTGAGCTGAAGGTTCCAACAAAGAGATGGAGAATGTGATTTCTGACGGCATGAAGAGGCATCCCCCACCTTTGGGCGGGCGGTTCAGATGGTATGATTTCCAATTCTGCCAGTCAATTCGCTGTTCGCCAGTGAGCAAGGACTCGATGATTATAAGAATGTCGTGCTGCAAAGATAACGTTTTAGGTCCTCCCAGTTCCCCCTAAAGCCTCTAATGTTCCATAACAGAATCCTTAGTTTTTTGGGAGCCATCAGGAGACCGACCAGGAGCGTTAGTGCGTAGAGAGGCTAGGCACCACTGCTTGAATTGAGAAAGGTGTTGTTCAACAAAATTTGTCTCCTGAGCGAGAACATTGTAAACACTTTGAACCATTGCCTGATTGGACTTAGAGGGATCCTGGATTGATATGCATAATAAAATCTTTTTAATTAAATCTAGGCAATGTTCAGTGTTAATGGTGTGGATATTCCAGCCTTGTGCTGCGTGAGCATGGGCTTGGGACGGTGGAAGATTCATGTTAAAGAGGCCTGAGAGATTACCATCCGCAACTGGTGCCGCGGGTAATAAGGTGTTCTCCACATTCGGGCTGGCTGTCTGAGAATAACTTTTTGTCAGTAGAGATCTAGGATAAGGAATGTGCAAATTTGATGCAGTCGAGGGGGGGGGGGGCAAGCAACCCCTCCATTTATGGGCTTTTCCGATGGAAATGGGATGCTCCGATGTGAGACGGAGCTAGAGACAAGTTGTGAGGGAGATGATGACTGGCATACGAGGTAAATCGGGGTTGTTGTTGCAAGGCAATACGCTGTTGTGCTTCATTATGGGGGATGTGTTCAGAGTACATCAATTCCTGAATCCGGGCATCTTCAACATACTTTGAACAGTTCTTGTAATAGGCGGAATGATTACCGCCGCAATTGGCGCAAAGTCTAAGCGAAGAGGATCATTGGCCCAACTTGGTGGGTCTGGCCTAAGCACCTGGAGCAACGAGCAGAGTTCTGGCAAAATTTTACGGAATGGCCGAGGACATGACACTTAGAGCATTGTCGCGGCCTAGGGCAATGCAGAAGCGGGACGAAAGCTTGGTGATTGAACAGGATTTTATTAGGAAGGCGAGGAGAGTCCAGGAAGAAAACCAGTTTGCAATATGTCGCTCCTTGAAACTGTGGAGGGATTTTCATGATAAATCTGATATGTTGCCTGATGTTGCAATTCTGTTTGAAGACCTCTTCATCCACCTCGATTGGAACACCTGCAATCTCGCAAGCCGTAGAGGTGAGATAGCTCGGCACTGTGAAGAGGAGATTGAAATTGCCTATGCGAGAGAATCTGAGAAAGTTCTTAGCTTGGGCGGAGGAGAGGAATTTCACTAAATACGAGCCAGATCTTAGGTTGGAGAAGGCTGGGGTAGACGCGATTGTTGACCACAGAATCTCTCGAAAGGTGTGGGGAGGAATGTTAATTTTCTTATTAGAGTCGTCTGTGGAAGACACATAAAGCCAGGGTTTCACCGCCAGATCTAATTTCCTGGCAGTCTCCTAGCATTCTCTAAAGGAGAGCGTGAGGGTGGAGGATCAGTAATTTTATCTGGATCCGTAGAGCAGCCCGACTGAGGATCAGCTGGGACAGGTTGAGGATCCGCTCTTGCAATCTTTGAGGCGGGACGATTGTAGCTCGGGCTGGCCGGGTCTCTGTCCTCGCTGCTAGGATCTTGGGAGTCCTTGTTCTCTGATGGTTCGAGTAGGGGTTTACGTTTATTTGTTTTTACCCATGGCTAGGCCTAGTTTCGCGTCGGTCGGGCAAAGAAGTGAAGGAGCGAGAACCTTCTAACAATACCCCGCATGCGTGAGAACCAAAGGGTAAGAGGGCGAATATGTTTTGTTAAAAGAGCACTTAAAAGAATATGAGATACCAAGGTCAGTCACTTCCTGCACTCTGATATATCTGTGGAATTGATTTTATAATTATATAAAAACGGAGAACTCGATCTATAACAGGAAAGTACAAGTGTTTTCGCTGCATTTAACTTCATACCAATATGGGCAGACCATGTCGACATCTTATCGATTTCTTCCTGAAGAATCCTACAATCAGTGAAATCATTAATACGGCGGGATATTTTAATGTCATCAGCATAGGCTAGTAAGGTAATGTTCTCTAAGTTCAAGTAATAATCCAGATCAATAAGATAAATAATAAAAAATAAAGGGCCCAGCGGGGAACCTTGAGGAATACCACTGGTGATTTTTTTTTCCGAGGAAGATTTATCCTTATATTTTATCCTAATTGACCTACTATCAAGCATACTGCGAATTACATTTAACAGTGGAACAGCAAAACCTAAATAAGGCAACTTCTGTAGTAGACGGTTATGCGAAACACTGTCAAAGGCCTTACTAAAATCAAAGAAAACTAGATCCATTTGCTGTTTATTATCCAAAGTTTCGGCAATCGTAGATACAGTAATGCCCACATTTAAAATTGTGGATTTACGTTTAATGAATCCAAACTGCCACCCAGGAAGAACCGGTGAGAGATAAGAATATATATGTTTGGCGATTAACGACTCAAAAACTTTCGCTAGGAAACAAATTAAAGAGATAGAGCTAAAATCTGAAGTTTCCTTAGGGCGAGCGCATTTAGGAATAGGGACGCAGTATACTTTCTTCCATGATTCCGGATACAAACCGGTCTTTAAAATTAAGTTAAAAATATGAGTAATCGGATTTAAGAGGATAGCAAAGCATCCCTTATATACAAAGCCAGGTATGCCAGAAATCTCCAGTCCACGATGGCATTTAGTAGAGTAAGCAACAGATAATATTTTGAGTGAGTAAAGGAGGGTAAGTGCAATTTCCCAGGAATCACTCGAGCTCTTTCTTCCAGGAAAGTTGCAGAAGAGACGCTCTGTTCAGTAGGAGAAGAATTAGACATGGTCTCTTGAAAAAAACAGGCAATTTTTTCAATGTTGTCATGGTCTGTTAAAAAATGCTCAGCACTACTAACTTTATTGTTTCTTTTCAAGATGTTATTTGTATGATGCCAGAAAAACTTGTTATTTGAAGCTACTGAATCCTCTAAATTGCGTAAATAAGCATGCCAGTCTTTTCTTTTCGCCGTCTTAAACTGCGACCTCAATGTTGAGAATTTATTAAAAAATAATTGCTGATGCGTAGTTTTTCATTTCTTTTAGATGTACTGTTTTATAAACCATAAGGAAATTGTAACTCTGGAGAACCAACTGGGAAAACTACGCTTACTATGTTTACTGTTGTTGGACACTTTTTCGGGTACATACTTGTATACCGCCGATTTAACTGGTTAATAGCTAAATTCACGTCTTCTTGGATGTTGACTTCTGTATAAGATAATCCAGCAAGATAGCAGTATAGTCCAAAATAATCTCTTTTAGTCAAATCTAATGAATATGTAGGAGAAGGTAAATTATTTTTGCAAAGTTCCACGATAGTTTCTATAGATAAAGCAGGGTGGTAATTATCCTCCCTAACCAATGGATGAGAGGCATGAGCTATGGATAGAGGTAAATTTGAAGCAACTTTGTCTAAAATTTGACCACTAGAGTTTTGAGAGTTTTTGATTTTATCCTGTGGAAAAGTTCTGAGAACAGCTCAGCACGAAGTTGATGTATCCGGTTGGGAACATATGAGTCCAAAGAGTCATGATAATTGAAATCACCAATAAAAAGAAAATTCCCGTCAGTCTCCGAACAGAAGTCGGATAACTTTTGAACGAATTCATCCACCGCACTGATAGGTGAATGAGGAGTAATATATATATTGAAAATAAAAATATTATTATGAAGTTGCCTGAAGGGAAAGCCAATTTTTATGGCCACGCAATCTATATCATCCTCTGACCACTCTACTGTTATTTCTTGTGCTCTAAAGTCTTTTCTAACTAGAGTAAGAACTCCACCACCGCGAATCGGTCGACTGCGATCTTTACGAAAGACTGAGAAAGAATCTAGGGCTAATGAGAAGTTCAGAAAAGAGCCATTGAGCCATATTTCTGTGATACAGAAGGCATCATACTCCAGATTAGTTAGTTCTTCGTTTAAAGATATAAGTTTAGTTCTGAGGCCACGAACATTCTGATAATATAAATTCAGCTTAAATTTACGTGGAGATGTTTGATACTGAAGATTCATTATTTGAAATTCTCAAATTTCGGTCGCTTGTACCCGCGATTGCACTCTTTCGATCATTATCCAAGATTCATGACCATAGGTAAGAATGGGGACAAAGATAGATTTCAAAACAGACAGCTTGGTTTTGTTTCCCAGCTCGCGTGTCGTTACCACGGATCGCCACAGTTCACGTCTGATACGGCTTGCTGCACCGATTCGAGCATCCAATTCTTTATCCTGCCGCCCATCACTCGTGAATGCAATCCCGAGATACTTGAACTTCTCCACCTGTCTCAATGGGGCTCCCCTAACGTGGAGAGCGCACTGAGCAGGCTGTCTTGAAAGGACCAGAACCTCAATCTTAGCCACACAGTCTTCTCACATTTGGCTGCAAACCCGTCTAATGCATGTTGAAGGTTGGTGCGAGAAGACCCAAGGTGGACAAGGTCGTCAGCAAAGAGCAACCTCTCTACCAAGCAGACGCCCACACAAACACGCTCATCGCCTCGGCTGCCCCTGTCTATGAACAAAAAGATAATGAACAAGAGGAGTGACAGGACGCACCCTTGGCGGAGACCAACACCCACGGTGAACGGTCTTGACTTAATGCCATTTATCCGGACGCACATCTCAGAGCTTTCGTACAGAGACATGATAGCAACCAGTAATTGCCCATCCACTCCGTACTCTTGCAACACTTGCCCATCCACTCCGTACTCTTGCAACACTTGCCAGAGTTTCTCTCGAGGAACTCTGGCATATGCTTTTTCGAGGTCCATAAAGCAAGCATAGACATCTTTTGCATACTCCCAGGATTTCTCAAAGATTTGCCTTAGAGCAAAGTTGTGATCCGTCATGCTTCGGTCAAGTCGGAAACCACACTGCTCCTCCTAAAGGAGTCGACTATTTCCCGACTTCTTTTCTCCAGACTCTTTGCGTACACTTTCCTCGATAGTTTTTGCAATCTCTACGATCTCCCGTTTTGAAGATAGGGACCACAATTCCTGTCTGCCATTGCCAGATATCCAAGCAGCCTGACACAACCGATTCAGCCACAGAATATCATCCTGGTGTAAAGGCCTTAACATCTCGTACGGATTTCATCATCATCTGCAACTTTGCCAGTCTTCGGGGACTTCTGCTTCGGTGATACTACCGTGACTATTCTCCGCTCCAAAGTGCACCTCATGTGCCTTAGTTGTTGCTGTCATCGGATTAAGAAGAGATGCAAAGTATTCCTTCCACGTATGCAATACACTCTCCTCCTTTTTCAGAAGCCTTCCATCTGAACTCTTAATAGTTTGTGATGATAGAGACTTCTTTCCATGGAGGCGGCGCACGGTCTGCCAGAATACCTTGTTCAGGCTGTATCATGCGGTTTCAAAATTTTCTATCAGCTATCACCTTGAAGATGCTGGGGTCAAATAAAATATCACTCTTTCAGTTTATCAGACAAATGTGAGAATTTGCTATACTTTTATCAAAACATTGGTCCAAAGCCTTCGTGTATATAGGCGTCTTTCATAAATTTAATTATACTAGGTAACCACAAAAGTTCTTGCCTTTTTTATGTTGCCATAAAAGGAAGTGATAGAAGATATGCAAATGAGTGTACAGTGCGGTACAAACTCTGTCAGGGGGAAGCAGGAAGGTTAGCCTGTATAAATACAGAGCTGTTGGGCATTCACATCAATCACATCTCGTGCAGAAGTGAAGACAAATGGAGGTATCGAAGGCGATGGTTAGGTGTTGTTTGCTTTATGACTTCAAGGTGGGCTTGTCAGCAGCAGCATCAAGTCGCCGAATGTGTCTTGCGTTTGTGAATGAACGCACTGCAAGGCAATGGTTCCAGAAATTCAGGTCGGGAGAATTTGCCATATCTGATGAACCCCGCAGTGGTCGATCACAAGCCTTAGATGACCAGGCCCTGAAAACGGCCATAGAGGAGGACAGCAGTTTAACATGTGGTGAACTGCCAGACGGTATCAGGTTTCTGATGAAACAGTTAGACGTCACCTTCACAGCCTAGGAAAGACGTATAAGTTGAGCAAATGGGTACCCCCACACATTGTCGGAATCCAACAAGAATCAACGAGTGACAGCCTGCATGTCGTTGCTTTCTCGACATCGTAACGCACCCATATTTAATCGAATACTTACCAGTGACGAAAAGTGGGTTCTGGATGACACTCCTAAGCGTTCCAAACATTGGTTTCACCGTACCTGACACCTCAAAGCCACCCCTACATCCACGCAAGATCATGCTCAGTGTCTGGTGGACTAGACGCCAAATGGTTCACTACGAGCTGTTATCAACTGGCCAAACCATCACTGGGGCCTGTACTCCCAGCAGTTGGAAAGGCATTGCAGCAGAAGAAGCCAGCATTAGTGAATCGCAAAGGGGTATTCTTCCTTCATGACAGTGCCTGGCCACATGTGGCGCGTCATTACAGGACGTGAGAACCTGTTAATGCATTAGCCTTGTGCCTGTCCTCCTTATTCGGTCCTCTCTCGTTGTCGGCTGTTCTTGGTACACAATTTCTTTTAGCCGTCCAGGTAGAAAAAATCGAGGGGACTGAAATATGGAGACCTATGGGGCCATGCTACAGGTCAAGCCCTGCCAATCCATCGCAAGGAGAAGATGCGATCGAAAACTTCTCGCAAGAATTCGCGAATAATGTGCGGGGCAATCATCCTGCTGAAACCACATGCCAAACCTCGTCGCTAAGAGCAGATCATCAAGGAATTTAGACAGCACGTTTTCCAGAAAGTTGGCATAAACTACCCTGTTCAAGTTACCCTGGAAGAAATACGGGCCGATAATGTGGCCTCCCATAACGCCACACCGCATTTTCTTCCTCCTCCTCCGCATTTTTGTCCATTTATTGGCCGTCTACCTCACGGAACCAGTGAGAATTTTCCTGGTCCCAGTAATATACATTATGGATGTTCACTTCCCCGTTGCTTTTAAACAGGACTTGGTCCGTCCACAACAACACTAAATGGACATTTTGTGGTAGTTTCTAAACCACTGACAAAAACCCAATCTCCTCTGGTAGTCACAGCCTCCAAGCGACTAGTGGAGATGAATGTGGAAGGGGTGGAAGCCATCGCTGTTGAGTATCCGCCACACAGTCATATCGCTTATTCCTGCGTCACGAGAGAGCCGTCACTTGGAGACGGTCAAATCCTGTCGAAAGGCAGCCAGAACATCGGCAGTTCTTACCTAGCATCCGGTCTTTTGATCACAGCATCCGTGTTGTGGATGGGCTACATTTGACCAATCACACGAACCGCAAGCCGCTGAAAAAAACATTCTGGAGTCGTGTTTACGATTAGGATATGTTTTGCTGACATTCAGCAACATGATAGTTTTGTTGGCATTCTCCTAGCACCATCGACATATCAAACACTTCTTCGTTGGAAAAAGGCATTTTCAGTGTAACCTGCCACGATAACAAGAAAAAACACGCAGCAATCGTTATCAAGTAGAAAAAACAAATTGCCAAAAACTGTGGATAAAGTACTAAACGAGAGAAAACAAGAGAAACCACTAATCCACAAAAATAATTTTTAATTACACGTATGTACAGTCGGGTGCATAAAGGTTTTTACCTAAGTCAAAATTGTTCGGCTTCCTTACAATACTTTAATCCAAAGAGATTACTTTTTCCAGGTATCTAGTCGAGCACGCTTACTACGGAACGATTCCATTAAGTTTTTGCTTAGCATCGGGGGTAGGCAAGTTTTATGTCACGTGCTCAACTATGTTGACAAAAAGATTATTTTGGCTGTTCTGATGAGAATCTTTCTTTTATTAATAATAAACTAATCTATTTGGTTAATAATGTAACATAAATGGTGCACAGTATCGATATAATTATATGCGTGATCACGAGATAAGCTGATGTAGCGCTCTTTATTGTTGATGCGGAAGCGATTTAAGGTGTAACACGGCCTACGAGATAGTGATTTACTATCTCGTAGGCCGTGAGGTGTAAGCAGGGAATAGGGAGTGCCGTCTCCCTATTCTCTGAGTGTAAGTAGAAGCTATTTTCTTTTGACTGCTCGAAAGGTTACAAGTCTCGTGTATATAAAATAATCAACGACAATTATGCCAAAACCTTCGAAAATTTTTTAAAATTTATTATTTAACTAGAAGGATCCCGTCAAAATTTGACGGAGAACAACCCATCTTATTATTAATCCCCATCTCTTTAATTAAAAAATAATAAAATAAAAAATTGTCAGAGCAACAAATAGAATATATCATTATGCACAAAAAAATAGAATAATCAGAGCTTAAATATCTCATTATGCTCAAAGAATAAGAAATGAGTTAATATATAAAATCAAAATAGCTTTAAAGTAAATTTCTCTGAAAATATTAAACTGAAACATAAAAGTGTCAGCGGATAAAATGATCATTTTTTAAAGCTCTTTCTAACGATATAACAGTTAACATAACATTTTCAGAGTTTTTCAGTAGTCACAAGGTAACGTCATAAAATGATTAAGGTAGGAGTTTCTTTCTGCAAATCTTCAGTTTATTCAATGACGTATATTAAAGATAGACTCCGAATTCTATTGTTGTAACTTGAAGCAAATTGGGAAGCTCCATGCCCAGAACTGTCATGGCTGAAAGTGAGTGAATATGATGCAAAACACATGACTAAACACAGAGTAGCTGATTAATAATTCTTTCACACGCCGATCACGGAGTGATAAGTTTATCTTTTCGTTTACTTTGTATTTGAAGTATTTTATTATATTTTATAAACAATTTTTCGATCATGGTTTCAATTTCAATTTCGTTTCGATTGTCTTTCAGTTACGCATTTTCATTTTAGTTACGTATTTTTGATTTATTTTTGTGGAAAATGATTCCTGATCCTTTTTCTTGTCTGTTTGTACAGTTGTACGCGGAATAACTTTGAATAATGGTTTTGAATTAATTATTCCTCGGGCCCAAAATCTTCAAAAACAAAGCAGCCAGAC